>JARHVA010001202.1:1120000-1720000 GCA_037957365.1 Torreya grandis
TTTAGATTTCTTGATTCAGGTACTTGGATATATAGTGATTCAAATACTTAGATATACAGTGGTTTAGATACCTAGATATATAGTGATTTAGAAACCCAAATATACAATGATTTAGATATATAGATATATTTAGACATACAGATTGACTTGGATTGGTCTAAATTAACTCAAATTGGTTAAGATTAACTCAAATTACTTCAAATTGACTTGGATGTTCATATACACAAATTTTCTTAGATGTTCAAACACACAAGTTGATTTAAATTTACAGGGTTCCATGATCTTGTCAGATATTGGTTCACATTCATAGATTTTTCATAGTGTTTCCACATAATTTTAGACTCATGTTATGACTACATGGGCACGTACATGGTACACCATCCCTATATGGTTATAGTTTTATACACAAGGTAGACAATTAAATTAGTTGATAATAAGGTTTAGGGAAATGATGCAGAGCATGTGCCCTTGATCTCACAGGATTCTACTAGGTTATATAGATGGAATGACACATTATACCATTATCTATGCATATATTATCAGATTACACTCAAATTATCACCAGGATGCCCCCAGGATTTCACCAGGTTGGGTCATATAGCTGACTACAATAGTTAACCCATAGATTATCACCAAACCAGATTATAAAGTTTGAGTGACAGTCTCAACCTCCAAGCAGATTACTTTTCAGACTCAGTTGACATACTAGATTAGGGGCAAGTAGGGCTTATTTTTACACTTTTGCATATCACTTCTCAGATTTAATTTACATACCAGAGTGGAGACAAGTAGGGCTTATTTATCCACACTTTCATATACCTATAATAACTTAGTTTGCATATCGTAGTGGGGATAAAACATGGTTTTATTTATCATAATTTAGTTCATTATTTAGATTCAGTATAGGGAGCATCCACATTGTTTATTTCCTCTTCACAGACAATATTCTAGTTCCTATCCACTTCTCTGGCTAAGAAGTGGGCCAATCCTAGAGCACATCCATCCTCCACACAAATTGATCACACAGGTAAGTATAGGTACACATTTTATTTTTCCTTTAACTCTATCACTTCCATTTCATTGCATTACTAGAATAAAAGGGGGAAAACCTACACACCCTAATTTGGTCAAGTAACCACAAGTCCCATGTCTTTTGTTGCTCTTTCATGGGAAGGTATTAGTGCTGAATGTGAGTCTTATTCGCAAGGTCATTTTGAGTATTTTGATATTTTTTATGAATTATTTTCCCTATTTTTTGTACCCCTAGTGGTCATATGTCATCCCATCCTAGTCACAGTCCCCTTGGCCTATTTTTCACAATCTTCACCTAGTTTTATGTTCCTAGGACATTAGCATGGTCCTAGACACTAGCATAGTGCATTAGTATCCAATTTCAATGCTAGTGTCTAATGGTCACTTTTTCAACGTGTTTTGGGTCCTAACCCTTCCTTGAGCCTTCTCTTATGATTTTATCTTTATTTGACATCTTGTCGGCCACCGAACAAGGGTCTTACATTCAAATCAAAGTTCCTTCTATATAAATAGCCTCATAAGGCATTTTACATCTAGCACTTAATATTTTGGCATGCAATTACATAAAATTAGTCAATGGTATAGCTTAACACACTACATATTACTCATTAATCACATATATATTTGCATGCTTGATCGAATAAGGGCATAAGTGAAAATCATTCTAGAATATCATGCATATTGATAATGCACATTCTCTATGGGAGAACTACATGCAATATGAGACCCATATCATCAGGGTTAATGAAGGTAGTGGTTAGGATAGCAGGGGTTTTGTATCAGGTTATTGTAACATCCCACAATGTAAGTTTTCTCTTTCATTTTACATTTGATCTTGTTGTTGTTTCATGTGTATAGGTGTTCATTAGGTTTTGGAAAATATTCAAAAAAATAGTGACATATAGAAATGATCAAAAACTCAAAACTCAATTACAGGTCCCTGAAACCCTCCTACAACATCCCTGGAAGTCTTAGGTAGTTTCTCCATAGAAGGACACTAGTGCGGTGCCTCAGACACTAGCACAGTGTGATATTATCCTCATGATTGTGCTAATGTCCAAAGCCATTTTTCAACCTTGATTATAGAATGAAAGACTTCTAATTGATCTCCAAGTCTGTTCTATCCTTCCTGACATCCAACAATGCCTGTTTCATTCTAGATAAGTTAATTTTATCATTGTGCATACATCTCAAGTAAATTAATTCGATACATCTATTTGTAATATTTGTTTGAATTTACCCTTTATACCTATCCCATTTAACAACCTAGGATTTACATATGTAAGTCCTAAACAGTTAAAAAAGTTACAATATATAATCAATTTATTAAATCTGAAGTTTAAAGAATTTGAAATTCTTATTATTAGAAAGAGTAAGGTTAGGAGTACACATGTGTGCCAATGTAACCATATTACCTTTTGGAAATTTAATTATGTCTCATTATGAATCATTGAAAATGAGATTAGGACAATTATAAACATGTAAGTGCATATATATAAATATTGGAGGACAAATGCCTCCAACCTTGTGTAAAGGTGAGTTATAACATGGCCATTAAGTTTGTTTCATCTCAATCATGCAACCCAAGTATGTGTATAATCTAGTGAGTGTGAGTGATTTAATCAACTCTCTCTCTCTCTCTCTCTCTCTCTCTCTCTCACACACACACACACACACACACACACACACACACACACACACACACACACACACACACACACACACACACACTATATATATATATATATATATATATAGGTTGGATGAATTAATCAAATTCAACCTATAAGTCTAGTAAAATTAGATGATTTAATCAAATCTAACTTATAAGTTTGTTAAGATTGAACAATTTAATCAACTCAAACTTCCAAAGGTGAACCAACTACTACAGTAGATTGGCTCGATAATAGTCCATAACAATCCATCATAGGTACAATAAAAATCCATAATTGTATTTGAAATCTGTAAATTGATTTGATTTTACAACTTTAGGTACTCTTTGCATGGCATATGCACCTTATACATGTCTCAAGTTAAAATTTGGGTATAATAATAGTATCAATGTATAAAATGCTACCAAAAATATGTATCTGAATCATATAACTGTGAAATATTATGAAATTGAAATTTGTGCAAGCGTGGAGGGCATGTTTCTATGACATACCCCCAATAAATCTAGGAAATATAAGAAATTGTGAAAATATGGATAACATGTTTCTATAACATGCCTCCACTGTAATATGGAAATGATGAGTATTGAATAAGTGTGGAGATCATGCCTTCTTAACATGCCCCCACTGAAATCTAGAACTGTGAATATGTGGATGTTGTGCCTCTATGACATGACCCCACTGATATGCCCCCCTTTTCAGGCAAGGGGAAATATAATCTGGTAGTTACCTTACCTCAATAGGATAAGATACATGTATAAGTTATGTATGGATCATGTAGCATATAAGAGTAACATGTCTCGATAGATATAACATTGAGGCACGTAGTATGTAATGACATTAAGTTCTAAGATGCATGATGTAGATCATAGTAACGTCTAGAGAGTAACATTATAAGTTCAAAAAATAATCAATCACACACACAATATCACTTAAAATTAAAGCAAAAGGACATGGTCTAAGGAGACCTCATACAAGGGGCATGTTTAAATGCTATACAGTCTAAGGGATGTGACTTAGTCAAATGTCCAAAAAGAATAGATTGACATATTCAAATGTCTATACAATAAATAATGGCATGTTTAAATGTCTAAATAGGCAAGCAAAGGCACATGGCCACAATCAATGGAGCATATTACAATTCTCAAATAGGCGATACAATGAAAGATAATAAAAATCAAGGAACACACTCGAGGAAGTGCACAATGAAAACATGGAATATAGGCAACCAACATGAACATAGCATACTTGTTCCTAAATAGATATGTTTTCAAAACATTAAGTTCATAGCACATCAAGTACAGTGTGAATGGTATAAGCATGGATATATGCACGTGTAAGTATATAAGCTCAAACATGATAATGGAAAGTGATCATAAAATAATATAATTTAGGTGTTTTATGATCAAATAATCAGATGCCCCCAACGTACCTACAACATGAGTGGAGGGAAGGCCCAACATCTGTCTGTGCATATATCATGTGTTTGGATATGCCTATATCATTCTCAAATGAATCGTGAAACATATGTGTATATATGAAAAGGAAATATATGCTATCTACTAACATAGATCAAACAACATATGTATAAGAAATATTACAACTAGTAATATACCAGATTTTTTTGGTATTTTTGAATTTATTTTAAAGTTTTTTGTATTTTTGGAATGTTTATTTTTATTTTTTTTTATATTTGAAAAATATAAAGTCCAGCCAACTATACCATCTAAGGGATGCTCATCTAGAAGTGATCTAAATATTAAATATGTTATATAAAACTAGTGGTATTGTCAAGGAGCATGTATAGGTGTAATATTTGGCACTAGAGGCTTTGTGATGCTCTACATATGTATTGTAGGAGTCTCAAAGAGGTAAGAGTAGGGGTTCATAAAACCCATCATTTACTGCTCTGCGGTTTCTTTGGAGTAGTTATAATTGGAACATGTTTAGTTGTTTTAGGTAACTGAGTATGTTTTGTAAGCTTGGATGAAGAATCCATAGAATCCATTATGTGTATCTAGTGCAATGGCCTCTCAAGTATGGAATCCTATCAAAGGGGATTTTTTTTTATTACCCCTTTATAGAGGATTAACCTTAGTAGGGTTGATAATTAGCTATCTTGGAATAAATTGATCTTGTTAAAGTGGATGTGCACTGTGGGAGGTATGCAATATGTTAAAAATATGATATTTGCTTATGTGGTAAAGTATTGATAGTTGTTCATGTACTTTGATTTTGTGATATCTGGGGAAATCATTGTACATAATGGAATCTATTTAGGAATAAGAAAACTCAACTATATTGATCAAGTGGTAACTAGGTTTTTACTTTCAGTTATAACACTATACCTAATATATCTATGTGAGTATCATGTGTATCTATCTGATCTATATCTGTGTGTGCTAATTTTGCTTCCCAAATATGTTATATAGATATATGATTCAGATCTATCAAATTTTTTCCAATGCCTCCTCCACTTGTCCCTTTAGTGAGAGGTCTATCAACCAATGGCTCCTTTGTAGGATTAGTGTGGGAAAGATCTATCGTAGTAGAGGGAACACTAGGAGAATAACGTCATCTAGTGGTCAACTTTTATGAACGTTGATGGACAATACATTCTTGAAAAGGAGCAGAATGGGATGTCTTAACCCTCTTGAAATGACCTCTAGAATAACCAGGGGAAATAGACCCTGATGTGTCTTTTTGAAATACAATAACCCCTCAATATGTAAGTTTTGAAATATTTTGCCTTAATTAAAAATAATCATTATCATAATGTCCATTAATACCATGTTAAGTGCAAAAGGGTTGTCCTTATACCTTTTCAAATATATGTGGTGGATGGCAATAATTTCGGGAAAGAGTAATCAATTGTTTATCCAATAATGTATGGAATATGTCATGTTGTCTATCTATTTTTTGATCAAAATGAGGTGTTAATTTTTAGTAGAGGTATAGGATTTAATTATAGGAGGTATTGTGTATGTGGATTCATTTCATCTATGTAAAAATTGTATTTTCTATTCCTTGGTATATACTACTGGTTTATAAGTAGGTATTTGAGGTGGCTCATGACCCTTCTTGTTTTTTTTTGTTGTGTGGTAGGAATTTTTTGTAACATGTTTGCGTTTAGGTGAAGAAACATGTGGTTTGGTATTGGTATATGTTAAGGCACATGCATATTTATGCACATCCCAATACAAATTATCAAAATAAGTAAAGGGCTTGTGTAATGCTCTTTCTCAAAGTGAAGAAAGAAGACCCATACTAAATATGAAATATATTTCTAAATCCAAGGGCATGTATTTCAATGAATATAAGATGTCCTTAAATTTAATAATACAGTCACAAATAGATTCATCCTCAATTTGAGTTAAGGTTTGCAAACATTCCAATTATACTTTTGGTAATTTAAGGTTATGGAAATCATTTAGAAAAATGTCCTCAAACTTCTTAAAATTTGGTAAGGACCCATTTGAAAGGCTATATAACCAATCTAAATCTTCTTGAGTTAGGCTTCTATAAAAGGCTTTTAATAGTAATCGTCCATCTGTAGCCCAATGGTGAAAGGAGTGTATATATTGTTTAAAGTGATCTGCATTGTCTCCTTTACCATCAAATGAAGGTAACATAAGCATAAAAACATTGATTTGATAAGGATGTTCAAATACCTCCCTTGTAAGGGGTTAGTCTTCTAAGGTATCATTATTGAAGGTAACCTCATGGAAGGACACTTGCAACTTAATAATATTCATTTGACATTTAATGTCTCTTATAATAGTCATCATAGATAGAATGTCACTAGGAGGAATTGGTAAAGAGGTTGAATAGGTGCATATAGGGTGTGATTTACCATCCACATGAAACATAATAATAATAGGTTCTTTACCACCATCCTTGCATTCTAGGGTAGGATTATCAAATAGTTTAGAAACATCAGGTAAAGGGATATCCACTTTATATGATGATTCAAGAGAGATCATTATATCATTTTGGATATAACGAAGGTTAATGAAACCATTATTTGAAAGATCTTGAGTAATTATATTGTTATTACATGCAAGAGGGATATAAGATGTACTTTAATTATTTTCATCTATAATTGGAACATGATTTTTAGCAAAAAATGTAAAAGAGGAAGAAAGAGGAATGCTCTCCATTTTGATTGAAATATTATCATATGAAGGAAAGATGCAAGCTTAATTTTCATTTTTGAACTCAAACTAAAATGGGATAGAAGATGTAATATCACTTTTTACTTTAGGTACATCATTGTCATATGAGAAAGGAACATTTGCATAACTATCATTTGTGTCATTGTTATTTTTCTTAGGAAATTCTTTCATTATGAAACATTTAGCAAGATATTTTGTTATTTATTTTGAATTAGAATAAAAGTGAAATAACATGCATCTACACTATTTTCAACATCATTATCATTTTCATATTTCTAACCTATAAGGATAGGAAGAGAAGTACTATATGCATTGGTATCATTGATATATAGAGGGAAAAAATAACTATTTTTACTTGAGTTGTCTAAAGAATGAACAATATTGTCAACATTATCATCATTTTGGAGAGAAGTCACACATTCATATTTTTCAACATTTTCATCATTTGAAATGGCAGATGAAAATTGAATGTTTGGTTCATTTAGAGAATGTATGTATCAAAATTTGTGACTTTCAACATCATGAATGCTAACTTCTTACATATTTATTGTATCACCTTTATGTGAGGCACTAAAAAATTTGATCCTTTTTAACTCTTTAGACATTTCATCATTGGAAATAGAAACAATAGGAGAATTGGGCTCCTCATATTCACATTAAAAAGTGATAAAATCACACTTGTAACCATATGAAAAAATGCTATGATTGTAACATGTTTGTTTATACTTACATTTTCATCATTAGTTTTTTCATTATCATAGTTATAAGTAAAGTAAGGGGTTTGATCCTATTTTTGATATCCCATAAGATCCTCATATGTAATACATTGGTCATTGGGAACATTAAATGAGATATCCAAAGGATGGGGTTTCCTAGGGCTTTTAATAAGATAGGCCATAATAAGGGTTCAAAATCTGGACACAACTGCACTGGAAACAATAAAAATAACTAAGGGAAAAATATGAAGAATCATTCCCTAAAATATTCCCATGCAATAAATTAAATATAAAAAATAAATTTAGGAATATGAAAGAAAAATTTTGCAAAAGGAGAAACCCTAAATGTAATATAGGGTTTGGTTCAAAATATAGAGATTGATTTTACCAAATATTTAACCCTAAATTTAGATAAATAGGGCTATCTAGGGTTAAGGGGATTATATTAGATTTTAGACATGGATGGTGAACTAACCTAATAAGTAATCCAATTAATAAAAAACTCAAACAAATTGTATTTTAATTTTATACAACTGAGATTGCTAAAAATAGTGAAGTATAACCATTGATAGATATTAAAATGAATTTGAAACAAATGATAGTTGGTTTAATATGCACATGAAGGTCTAATTTGGATTAAGTTGGAAGTGGACTGGAAGATGATCCTAAAATAGTTATCAGATTTTGGGAATATTCTTTTTATGGCCTTAGACGCTTGCATCAATGTAAGTGTCTAACCCTGCCACAAGAGTCTTGCATGGAATATTGACTGGATTAGGATGTGATCAACTAGAGCCTTCTATATTTTTTATCCTTATAATGTCTTCATATCATAGCATAGGTTATCATTGTTTATAAAATGTCAGTATCTTATCTCTTCATTCTTAGAGTGATCTATGGGGAAAATGGGTTAATGGGCTCATAGTGTTGAGTTACCCTAAGCACCCCTCTATAAATGGGCATTACCATTATAGACAATACTTTTAATATGGCCTCATACTAATTATCCCCTATGTGTTAGTGTATGTGTGTACAAGGGTATAATGTTTGATAAGCAAAGACATGTAATGACCTAGTTTGTAACTTGGAAAATATGGTTCATGCATTGCTCTTTGAATGCTTTAGACCTATAAAAATATTGATCCTATGATTGATATGGAAATGAGGATGGTTAGGGAAGGTTTTCTCACTTGAATTCTTAATTGAGTGCTTATTGGTATATTACCTTGTGAGTTGTATATGATTTTTAGGTGTTTGCTATGTGAGGAATGAGTGAGGGTTGATCTCGTATATATACCAATCCCTTTTGGAAATATCACACACTAAATCACTTAGGTCAAACTTTAGGATACATTTATTTTGAAAATTGGATGACTTGGGCACTAGACACTATAAGAAAAGTGGACACTTGCATTGACATATGTGTCTACCTGGGATGCAAGTGTCCAAGAAGCTGGAAAATAGGTACATGTCTAGAACTGGTAGTAAAGGATAATTATCAGGTTTATAGTTTTTTTCATATTATAAAATACCTAGTCATCATAATAACAATGGTATTACTAAGAGATAAGAAATTTAGGCACAAAGAGAGAGTGAATATGAGCCTTTCGACAACATGCATGTCTAAATCTAAAAGATACAACCATGATAAGTATTTTCCAAGTGTAAAAGACTAAGGTATTATATAAAATCATATTTTAATATCTACATATACTATTTATAAACTTTTTATTTAGAAGTTGGATTTTAATGCTCCAAGTAGTCGATAACCATATGTTCTCACCAATAACTTATTTTCTAAATTCATGTTATTGTGTGATTTATATCTATGATGCACTATTATTTCCATACATTAACATTAAAGGGATGAAACATTACCTCTCTTGAATAACCTGTAAATGTTACGTGATGTATTACTAAAAATTTACAGCTATGTGGATGGAATCCCCAACAAATTTCATTCACATATGGGTAAATGTTATTTTTTTTTTATCAAAAATTATACTTTCATTCCCATTATAGTAAATTTTAGGTCAGATGTATCAAACCAAAATTCTTGTTGCCATGTTATTGATATGTTTGTGTCAATTAATATTGTTGTGTTATTCATTCACATTTTAAAAGTTACAAATATTCTTTGTCACAAGTGTTGTTGATAAATTACTAATTTTTTTTGCTATGTGGATGAAATCCCTGAAAGTTTTCATTCACATACAAATAAATGTTATTATTTTTGTATTGAAACTTAGACTTTTATGAATTACTATTTATGTGTTTTTTATATTTCCAATGCATTTATATTTACCTACCTACAACATTTATATTATATAATTATTTGACAAGTAAGGCCAAGCTTTATTGCTCCCTCCTTTAGCCAATATGGTGGGCTCACCTAAAAACACAAACTTAAACCACCTGATTTAAATTTTGACCAATAATAATTTTCAAATGAACACATTATATTATCATTGGCTTAAAATTTTGTGAAGTAAAGCACAACAAGAAATTAATATGAGTCATTAATATGAAATGAAGTGCCATGTTGGAAGAGTGTCATTGCAAGACTAAACATTTACTATTATGTGGATAGAATCCATGAAGCTTTGCATTCACATACTATTAAATGTTAATGTCTTTCTATCAAAATCAAGAATGTTTTTAACATACTAGTAAATATCAAGAAAGATGTATCAAACAAAATCTTTTTGCCAAATCATGTCGTCATGCTTTTCATATGTTGTTGTGATTTCATGTTGTTATTATTGATATGTTTTCCATTCTATTGTTAGATACTTATATAATTTGTTGACTACTATAGTTCATCATGAGGAATGCAAAAAAAAGATGTAATTTTTTAGAAGACAACCATGTGGAACAATGAGAAAAAGAGGAGTCAAATTTATTGAAGTTATTGATGAAGAGGTTAACAAAGAAGAACAACCCATTAAAAATCAGGCCAAGAATGATAATGTTAAAGACCAACCCCCTACCAACCAAATAGATAAGGTGGCCAACACAACTGTTATCACCACTAAGTAAAATTCATTGCAGCCTAAGTGGACAAAAGAAGATATGGAAAGTGCAATGAGAGATGTGGATGATAACGGTTACTCCATGAATGCTGCATAAATAAAGTGGGGTATGAAACCTAGTACTTTGTCCAATTGGCTGAAATGAATTACAACTACTAACAAGAGGGGGCCACCCACTATTTTATCAACTATAAAATAAAGTGAGATAGTGCAGTAGTGCAAGGACTTAGCCGACACAAGGGATGGGTTGGACATCTCACATTTGAAGGCACATATTACCCATATATATGAAAACATGTCAAACCTTTTCAATGATGTGGTCCTAGACAAGTCATGGTGGAAAGGCTTCAAAAATAGGTACCCAAATTTGTTTACTAGAATAGTAGAAGGATTTGATAGAGAGAGGGTTGTGATGCTAAGGCTATCCATAGTATAGTTTTTTTATGATAACTATAGAAATTTGTATGCCAAAAAACACTTATGGGCCACACAAAATATGAAACTGTGATGAGACAAGGGTATAATATGTAAAGAATTATGGCATGTGAGTCATCACCAAAAAATGGTCAAGGAGTGTGTCATAGATAATGTCAAAGAGTAGAGAATGAATCAATATTTTAATCATGTGTGAATGCAGTTGGATAGAGTATCCTAGGGTTCTACCTCTTTAAAGCAAAAATGAAATTATGGAATTACATTTCAATTTATGAACCATGTGGATGTATGGATGCCCAAGCCCATGC
Organism: Torreya grandis; assembly: GCA_037957365.1. Classification (NCBI taxonomy): domain Eukaryota; kingdom Viridiplantae; phylum Streptophyta; class Pinopsida; order Cupressales; family Taxaceae; genus Torreya; species Torreya grandis. Next base: position 1,131,369 of record JARHVA010001202.1, read on the forward strand.
ATGGATGATGAAAGAATTGTTTAAGAAATGGATACATCATTTCTTAAGATCTATATCAACAATATTTTCACCTGTTAATAGACATCTCATATTTCATGGGCACAAAAACCATGTTACACTTTCGATGATTGAAGATGTTATAGCTTTGGGGATAAACTTGCTTACATTACTTACACATATTAGCTAAATATAATAGCCATTGGATGTAAGTGTGTTTGGTCCATTTAAGGCCTACTTTAGGAGTGACAGGATGTCATGGATGAATACACATCGTTGTTGCAAGATAAAAAAAAATGAATTGGCCACTTTGGGTAACAAAACATTCAATATGGCACAAACTCCTAAGAATATAATATCCAATTTTTGAATGGTGGGTATTTGGCCCCAAAACACTACGGTGGTAGTGAATGACATGGATCAAAGTGGAGTTTCCATGTCAAAGATGATATAGTTAGTGCTGTTGAAAATATAATGAGGTTGGTAGGGATAAATGAGGAAGACATTAAAGCTAATATGTAGAAGATGGAACAAATGCAACATGATAATGTTGTCAAAGGTGAAGAAGCTAAAAAAAAATTTTAAGGTGTTGTAGGTCAAACAAAAAATGCAAATGTAAATACAACAAATGTTAAAAGTGTTTAAGAGGCCACAAATGTAACATTCAATTTTAACCAAGACAATTTAGGTTTGCCTAAACAATAAAGTCCACTATAATGGTTGAGGGAGGGAACAACAAATCTTGGCCTCAATTGGGAATTAATGGAAGTAAAAGTATATATGTTAATTCGATCACCATCACCTTCTATCCACTAGAAATAGTTCATTACTATGCACTAGATGGACAATGGAGTGTATAAGATGAAATGGTTGATTTAGATTCCAATGAGGAAATAATAGAAAATGTAGTTGAAGATCTTGATTGCAACCAAAATAAAATTAACGAATAACAAACTTCAATATCATCATTTCTAAAATTTTTGCCAATGGAAATGGTTTCAAGGAAATTAGGAAATAATGCAGGATGGGTGTTCTGACAATCACAAATTTTCACATCAAGTGACTATCATCAAATGTTTATAAAATAAGAGCCCAAAAAGAAGGAGATTAAATAATTAAAGGTAAGGAAGAAACAACAAGTTGATGATATGAAATCCCTTAGATAGGTTAAGATGGAAAGAAGGGAACATCAAAAATTGTAAACACAATTAAAAGTGAAAAAAGGCAAGAAAAGGAACAAAAGAAAGAGCATGATATAAGGGATAGGGAATTTGAGAAGGCCAAAAAATAATTGGAGAGGTGAAAATGTTTAAGCAACAAATTCAACCATCTACATGAATAACATCACATATTGAATGACATGATATAAATTATATCCCCAATTGGTTCATGTGGTAACCCTCTTATTTATGCTAACATGGTAGTAAATGCCAATAAGGACACAAACCTTGGAGGACCAATAACAACTCCACATTCTCCAAATATGGGGAATGGAGGGCACATATCAAAATTTTCACTTTTGACGATGTAATTTTTACTTTACCTAAAATAAATCCATTTTTATTATAGGGATTGATACAAGCAAAGTAAATTATGTTTCATATCAGATGTTACATAACAATTAATGTAATATTTTCACTTCTTCTCAAGTTTGTCAACATGCTCTGTGCGGAAAACATTTGAAACTAGTTTTTTCCTGCCTAGTAGGGCCCCCTGAGTGCGATTGGAGGAATCACGGATCCAATGGAGGCTACTGTCAGTGGCAGTGCCTCTGGGGATCTAATCAAAAATTTGATATAGGATATTCCATCCAACAGATGGAAGAAAGCACTTACAGGTGAAAAGACGTACCCCTCAAAAAGCATGTCGAGCCTCTCTGTTACCTCTGAGGGCATGGCCCTGAATATCCCAGATGATCTGGTGGAGGAGATCATGGCATCCATGGACCTTACATTGGTAGGTAAGTTTTTCTCATTCTGTCCTAATATTGAAATGGTTAGGAAATGGGTTTTATCTAGGTGGAAAGTTAAGGGTAGTTTTTCGATCACTACCATGGCAAGAGGCCTATTCCTTTTTAGATTTATGAATAGGGATGACATAATAGCTACTCTAGCTGGAGGACCATGGCTATATGGCCCCCATTCTCTTGCCTTATGCTCATGAAAACTAGGATTTGATCCTAACTCAGACCTTAATAAGTCTGCTCCTGCTTGGGTAAGACTCCCATGGTTCCCTTTGGAATTCTAGGATGAGAAAATCTTCACAGCTATTGGCAATTCTATTGGCCAATATGTCACCGTAGATCACACAACCTGAACAAAGTCTAGATGTGTGTATGCTAGACTTTATGTCAATGTTGAAATTAATAGGACTCTTCCTATGTCCATCTCGCTAAACTCTAAATATGGGACTTGGACTCAGCTGATCACATATGAAAATGCTACCACTTTCTGTCAAATATGTAAGAGAAAAGGACATTTAATGACACAATGCAAAGCAAAGAAAATGGGAAAGAAAGATGATTCCCAAGTTGAAGGGGAGGATTAGACTCTCAACCACAAAAAGAATAACAAGCAGGAAATGGAGAGTAATGTGGAAAATCCTGACAATACAGAAAAGGCAGAGGAAGAGACGGGTAAGGAGGATATCACTAGTAGTGAGGGAAAAGCTATCCCAAAGGAAAATATAATATCAAATGATAGTCAGAAGGCTATATTAAACACAACCAACCCTCTAAATAAATAGACTAATATGTTTAAGGAAGGAGAAAGAGGTAACCATCAGATAGAGGAAGACAATGCAGAAGACAAAGTTCCAAGAGATGGATAGGAAGAAGTAACTCTATAAATATATCCCACTAAAGGAGAAGCAGACTTATAGTTAAACACAGACATTTTCCATGCTCTGGAAGTCAGAGACCAAGCAAGAAACTATTTAGCAATAGGTGAAATAGGATGAAGTGGCAGTAATGAACAAGAGGAATGGGTTACCCCAAAGAAAAAGAACCGAAAAGGTAAAAAATCTGCAAAAGTTGGCACTGAGCCCAAGCAAGGGAGACCAACCCTAAGAGAAACAAGACAAAGAGAGATTGTTAGGGAGATTGCCAGTGGTAAACAGAAAACACTGGAGACCCAACCCCTCAAACCCTCTAAATGAGAATATTATCTTAGAACCCGAGGGGCTTTAATAGTCCCTCAATGTAGTTTGAGGTTAAAAACTGCATTTTAGATAATAAATTAGATATTTTATTACTCCAAGAAGTCAAGATGAATGAGGAGAGTTTTAGGAAAATTGTTGACTATATATGGCCTAAGGCGGCTTTTTGCATTAGTCTAGCTAAAGGGGCTTCAGGGGGGATTGTAACTATGTGGAATAGTGCTAAAATCTAGGGGTCTCTTATGGCTTATAACAATCACTTCTTGATTATCAATTTCTCTATGAAATCTTTGAACTAGTTGTTGATCAATGTCTATGGACCAAATAACAGAGCTTTGAGGCAGAAATTATGGATAGACTTGAGCAGTTTCAAGAATAATCCCCAGAACACTAGATGGATGTTAGTTAGAGATTTTAACACTCCTTTATACCTTTCTAAAAAATAAGGTGGGATTATGGATTACTCGAACAACATGTTTGACTTTGCCAAATTTTTCAATGATTGGGGATTATTGGATATAGAACTGCAAAACTAAAATTTTACCTGGACCAATAAAAGAAGAGGAGATCAAATGATTCAGGTTAAATTAGACAGATTTCTTATCTCAAGTAACTTGAAAGATTATCATAATATGTATGTGCAGGTGTTTCCTAGAACCATGTCCGACCATTGCCTGATCTTCCTCAGTTGGAGAGAACAGGGACAATCTGGACCTTCCCCATTCCATTTTGAAGCTATGTGGATCAAACACAAAGACTTTAGACAAACGGTGGCCCAATTGTGGAAAATTCCTATTCAAGGTGCTCCTATTTTTAGAATAGTCAAGAAACTCCAGCACATTAAACAAGAAGTTTATGGATGGAATATATACAGCTTTGGGCAGGGCTTTCAACAGAAGAAAAATATAGTGGGAAAACTCAATGATATAAAGCAACTGATAGATCAAGGGGATGACTCTGAAGACACTTTAGAAGAAGAGAATGTCATATCTTCTGAATGGAAGAATCTTATGGAAAGAGAAGAGGTTTTTTAGAAACAAAAATCTCATGTTCAGTGGCTTAAAGAGGGGGATAGTGACACTACCTTCTTTCATCTCTCAGCTATGAAACATAGGAAAGCCAACTCAATAACTAAGCTTGTTCTGGATAATGGTGACATTATAACCGAGGATAATGAGATAGGGGAACAAGCCAGGGCTTTCTTTCAGAATCTACTCATGAAAGAAAATAATAATGATAGAATTGATAGACCTATGAACCAATTTATTGATAAAATCCCCTATTTGATAACAAAAGAAGATAATCTGGAGATGTTAAAGCCTATATCCAAGGAAGAAGTCCAGGCTATTTTATTCTCCATGGGTGCATTCAAAGCCTCGGGTTTTGATGGATTTCCTCCTATATTCTTTCAGGAATATTGGGAGATAGTAGGAGCGGATCTCACGGCTGTTGTTCATGATTTTTTCAAATCAGGTAAACTTTTGAAACAAGCTAATAATACCTACATAGTACTTGTTCCTAAAAAATCACAACCTTCACACTTTACTGATTTCAGGCCCATTAGTCTATGCAACATTGTTTATAAGTTATGTACTAAAGTGTTGGTTATGAGGATTCAACCTTTACTAGACAAAATTATTTCTCCTACTCAAAAAGGTTTCGTCCTAGGCAGGCAGATTCTTGATGCTGTGATCACCACACATGAGACTATTCACTCCATGGATAAGAGCAGAATCCCTGGTATGGCTCTCAAGCTAGATATTTCTAAAGCTTATGATAGATTCTCATGGACCTTTTTGTTCCAAGTGATCAAAAAAATTGAGTTTAATGATAAAATGTCTCGCTTGATATGGAACGTTGTCTCTTCTATAAAATTCTCGATGCTGGTAAATGGTGTACCTAGAGGGTTTTTCTCATCTTCAAGAGGAATTCGTCAGGGAGACCCTCTCTCCCTGTACTTATTCATCATTATGGCAGAGGCACTAGGAAGATACATACAAGCAGATATAGCCTCAAAAAAGGTAGTGGGCATCAAACCTGCCTCCTCCCTTCATCTTATGGTGGTATAATAGTTTGTGGATGATACCATCTTCTTTGGCATCTCATCGGTGATTGAAGCTAGAAGATGGAAGAATATCTTAAATAATTATGCCAGAGAGTTGGGACAAAGGATAAATTTCCAAAAAAGCAATGTGTATTTCTTCAACACTCCTAATGAACTTAGACATATAATCATTGATATATTAGAATGTGCTGAAGCTACTCTACCAGCTACCTACCTAGGTCTCCCACTCATAGTCAAAGAGGTATCTCCTAGTTTTTGGAATGGAATTGTGGAAAGAGCGTAGAGAAAACTTCTTGGTTGGAAAGGGAAACTACTCAGCAGTGCTGGTAAACTGCAACTTCTTCAGGCCTTGTTGTAAGGTATTCTTACATACTTCTTGTCTCTTTTTAAAATTCCTATGTATTTTGCTGAGAAATTGGAACAGATCCAAAGAAAATTTTTATGGACGAGGGTGGAAGACAAACAAAGAATGTCTTTAGTCAGATGGGAAAAAGTGTGTCTTCCAAAATCTCATGGTGGACTCAATATTAGGTCTATCAAGAACATGAACAAAGCCCTTCTCTCAATTTAGTTGGAACCTGATCCATAAAAATAATGATTGGGGGGAAATAATGTATGCCAAATACATGCACAACATTGATGATGCCAACTTTCTTCAACGGACGGGATTACCCCAGGGATCTGTGATATGGAATAAAATGCTAAAAAGTAGAAGCCTTCTTAAACAGGGAAGTAGATGGAAACTTGGAAATGGCTAGCATATTAAATTCTGGGATGATATCTTGGTTAAAGGATAAGGCTCTCATCACACAACAAAACTATGGAGAGATTGCTGACTTGGCTACTCAGTTTTTTGGAGACAGGGTCAGTGATTATATGGAAAATAATAATGGGATGAGGAGCTGGAAAAATCTATTGGACTGCTGTGATCACTAGCCTGATATTTTCCCTAGAGTGTGGGAGATCCAGCAATGCGTTCAGGAGATTAGAATCCCTCTCTTCCCCTGGGAGGATGAATAATACTAGTGGCCAGATAAGAATGGATAATTCTCTATCAAATCTGCTTACCATCTGCTCTTTCCTGAAGCTCAGAATAAAGATGTATGGAAAAAAGTTTGGAATCATAAACTTATTCCAAAAATTAACATGTTCTGGTGGGTTGCTGCTCATAACAAAATACTAACTTAGGATAACCTTCAAAAGAGAGGGTTTACACTGGTTAACAGATGTTTCTTGTTTGGTTTAAAAGAGGAATTAGTTTCACACCTCTTCATCCACTGTGATTTTACCCAAGAATTATGGGGCACAATACTTAACAACTTTGGTATTGAATGGGTCTATAATTCTGACCTTAAAGAAGTAATTCTCAGCTGGAATCCAACCTTCACACATCCCTGGCTTAAGGAATTATGGAAGCAAACTCTATCATGTTTGTGCTGGATTTTATGGAAAGAACGCAACCACAAAATTTTCAAGGACACTGCTAGAAAGGCATCTCAGGTGTTTAACTCCTTTGCTAAGACCATTATGGAAAGTGTCACGACAGCTCATATTTGTGTTGTGGAGAAACCCCTATCTCAAATTGAAAACAAAATTGCAGCCAAATGGAAGGTTTTAAACTAGATCCCTGGGTATAATAACTCCAAAATACTACAGAGACTAAATACTAAATGGATCCCCCCAAAGCCTAACTGGATGAAACTCAACTTTGATGGGGCATCCAAGTCAGATGGTAAAGCTAGTGGAGGAAGAATTATAAGGAATGATAAAGGATGGATGTCTGCTGTCTATGTTGGTGGAATTGGATGCCAGAGCAACAAGTATGCTGAAGCAATGGCTCTACTATGGGAGTTAAATTAGCTATATCCCTAGGAATAAGGAACTTGAGTATACAAGGAGACTCTAAAATGGTCATAGATGCAGTTAATAAAGCATCAAATGTGGGAATTAAGATAACAGACATCATTACTGATATTCAATTTCTTTTGCAAAAGTTTTATGGAATAGAGATTTCCCATATCTACATAGAGGGAAACAGGGTCGCTGATGCTTGTGCCAACCTTGGTCAACAATTTTCAGGTTGGAGGGTGTGGTGACAAGGTGTTCATATTCCCTTAAACATTAGGGAGATTATTCAAAAGAAGATGACTTGTCAAGAATGAGGTGCATTGATGACAAGGATAGCTCTCGGAGGCGGTCCATTTGGAGAGGGCCATCAGGGATCTCAAAACTTGATAACCTTGGTACTTTTTTGACAATCATTCATGATTCATTGTATCATGAGGTTGAGGCATGTGGGTCTCATCATGAAAATTGATGGGAAATAATTTCCAAGCATGGGAGTAGACAACGTCATCTCTGCAGGGTATTTTGAATAATGAGCCATCACATCTTCATTTTGCATAAACGAAAACAAGGGTTAGCAACCATTTCAAAGCTGAAGGCTAAACTTAGGAACTCCACAGTTTGGGTCTACAAATACAAAATGGGAGGAGACTATATTCAAACTAAACCTGTCTCTTGTTTTGAATTTAAAGATAATCCGCTGGTTTGGCATTATTGTAAAGAAGGGGGTATTAGCCCTTATTTGAAAAGGCTTAATGATTATGATGAAAACTTGTCTGAGCAGTTTACGAGATCCTAGTTAAATAGGTGGGTCATAGTGGGCAGAATTAGTTTTGAAATCTTTGAAAAGGTGATTTATATGGCCATGGGAATGACCATGTAGGGAATAAAACTTCAAAGGAAAACCAAAATTATGGATCTAGCAAGCCATAAACTGTTTCTGGGTGAGGGAGAAGAACTCATCTCGTATCAAGGAGGATTCAAGCGTGCTAAACTTCTAGAGCCATGGGATGGATTGTGCTTCATTCTCATGAAGTACTTCACACTCTAAGGGTGATTTACCAGGTTATATAATTACCACCTCCCTTTATTAAATCACTTCAGGTGCAATGTTATTATTTGTTTCCATTTTTACCTGCTCTCCTTTTTAGAACACTCTGTCCTGAGGGTGAGAGCTAAAATGGCTAAGAAGCTAGATATGAACCCTATTCCCCTACACCAGGGGCTAATTTTTTGCTTATACAACTTTCATCATGCGTTAAAGCCATCCAAGACTATCAAAGTTGATAGTGAAGACATTCCTTCCAACCCGGTGTCTGGCGATGCTATTGATGAGTCCTATTTTTTCCCTGCTCCTACCAAAACAGAAGATGTTTCTTTCTCCACCCCAAAAGAGACCCCTGTTGATACCCCCAGCCCCTTTGCGAGCAAGAAGGGTAAGAAGAGAAAGGTTGATGAAGAGGAAGAGAATATTAAAGAGACCTTGGAGGGGACCCACAAAAATCTGGGTAGGGCCACGGGGGGCCAAGGTGGTAAATCTCACAAGTCTTCCAAAATTAATAAGGAAGGATTCTCCTCTGGAGTGCGAAGGTCAGGACGGATTGCTGGTAAACTCGCCCTGAAGGCCAAACTGATTGATTACTCAGAAAGTGCTTTGGAAGAAGCAACCTAGGAGTAAGAGTCTAAGGAGCTGGAAATCCAAGAAATTTTGGAGGACACTGGAGGGAAGCAGGAGACTAGGGATTTTGACGTTACTGAGGAGCATGGAGCTGACACTATGGAAATTGCTGACAATAAGGGGAGAATGTATGTCAAGGAAGCTGGCGAGGATATTGAGAATGAGACTGATTAGAAAGTAGAAATTGGGGTCCTAAAGGATTGTATTCAGAGGCTAGAGCTAAATTTTGCCAAAGGACTCTAGAATACAATCCTGATGAACATGTCTATGCTGAAAGAGGTGGGTAATACTGGGCATGCTGACAACGTAGAGAATATCGAGAAACTTAATGATCTTCTCAAATCAATGGTTATGTAAGGAGAGTCCTCTCTGACTCTGGTCTTTCAATTTCTTGTGTTTTGTTTCTATGACTGTTGTTTCTCAGCTAGTGCTGTCGTCTTTCTGAAGGCATAGTTTTTTTGATTGCCTTCTTGTCATTTTTGCTTGTTAAGGGTTCGGCCCCTGGTTTGCCACCTTACCTTATCAAAAATAATTAATGTAATGAAATGTATTTAGTTTGATATCTAATGTAATGAAGTGTATTAATAAATGTAATGAAAGTACATGTATTCAGTTTGATTATGTTATGTTATTAAATATGTTTGTTATTTACCATTCAACTTGAAAATATATCATAAGTTTAATGAAAGTTTAAAAAATTCATTGGAAAGTGAGTATCCCATTATTGTTCTCTACTCTTCAAAATCTGTCATCATTACCCATAGATAAAAATCATCAACAACACAAATAGAAAATAGAAGCAATTAAGAGTTGAGCATTATAAACTTCAAAAACTTAAAAAAAACTGTATGAACATTCCAAAATTTGTAATCACAAGTGTAAAAAAACACAATATTTGTAAAAATCACAAAAGGAACAAGCCAACAAATATTTGCCTTTTAGACTAATTCAACCTCTATAAAAAAACAATAATGCCTGAATATGGTAATTAACAATAGAATGGAAAACCAATGAACAACATTGACAATGGAATGGAAAACATATCAACTACATATCACAACAACATATCAATAACACAACATATCAATAAGACAACAACATAATGGAAAATTGGATTGAATATCACAACATATTAATAACATAATAACATGATTTCAAAGTATGATTTGGTTGGATACATCTGACTCAACATTTACTGGTATGTTAATGAACTTATAATTTTTGATAGAAAGACATTAACATTTGTTGGTATGTAAATTAAAACCTTCATGGATTCCAACCATATACCAATAAATATTCGGTCTTACGAACACGATCATATTTCAACATAGCCCTTCATTTTATATTAATAACCCATATTAATTTCATGTCATGCCTTACTTGACAAAACTTTAAGTCAACAATAATATAATGTGTTCGCTTGAAAATTATTATTGGTCAAAAATTTAAACTAGGTGGTTTATGTTTGCGTTCTATATAAAGACAATAACATTAACATTTTGATACAAAGACAATAAAATTTAATGGTACATTAATGAAAACCTTTAGTGCTTCCATACACATACAGATAAATTTTTAGTCTTCCATCCCAAGTTCAAATCCCTGTCCATACAAACATGCATTTATGTGTATAGTATTAAATGTTTAGTCTTCCATCCTAATATGAAATCCATCTCCATTGAAACAAACATTTATGTGTGGGAATGTATAGTGGGTGCTTGTAAAAGTCGTAGAAACTTGGAGGTAAGGATATAAATATGTCAAGATATAAATAACACAACAACGCGAATGGAGAACATATCAACAACACTCATGATACATAATATTTGTAATTAAAAAAATGTGAATGAATAACAAAACAACATTAATTCACATGAACATATAAAGAACTTTCAGGGCTTCCATCCATGTAATAAAAAAGTTCAATAATTGATCAACAACAACTACGACAAATAATATTTTTTAATTTGAAATATGAATGAATAACACAACAACATTAATTAATGAGAAAATATGAATAACATAACAACAATAATTTAGAACATGGTTTGGTTTGATACATTTTATTTAACATTTACTGGAATGGGAATCAATTATAAATTTTGATTAAAAAATAATAACATTTACTCGTATGTGAATGAAAACCCATAGGACTTCCCGTTGTAGTGTAGAATTTCACCCTTTGTGGGAGAGCTTCTCAGGCTCTCTCACTCTTAACTACAAGCATTGGGACAACCTCAGGCTAGGGGTATCCTGTAGTGAGGTTGAACCTCCAAAGAAGGTCGGCTTCCTCTTGGTAGATCACCTAAACTAAAGCTAAACTAATGCTCCATGGGGAAAAGGGTTAGAAAGGGGATAAGGGCCCCTAAGAAAGCTAACCAGATGATGCACCAAATTTATTGACACTCACATAAGCATGAAATAAACACTAATTCAACATAAGATAATTCTTGCTCACACAACCTCACAAACTAGTTAATTTGCATAAGTGTTTCATAAATTAGGCTCACTAAACAATACATGAACAAAGAGGAATTTCAAAATTCACACCAAACATCCATTAATGGCAGAAAGATCTCAAATTGAGACCTGCAACTAATTTGAAAACACTTAAAAATAGGCAAGAAATAAGGATAATAGACATGGAAGAACACTTCTTCACAAGGCCATCATGCACAAGCTTGCTAAGCACAATTTAGAGGCAATAGATAGGTAAAAAATGATCTTTTTGATTCAAAAGGTCTTTCTTACAAATTTTTGACAGAGTTTCTCCTTGTAAAATGAGTATATCCTTTTCTATGGGGGAGCCAATAGAGATATATGAAAAAAAGGGAAGAAGAAAAGAGAAGAGGCAAGCAAACAAAATTCAATAAATGAGATCCACCACCCTCCATGAATTTTCACCCACATTTGGGGTAATTTGAACTAATCCTTCTTCAACAAATTAACCCATTAGCTTTAATAGTCTTCAATCCCTCTCATTGGTTGAAAAACACAGTAGAAGATAAGAACTTGTTGAGGATGATGATGTCATGATCTAGTAAAAAAGAAAAAGTCCAGGAATGTCTTTAATGCTCGAGCTACTTTTTCTAATCACCTGATCTTCATCTTTCACTTCCATGCCATCCTTCACTTGTCTTGCACGTATAAGGACAAAATTCCCATAACTTTGAATCTGGATTGAGCCATGCTACCTCTAAATTGAGCAGCTATTTGTCAGACATGATGGTCATGTTAAAGGATGAGAGCCTCTCCATTAATTATATACACCAGCTCCTACTTTTAAACTTAGGCCAAATCTTTTCTATAGATGGAAAACCAATCTAAGGACATTGGTTTTCTTGTATCCATTTATGTGGATACAAGTCTATAGATTATGTAGCTTCTTTTGATCTTTTTAGATGCTAATGGCTACTTGTAGGGGTTCAAATTTTGGCATTTGTGGGCCCATCATCAATTCCTTCAGACAACTTGTTTCAGCTATTTTCTTCAAACAATTCCTTCAAAAGATTTTTTTTCAGACTTCTCTCTCAAAGGGATTGTTTTGACACTTTGAGATGAACCTGTCTTTTGGATAAATTGCTTAGACCCTTCTCACAGATAATTTGTCTGAAAGAAATCATGTCTTTAGATTTTTTTCCAAGGATCTTTCAGGTTAAATGAAATGGACCCTTCAAAATTCTTGAAAAGCCCCTTTCACTTTGAAAATACCCTTCAGAATTCTTGAAAAGCTCCATTTGCTTTGAAATGGTCTTTATCTTTCACTTTGGACATTTTGTCTAAAAAAATTATCCCTTCAGGAACTTTGTCTCAGACAACTTGTTCGAAAGAATTCAACACTTAGCCAAAATAGACCCCGAAAGAATGATCAAGTAAAGACTTAGCCGAATATGAGATTTTGCACTTAGCTTTTTGGCTTGTAGGCTTATCCTTGAACACTATTGTTGGATCCTTGAAAACTTTCTTGGATCCTCCTCCAAGCCTTTAAACCACTGCTTCATCAAACAATGCAAGATATTTAGTATGTGGGCTAGAAATGACCAACACTTCCATCCACATAGCTTTAAATGTTTAACAACACGTTAATTTTTTGCAAGTTGTTCAAGGTAGTTAATGTTTGAACCCTCTAATATTAATGTAGGGAAATATTAATGCATCAAAAATATCAAGCACACAGCAATATGAATTCATAAAATAATTTGGTTTAGTAAAAAATTATTAAATTTATTGTTATGTGAATGAAAAATTTAATTTTGATACGAAGACAATTACAGTTATCGATATGTGAATGAAAATTATCAAGGCAGAAATCCACATACCTATAAATGTTAAGTCTTTTAACACATCTTGTTTAGGGAAATAGAAATGTTACACAAATATAAATCACATAATGACATGCATTCAGAGTCAAATGTGAATGAAAACATGTCAATATTGTGGGTTCAATTATGGTTAATGTTTCATCCATCCAACACAGTGAACATGTATAATATGACATGCATGGTGGCATGAACACATCACATTAATGAAAAAAGGCCACCAGGGGTCTTTAAAAATGGTTGTTGCATATTTAGAACACTACCATCTTCTACCTTGGCATGTCCTTGCATATTAATGACACATGTTGTATACACACAATATTTTTAAACTTTATCATTTATTAACACTTTTTATATTGCATGAACTTGTTGAGTTTAGATATATTTAAGTGGACACCTTAAAAGGTGCACTAGGAAAGGGGTGGGTAGACCATTGGTGGTTTGTAAGATTATTGGTCAACTCTATCATTACCTAAACCCGTTACAAATCTTGCTTATCTGACTCTCCAAGCAAACAAACTCCATTTATCCATTTCCCTAAGTAATTCTCCCTTAAAATAACCCCTAACTAAGAAAACACCTTATTTTTGTAAAAAGTTAGTTGGGTCGACCATATTATAAAATTTAAAGTGCATATTACAGATTAAACTGTTTAGGCTGACCCAATTCAAGGCCTAATGGTAACTTTTTCTTAAATTGGGCTATGTTGGCTGAACTTATTGATAAAAATTATGAAATGGTTAAGACCTACCCATTGCTATAAATACAAGGCTCATTTCAATCCAATAAGAGAAGAACATTCATTTTCACATTATTAGAACTCGTAATTTTGCTACATCTACATTTGAAAGAGCCATTGCTTAGGGTTTGCCTTGGAGGGAAGATAACTATCTTGTGGGAAGTCTTGGATGAAAAGTAAGAGTATTTTATCCTAAAGCTAATTTATATAATGTGATCCTTTTAAAACCACAACAACCTCTTAGAAATCACCATACCCAAGGGAAAGATTGAGACTCGACAAGTTTTCCCAAAGACAAGTATCTCTAACTTTCACTATTTCATTTGTTAGATAGATATTTCACAAAGTAATATGTTTTTAATGTATAACTCCTTGCTTAGATTACCTCTATACTTAAACTTAGTATAATTATAGGGTCTTCTTTGCTTTCCATCTTCCACGTTAGGTGATCTAGGCCCCCATTTGCCTACCATGATTGCTTGATTGTTTGTTTATGTTGAACCATACCTCTTTATGCCACAAGCTTTGTTGAGTACTATATTAGTTTCATTTTATGTATTAGAAGACTTAGTTAGGGTTATTGCATAGTGTTATTTTTCCAGAGGCTTTGGAACCCTCTCATTTAGTGTTGTGTGATAAATGTTTACTTAGGTAGGTTTAATGGATCTAATTTAATCATGCCCCTATATCAAAAGTATCACAATAGATGTTAGTTAATTACCTTCTTTGACATTGGATTTATTAAGTAGAATAATTTTTAGATCTAACTTAATATGTTGCATATATTTTGGTGAACTTGAACTGAATCTAACCCTTACATTTTTTATTTTTCATTTACAATCAACTAGGTCATGTTAGTCAACCTAATTTTAACCTCTATTTGCAAACCCAGGATCTACAATCAACTAGCTCACATTGGTTGACCTAGTCTTATCATCTATTTTCAAGGTTTTTATCTACCATCAACCAGGGCACATTGGTTAACCCAATCATTTTATTTATATGTATATCCAGTGAACTAAGTCACAATGGTCAACCCAATTTTTTCATTTGCTTGTAGTTTTCTTTCCATAATCAACTAGGTTTTGCTGGTCACCCCATTTATTCTCTTTGTACTCAAATACATGACATACAGTCAACTAAGTCATGATGATTGATGCTATTTTATCTTCTGCTTTCAAGGTTTTATCTACAGTAAATTAGGTCACACTGGTCAACCTAGTCATTTGTTCTATTTTCTAAGTTTTTACTTACAGTAAACTAGGCCAATCTGGTCAATCGAGTTCATTTATACAATCATTATTTTTCAATTTTCATCTAACTAGGTCACCCTAGTCTTATTTCACTGTTTTCAATTTTTAGCTTTCTATAGACTAAGTCAACCTTGTTTAACTTTTGTGTTTTTCAAGTTTTTGCCTCTACAGGGCTAAATCAGGCCTCTGTGATATAGTCAATATACATATCTTCAACACTCTCAGTCAACCAACTAGTTTGACCTAATCAACCTAGTTATATTTCTCAAGTTCATTCTAAACAAGCTTTGTGCTTCAATTTTTGTTAATTATCTCAATTTGTCATTTCTATTTTGTAGAAAAATTTCTCAGTATTTCAATTTTATACTTTATTTTACTAGTTTTTAGTTTTATAAAACTGTAGCACATAGTCAACTAAGTTGACATGGTCAACTTAGTTCTATACTTGTATGTTCTACCAAACAGACTAAGTCAACTTGGATGATTCTATTTGTTCTTTAGCCTATTTTCACAACATACTAGATCAACCTAACTAACCTTGTTTTATGTATTTACTTTTTACAATAAGCAAGGCAATTTGATTCCCTTTCATAATAATTAATCACACTTTTTACTTTGAAAAGAGTTGGTTGCCTATTTATTTTCTTTCTAAAATTGTAAATTGGTTTTTGACACTTGATTTTTGCCTTTATTTTCACTCTATCTTGATTTCCTTAGAAATTATGTACCTATTTTTTTAAAACTATAATTATTGTCATGAAAGTATACATGATACTATGTTTATGGTATTTGTCTATCTTTTATAGATATCATGGTGCGAGGGGCTTGCTCCAATACTCAGAGCCATAGTACAAAGTTAAATACAGTCTTTAGTTTCCACATACCTCAGTATTTTAGAAATGCCTAATATTTCCCCTTGAATTGAACCTTAGGAATCTAACTATTTATTTGTTATTATGGTGCATCAATTATCCATTAGCATCAATAAGTTACTTTTAGCTTATCCTTAAATTGTGTTTAGTGGGCTATGGGAACGATACGTCCTCCATAGTCAATGCTCTAAAAAATTAGGTTGTCACTATCTAATAGACAAGCAAGTATCTTTGGGAGCCTACAAATCAATTAAAAACTTTTAGTACAACTTCTTGATCTTAATTTCAGATAATAAGTCATCATTAGTAGTTATAAAATTGCATTTTTTGCTTACTACTTAGTATTATATATTATATTGCATACTATACCAACCAACATTGATATAGTGTTGTGTTGTGTCTTTCAACTAGATTGACCTCTTGGACCTAGTTGATTGTGTGTGAATAGACTCAATTGACCATGGTCAACTCAATCTTCTATATTTTGTCCAAACTATTATTTTTTCTTTTAGATTCAACTAAGTTGACTAGTTTGACTTAGTCTAACTCTATATTTTCCTACCTGTACAACTAAGTCAACTAGATTGACTTAGTAGGCTTTCAACACTCTATTAATTTTCTTGCATGTACAACTAAGTTGACCAAATCAACCTAATAGGCTATCAAAAACCTCTATTATTTTTTTCCATGTTTAACTAAGTCATCTAACTTGACCTAGTAGGCTGTTAAAATATCTATATTTCCCTGCCTATACAACTAAGTCATCTAGTTCGACCTAGTGGACTATCAAAATATATGTATTTTCTTGCATGTATAACCAAATCGACCAAATTGAACTTGTAAGCTTTTAAAATATTTATCTTTCCCTAACTACCTAACGAAGTTGACTGGCTAAACCTAGTAGGTTTCTAGACTAGCATCATTTTCCTATTTATCAAACTAGGTCACCTAACTTGACCCAATAGGTTTCTAAATTGTCACTTTTTCCTATCTACCTAACTATTTCATCTAGATAAACCCAATTGGCTTCTAGACTATTGATTTTTCATGTCTACCCATGTAGGTTGACCAAGTCAACTCAGTAGGTTTCCAAACTATTATATTTTTCCTCTCTGCCCAACTAGGTTGACTAGCTTGACCAAGTAGGCTTCCAACTTGGTAATTATAACTTTAATTTTCACCATGTAATATATTTTTGATGAAACTAAATTACAAAATCAAAATAATATGATAAATTTAAATAACCCTCCTAAATTTCCTCATTCTCATCTTCATTATACTTTCTTATAAAATCCAAATGTAAGTAATTTTCATGTGGCCACTATAACCAAAAAATATGGTCACCTCCTTCTAAAACTTTGTATCCACTTAACTATCCTCCAAAAATTCCTATCGTCAAAGATGAGAGTGATCTCAAATATACAACTAAATTGATAATTTTCATAAAAAATTCCCTCAACATAAAGGAAAGGATCCTGTGATAATTTATAATCACATGATGGGACCATACCTTGATTGTCCACCTTCACCCACACAACTTTTCTATAAGACTTGAGGCAAACCACCCTATGACTTATTCCATGACTTTTTCTTTTTCCATGATTACTTCCTCTTCCATGTCTTCAACTTTATCAACTACTTCTTTTACCTTTCTTAGCATCTTAATTACTATGGTTGGTATTTCTTTCAGTGGGCCCACCCAAAGTGCCCATGCTCATACTCAAGTCAATACTACCTCCAGTGCATCTCAAGCTACGTCTACTAGTTAAGTCACCATTAATATTAATCAAATTTTATTACAAGCCATGAATCAAATGGATTCTTTCTAAACTAATAGTACAAACCAAATGATACAAATGAAAAACCAACTTTTGAAATTACAAAATCATCCTCAACCTACTCAATGTGGAATGTAAAATCCTAATCCCCCACACCCCTTAGAGAAGCACAAGGTAACATTATTCCTCAACCCCCACTTCTTAATAAGGCTATCAATCATTTAAAAAATGAACCCTTAGTGCCTAAAATTACAAACATTGACATAGGTGGTATTGTTCCTACTATCACTTATAAAAAATCCACTGGTCCTGTTTTTCATTTGAAAGCTTTTAGAAACTTGTATAAAGATTGGATTAAGATCAATACCTTTGTTGACACTAAGATCTTAGTTAAAAAATTCACAAGTGATGCTTTGGATTGGTATAATAAACTAAAATCTCATACTATTTCCAGTTTAATAGATTTAGTTAATGCATTGGTACATAAATTTCAAACTAACTTCTTCCTAAAAATATTTTAGCTCACTTTATCAACTATAAATAATCCAAACCCGAAATGACCCAAGTGTTCATTAAATGACGAAAAGCCTTATCCAATAAATTTGAACATAACATGTCAAAATACAATCTCTTCCACTTATTCACTAATGCTATCCATCCTAAATTACAATATAGTGTTAGGACTCTCTCTCCAAAATATTTGGAAGAAGCCCTTAACCAAGCCAAATGTCAAGATTTTCTCAGAAGCAGTTTTATCCTTTCCATCCTCTTACTTGAAATTGAATGCTTATGAAATTTAAAAACTAACATGCTACCAACAATGGTGTTATATATACTTATGATTCCAAACACACTATTCACACTATTATCTCAAGTAGTTCCAATGATGTTACTCTTTCACAGCCACTTCCAACCAATACTTTACCTCAACCATATTCTACATTTTTTTAAATGAATAATGTTGACTCTCACAAACCTCTTTCCATGGTGGAAATTCAAAACTGTCTTCCTAGGCCTTCACCATCATATCTTGGCCCTACTTGCCCTACCAAACATTGGTATGATCCACACAAAATTTGATGGTATCATGCAAGTTGGGGTTATTATCATGAGACTTGTCATTAATTAATAAGCTTTGCTCTTGAATATCTGCTTGGTCATAATTTTGATCATGAAACCCTAATTCATGAGTGTCAACAAGCTTACAAGTGACAACAAAGGTTAATGAAACCAAAAGTAAACATGATGCCCTTAATCAAGCTAACACTGACCTTATTATTTAAAGGATCCTTTTCCTAATAATCAATCAAATATTACTCAACTCCCGTTACCAAAACTGTCAAAACTTATATTAATCATAATTATATCACCAATAATGACAATGTTGTCAATATGAACAATATGAGGAGAGTAGTTTCTTATATCAATCCTTATCCAAATTCTAATTACACTGATTTCCTAACTTTATCCAAATTCTAATTACTCCTTTATATACTATCCCACATGTTTTTAATCAAATGACACATTTGGATACACATTCACTTGCCATTGATACAACTTCTAACCCTCAAGTATCATCAACTTCTCAATCCAAATTACCTAAAACTCTAAATCAACCAATTTCTCAGAATTCTTCACCACCTATAAAATTTTCAAATGAACCAAACATCAACCTACCCACGACATTAAAAACATTTCCTAAATTAACCCAATTAGATATACATGATAAATCCATATTAGATAAGATTCAATCAACTAATCCTTATCAACATTAATTTCTATGTACTTTTGCTCCTCCACTAGATTTACTTCATCATTATGCACCTCTATCCGATACAATTCTAACCAGATATGATGAATGGGATCCTACAACCAAAATTTCTCATCTCCCATATCAAATTATTTTTATATAACTCACGAGGATTTCTCATCATCATAATCATCTAATGCAATTCTTATTCAAAATAAACATCCCTTGACCTCCACATGTGGGACCAAAAACCAATTTGTATGGGTTTGAAGCTAGTATTATTCAACAATGTGAAGGGATGTCTATACACATTGGTGAAACTATATATACTTATATCTCACTCAAATTCCCTATAGATTCAATGATTCATAACAAAAAATTTCTCTATGGTGTAGATGATCCTCCATTATTCATCAGCATCTAAATTGATGATATCCAAGTCAAGCGTGCATTAAGTGATGAATGTTATAGAACTTGTGTTTCCTCACTTGACTTAATTAAAATACTTAAGTAATCCACATGAAATATTATATATACCCAAAGTACATGTCAAGGCTATGATCGAAGACAAAGTGCTCCTCTAGGGTGTGCTTGAGTTCCTGATACCATTCCTCCTATCACACTTCACATGAAAGTTATGAGATTTAATTTTCCATTATCATATGACATCCTACTCGATCAACCTTGGGCACACCACATGATATATATAACCTCTTCAACATGCCAATGTGTGAAGTTCCCTCACAACAATTTTATCTACAATATTCAAGGAGACATGAACCCTTATAGTTTTGAATAATTCTAGGAACATGGTGTTTTCAAAATACCCACACTTGAACCTTTACCTAACAGTCCTTTTCATGAATCTCAAAGCTTTAATTATACCATCAAATCTACTAGAGGTTATAATGGACACCCCGAACTTATGGGAAACATACAAACTAAACTCTGAGATTTTGATGATGATAAACTTGATGAGATCAATTTAAATATCAAAGATTCTAATTTGCCTTCACACATTATTACTCAATTACCTCCTTTTTAATGACCTTGATATCAACAAAAAATAATAGATGAGATTTTGGTTACTCTAACAAAGACTAAACAATCCATTCCTTATGTTTTTTTGATTGAGAGGTCATTAGTGCTTGTAATAGTGATCTTCATACCCTTGATTACGATTAGGGATATGCATTATATGACCCATTTTTAGTATCTTTTACTCAAGCAAAAATGAAAAAATTCTTAGATATCATTTGTATTTACAACATTTGTTTCATGGTATTAGTTCTAGTGATGTGGTTCCTTCTCCTTCTACTGTACGAGACATTATCTATTCTATTGTACCTGGCATTATATCTTCTTCACTTGATGCTCATAGGTATAAAATAGAGCACACACACTAATTATTATCTAGTCACTAATGAGATTCTTTGGAATATGCTTCTTGATCATGCCATGATGGGACTTTATTAGTTCTCCAAGTTTTTAAAATTTTCAACCTTACTCCCTCCTAATATATCAAACACATTACACCTACCTACATTACATTCTTTATTGAGCATGGTTATTGATGTCAAGTTGTTATTGATGTCAAAGAGAGCATGAGATAGTAATGCATTAGTGACAAAAAATTTGTGTTTGATATATTTGAGAATATATAAGACATATACAAGTCTATAAGGACAAATAAAAAGTTGTGAGGAATCCATAGATGTCTTGGTGAAGCTCTGGTGTGTCACTTGATCATTTGGAAAGAGAAACATTCATCTTCTCGCTTAAGAGAAGCTAGACCATCATTGAATGTCATGCATATATAAATGAACCAACAATTTTGTGCATTTATTATAAGTACTCAAAAAGTCAATTGAGGTCAAAGGATTTCATGGAGATGTTGTATATAGTGCCAAGAAGGTACCTTGAAGATATGAACTCTTGAAGTATTTTCTAGCTCAAGTTATAAACCTTCTAATTTGATCTTGTAGACTTTGATGGGCCAAATACCGTGAAGTATAACTTTGTTGAAGTTTGAGGTCACTAGACATTAGATATAATAATGAGAGTTTATAATCTAGATTGTGATCCAATGGTGCACGTGAATTCAAATTATCAAAGGTTCCTAAGATTAAATGCACTTGTGAAAAGTATCTATATCTCATTGAGTTGATGGAATATCATTAGTTCACAAGTGTTTGTACAGATAAAGATTGATGGTGTGGGTCAAGTCAAAAAGTCAAATATGTAGAAGGCATTAAGAGTTGCAAAGTGGAATAATCATGGGAGCTCTGATCTAAGAGCAACAATGAGCATTAGAAGATAAAGATAAAACTACTCCAGAAGAGATTAATGTTGTGTATTTATCCATAGTTTCTAGGAATCATGAGATGAGGGTAAAGTGCTCGATGTTTAACATTTTGCTTAGTGACCATTGGAATTTGAATATTCAAATTCATGAGGAAAACCAGTGCAAAGTTTTTGAGCTATATCTTTTAATACATTATGAATTTATTGATGTATTAAAAATAAAAGTTACAAAGGAATTCAAGGTTCATTTAGAGAATCTAGTTAGAAGGTATGAATGTTTGTACCATCAAAGTTATGGAGTTTCAAAGTTGACTATTTATTCATTCATGGTGCTAATGTGTACAGAATATTATTCAAGCAATATGTGCTTTAATAGAAGAGTGTTTTGGTGGGAGAAATCAGTTGAAGATGTCATAAAGGTTATATGGAGTGGACCTATGTGGTTTAAAGTGATCATATATTTTTAATTTGTATGATGAAGTGTTAAATAGGTGAATAGGTCTCCATGAGACCTATAAGGGCTACTAAGGCCTAATTGAAAGGCGTATATACTTAAGTGTGACCCATAGATGCTATGACCAACATTTGATAATGTATTTGAGCTATGTATTAGCCTGATAGATGTATTAAGGGTTAAGGTAAGTCATATGGCCAACCAATAATTTGATATTCATGAAGACTCTATAAATAGTGGAGACCAAGGCAATGGTTTCTTGACTTGAATGTGCATATGTTGAGAGAGTAGAATATAGAGACAAAGGAGAAAACCTGTGAAAGAAAAGATACATTTCATTGAGGACCATTAGTGAGTGAAAAATATCAGTTATGCATATCTAATCAAGTTGGTGAAGGTGAATGATAAGGTCAATTGATCTAATGAACCTAGTAAGAGGTAGATTGAGTAAGTAAACCCTAGAGGCTGCTTGAAAGATATTGAGGGGTGAAGAGTGCAGGCAAGAGGAGTCCATCATCAGGTGTTTTTGATATTATATCAGAGGTGTAGATCAAATTAGAGGTAGTTGAGTTGGTTCTTGGTTGCTTAGGGGGTTATAGCCTTCTTACTAGTTGGAGCTAGCTAAAGGTCAAGTGTGTGCTTGACTAAATTAAGGGGTGGGTGCTCCTTAATCAGTTGGTGTTGGTCTAAATGTTAGATCTTATTTTTATAAGACTGTATTCCATCTTACAGGGTTCAGTGGGTTTTATCCCCCAAGAGGGTTTCCCACATATATGACGTGTTCATGTGATGTATGTTCTTATGCATTATTTTAATGTATGTGCTTTCATGTTTATGTTGATTGATCAAGTTGATGTATGTTGAATAATTAAGAGTTAGGAATTGAACTAGATTATCTAGCATCATTGATTCACCCCCCTCTCGGTGATTATACATCTAACAATTAGTATCATGATAAGATTTTCTATGCAAGTTTAACCACTTGAAGGTGATCTAAATTACAAAGATGGCTAAGCAGTTGAGGAAAGAAAATATTGAGTTAAGATCAATGATCAAAAGCCTTTAAGAATAGATGAGTCATATTGAGACTAGGAAGAGTAATTCTAATTCCAAGTATTATGAACATGAGATGAGGTGTGAGGAGCTTAACAAATAATTCATGAAACATAGTGAAAAGATAAGTCATCTTCAAACCAAGATTGAGAGATTAAGTGAAATAGTCAAAAAAGACAAGATTAACATGCAAGATCTTGATGATCAATTAAGAGTTACAAAGATAAATTTTGAGTTCAAAAGAGGAAGAATTTAGACATCTCAAGACTCAATTAGAAAAGACAAATGCCTAATTAAGTTCAAAGAAAGGTGAGCATAATGAGTTAAAATCCAATCTTGATTCAATAAAGATTATTAAAGAGAAATCATGTAGATTGAAGGATGATATGGCTAAATAACCTAAGAGTGATAAGGAGACTATCCAAGCTCTTAGAATTCAATTAGAGGATGCAAGTTAAAGTACGAAAGGTAAAGAGGATGAGAGAATTCAATAGAAAACCAAGCTAGATTAATTAAAGGATGAGAATGAGCAATTTATTATCAAGGTAAGCAAGGCTGAGAAAGAAAAAGATAGGTCAACCCAAGACAAGAAAGATGCAAGCACTGAGATCAATAAGAAAAGATCCATCATGTAGCCAAGCGATATAAAGTATGAAAGTTAATATAATGATTATTGTTTTTCATGTAATCTTTTTGGTCATAAGGAAAGAAACTGTAGAAGGAAGAACAACTAGTTAGCTAGAGGTATGGATTATGTAGTCTACTATAATTGTCATGACATGGGACATATTGGTAGATTCTTCCCAATAATGCATGGGAAAAGACTAAACTAGGTATGGAGACCTAAGACAATCAAGCTTGAGCATAATGAACCTAAGAGACAAGATGGTATGTTTGTTGAGATTCATAATATTCATCAAGTATAAGGTATGAATGATGTTATTTGTTTCTATTTCCATCAAGTTGGTCATATTATAAGATATGGTAAAAGTAAGCTCTCAAGTCATAAAAAGGTGTATGGTCATCCTAGTGTGCTCAAGAAAGGTTAATCCTTGGTATGGAATTCTAAGGAAGTGAAGACCAAGAAAACTAATTCAATAGAGCTAAAATATCAAGGTGGAGTATCTACTAAAGCAAAAGAGGAATCAGATATGAAGAAGGTTCAAGAATACTAAGAGAATGTATAATCTATTTAGATATAAAAGGAGAATCAAAAGTTAGTTTAAGTTGGGCTCAAAGAAAAGACCAAAGTGTTAATTGAGGCTAATTCTGAAGTGTGCATGGATTCAAGTAAACATCCTACTATTGTTGAGCAAGTTTCATGTAAAGAACATCAATTGTCAATGCCTAGTGATGAGGTCCTTTCTTTAGAGGAAAAGGTATTTGATGAATATTTTTTGTCTCCATGTATTATCAATTCTTTCTTAAAAGAAAAGGAGAATATTATAGTGGATGAGTAAGTTGCTTCTCTTGTCAGGATCTTGCTCCACCAATAGAGCACATATGATTACTTCTTGTATTAACAACTAAACACAGAATTTAACCAGAATGAATAAGTAACTAGAAATATGAAACAACACAAGAATATGAGAGACAATACACAATTGTATTAATAATCACTCAGAAGAAAATACAATAAAGAAGATGCCACTTCTTCTTCCACCTCAAAGGCTCACCACACCTCAAGACCTTCTTCCCTCTCTTTCTCAGTCCCAACAATCAACTCCAATACAGAATTGATGTTCACCTCCACCAGTTAGTAAGACGCTGCCAGTACACCAAGTACACAACCGTACTCCAAGTAGATCTCCTACTCTCTACTGCTACCTGCAAATCACTAGACCTTACTCACCATTGTAGATCTCCAAAAGAAGCCATGCACACCTACTGACCAAGATCATACATATACAAAGAACCCTTCTGATTCTCCAAACGAGCACCCACACTTGGTACTGTGGCACTAGGAAGAACACACCATTGCTCTCCTCTCTCTGAAGGAGCTTATTTTGCTCTCTTACTCTCTAACACTAATTTACAATACAACCCATAAGTCTATATATATATCTCATGCTTACAATAATTAGACATTCTTAATTACAATAATTAGATGCGCAACTCAAGACTACAACTAGCCTTTAACATGCAAACTAACAGTCCAAAAATAGACTCTCCAGAATCAACATGCAAACTACATGTTCATGTACAGGCTGCCGACGTCGGCACCTCCCTGACTGATGTCGGCCAACTGGTAACTGACATCAATTGCTTCTTCACTACTATCTGACCAACATCGGTTGATCAGACCGACGTCAGTTTCCCTGCAACTCATTTTGCAACTCTCCACAACCTCTGCAACCTCCGTAACTCCTCCTGTTTACATCCTGGTGAAGCTTTTAGCTCCACAACGTAACAATCTCCCACTTGGAGATAAACAGATGCACCTATACCTGTACCTGTACACCATCGAAATTATTCCCTAGCTTGTATCCCTCTTTAAGATCAATCCTGAAGACCAACCACCACACAACCTGTGATGCTACCCCTGTCATCCAAGTAACCTGCCACATCTGAACCTACAACCCATGTAGTGAAGACCTTGACCCTGCATAACATGTTAACCTATTGCTAGTCCCTCTCAGATACCTGAGAATCCACTGAACTGCCCTCCAGTACTCCTTCCCCGGATTGGCTCCAAACTCTCTGACAACTCCCACTGCTTGGGAAAACTCAGGTCTACACTAGACCTCATGTGATTTCGAACCCTATTCTAAGCTAAGCTTGAACCGTCTAGCCCTTGGTGTGCTTTCTGATTCTGTATCCTGCTTCTTAAACCCCGCCAACACCGTCTTCACATCAGCTCCCACTGGAGACCAAATCTCCATGTCTCTTATGCCAAAGAATTTTGCTGCTCCAAATTCTTCATGACATACCTCTGAACTAACCTTACCTTTAGCTCAGCAAAACCCTATATGTACAAACTTGCTCCAAGCTCATCCTCCACATACAGTAACAAGATAATGTTGTGACCATCATCCACCTGGTAAGATAAACACAATGGTTATACTGACATTGACAAAAGCTATGCTTTGTCATCCACCTGTCAAAACCTGTACCACTGTCCTGCAGCTTCTTCAAGACCATATACCTTGGCCTTCCATCTCATGTATCCATCCACTCTCTTCTTCAACTTGGGAATCCATCCCTCATCCAGTGCTTTCTTCCAGCTGACAACTCCACCAACAAATACCTGTTTGGTTCTTCTCCAAGGACTCACACTCCTCATCCATGCCAAGCTCCCACTGTATCTGGATTCTACCTGCATTGCCTCTTCACATCTCCCTGGTTCTTGACCATCAATAAGCAATATAAAGAAGGTGACCATTGAATATGAGGTTCACTTACCCTTTCAGTCCTCCATATGAGCGTTTGAGACCTTTTTGACAGCTTGCTGTCTGCCCACCATCCGTTCCAGTGACCGATCTCGACCATCTCCCAATTTACATCTGACTGATGTCAGTTTTCCTGCACTGACCCTATCTACTGATGTCAGTTTAGTGACTGGCACTGGTGTACCTACTGCTGACATCGATTCCTATCTGACCGACGTCAATCTTCCTGTTGCTGATGTCAGTTACTGTCTGACTGACGCCGGTACCTGTATTCGCCTGTGAGTGATGACTTTTTACCTGCGAGCTCTCCATGGATCAAAACCTTATTCAAATCAACACAGCCCTGCTCAAAATAATTCAGTCCACTCAGCTGATCTCTATCCGTCATCTCCTCCATGAACACCAAGGCCTTCCAGTTCTTAAGTTTATCAAAGATATCTATCTTCCGCTTAAGAACATGCATTCCCCTCCTACATATGTGACCAAGCCTACAAAGCCACATCTCTACAACAGAAGGTGAATCAGTAATATAAGTAGATAGATAAAGGATACCTACTTTCTTACCACCATCTAATTCAAGTGCATCCGCTGTGAGAGTTACAGTGCATCTCCCATCACCCAACTTTTCTAAAGAAATTAGACTCATCTCCAAGACTAGGCCCTGCATGACCTCCTTCAACACCTATGTGTTATCCGTCTACAATTTTAGCTTCACTTCCCCTTCATCAATAATTTGACAAGGCTCACCAATCCCTATATAAATCTCTCCAAAGTCTCCAAAGACGTACCCATGAAAAGATGCTCTATTTCGGGTTGCATGGAAAGAGGCAAAAGAATCTGTAAACAAAGATTCTACTTTATCCAGAGCAACCTGTGCAACATCACCTGCAACATCCGCTTCTACACACTGATCTTCTACCGACCAACAATCTCCCTTTACCTGCTCTTTCTTTCCATCAATCAGACCATTCGTGCTATTTAGTTTCTCCATTCGTAGCTTACTTTCTTCTGCCATTGCTATACTCCCACTCAATCTGAAACCCCTGAGAGTGACCTGTAATCAAAAACACTACCAGATTTGAAACCACCTATTAGTCAACCCAACCAAAAGCTCTGATACCAACTTGTCAGGATCTTGCTCCACCAATAGAGCACATATGATTACTTCTTGTATTAGCAACTAAACACGAAATTTAACCAGAATGAATAAGTAACTAGAAATATGAAACAACACAGGAATATGAGAGACAATACACAATTGTATTAATAATCACTCAAAAGAAAATACAATAAAGAAGATGCTACTTCTTCTTCCACCTCAAAGGCTCGCCACACCTCAAGACCTTCTTCCCTCTCTCTCTCGGTCCCAACAATCAACTCCAATAAATAATTGATGTTCACCTCCACCAGTCAGTAACACGCTGCCAGTACACCAAGTACACAACCGTACTCCAAGTAGATCTCCTACTCTCTACTGCTACTTGCAAATCACTAGACCTTACTCATCATTGTAGATCTCCAAAAGAAGCCATGCACACCTGCTGACCAAGATCATACATATACGAAGAACCCTTCTGATTCTCCAAACTAACACCCACACTTGGTAATGTGGCACTAGGAGGAACACACCATTGCTCTCCTCTCTCTGAAGAAGCTTATTTTGCTCTCTTACTCTCTAGCACTAATTTAAAATACAGCCCATGAGTCTATATATAGATCTCATGCTTACAATAATTAGACATTCTTAATTACAATAATTAGATGTGCAACTCAAGACTATAACTAGCCTTTAACATGCAAACTAACAGTCCAAAAATAGACTCTCTAGAATCAACATGCAAACTACATGTTCACGTATAGGCTACCGACATCAGCACCTCCCTGTCCGATGTCAGCCGACTGGTAACCGACGTTAGTTTCTTCTTCACTGCTATCTGACCGACGTCAGTTGATCAGACCGACATCGGTTGCCCTGCAACTCATTCTGCAACTCTTCGCAACCTTTGCAACCTCCATAACTCCTCCTGTTTGCATCCTGGTGAAGCTTTTAGCTCCACAACCTAACATCTCTTAAGCTTGAGAATAAGAAGAAGAACTATCAATATCAGATGACCAAGGAGGAGAAGGAATGTGAGGAGTTGTGGGAAACTCCTAGTTTCACATTGTTCTAGGACATTGTGGGTTAGGGTGTCTCTATCTAGGCTTCAAAGAGACACTTGATATCAAGAGGAAACATGGTGGATGCTAGTTGAGCTTTGGTTGATGTTGCAGGATAAGAAAGGTCATGAAGTTATTGGTTTTGAATGTTTGCAAGCAGAGAATAGAGGTTTCCAAGTGACTGATCAAGGACGGTGAGTTATCAAGATATTATATTACATAGAAAGGTATGTTGATCTTATTCAAATATGTTCAAGATGTGTTTAAGGTTTTTGGTCCTAAATTTAAGAACTTATTAATTGCTTAAATTGATTGATCAAATAAGGAAGGACTGCAAGTCAAGTAAGAGCATGGAGATATGGGAGTATCTTGAGTTTTAGGATCTTTAGTCCCTCTATGACAATGTGGGTGTCTCTACCTATGCTTCTTGGGAGACATTTTTCTTGTATGGAAGCAAGTATGTGTGCTGTACGTAATGATCAAAGTGTTAATCAATACAGAGCTTGAAGGCAAAAGGCAAGAAAGAGATTGTGAAAGATAAGCTTATATATGAAAGCATTTGAGAAGGTTTAATTAGTTTGGATGATAGTTCAAGAGGTTGATCAATCAAGACAAGGATAAGTAATTGTTGGACAAGAATATCATTTGAGGATGTGTTTGGCTAAGGGGGAACTAACTCAGTTAGTTTGTGTGGCTTGAAGAATATGTGCATGATGTAAGTGGGAACATATGTGAAGATGCTTCAGTCATGATAGAAGTGTGAAGATGTATACTATAGTTACGAATTCAAGAAAATTGATATGATGACTTGATCAAACCAAGTCATGTATTTTGACAAGGTATTGAATATTCATGCATGAACAAAGAGAACTTGTGAGTTCTATAGGTAGACAAGTCCAAGGATCAAGAAAATCCCTAGTTCAAATTGGTGTATGTCAAAGAATAGATGACATGAGATGGATCTTGGTATTAGGGGGAGATTTCTAAGCTTTGTGAGAAATTTGTAAGGTCCAAGGATCAGAGAAATCCAAGCTCAGATTGGTGCATGTCAAAGAGGGAACAATTGATTCATATGCTTGAAATTAGGTTAGTATCTTGAGCATATTAAATAGTATTTGAATGCATACATGATGTTGAAGAATAATTTTTGACATGTTGAGGAAGAGACCCTTTGTCATTAATGTCAAAAGGGGAGAAAGATCAGAATGAAGAAGTTCAAATGAGTAAAAATTCATTCTGAGGGTGTTTTACCATCGATGACAAAGGGGGAGATTGTTGAGCATGGTCATTGATGTTAATTTGTCTTGATGTCAAAGAGAGCATGATATACTAATGCATTAATGATAAATAGGTTATGTTTGATAAATTGGAGAATATATAACACATATATAGGTCTATAAAGACAAAGAAGAAGTTGTGAGGCATCCATAGATGTCTTGGTAAAGCTCTAGTGTGTCACTTAATCATTTGGAAAGAGAAACTTGCATATTCTAGCTTAAGATAAGCTAGACCATCATTGCATATCATGTATATATGAATGAATCAATAATTTTGTGTATTTATTATAGGTACTCAAAAAGTCAATTGAGGTCAAAAGATTTCATGGAGATGTTGTCTATAGTTCCAAGAAGGTACCCTGAAGATTTGGACTCTTGAAGTATTTTCTATCTCAAGTTATAAACCTTATAAGTTGATCTTATATATTGTGATAGGCCAAAGACCATAAAGTGTAACTTCATTGAAGTTTGAGGTCACTAGTTGATAGATCAAACGGTGAACATTCATCATCTAGATTATGATCGAACAATGCACTTGAAGTCAAATTGTCAAAGTTTCTTGAGATTAAATGCACTTATGATAAGTCTCTCTATCTCATTGAGTTGATAGAAGAACAATGGTTTCCAAGTGTTTGTATACATAAATATCGATGGTATAGGTCGAGTCAAAGAGTCAAATGTGTAGAAGGCACACAGAGCTGCCAAGTGGCACAATCATGAGAGCTCTAATCTAAGATCAATGGTGAGTGTTGAAAGATAAAGATCAAGATACTCCAAAAGAGATTGATGGTGCGTATTTGTCCATAGTTTCCAAGAAGCATGATATGAGGTTAAAGTTCTTGATGTTTAACATTTTGCTCAATGATAGTTGGAATTTGAATATCTTTTGATCCATGATGAATTTGAGCTATATCTTTTGATCCATGATGAATTTTTGGTTGTATTAAAAATAAAAGTTATAAAAGAATTCAAGGTGCATCCATAGAAACTAGTTAGAAAGTCTGAATGTTTGTATTGTCAAAGTTATGTAGCTTCAAAGTTTACTATTTGTTCATTCATGATGCTACTGTGTACAAAATATTGTTCAATCAATTTCTGTTTTAGCAGGAGGAATACCCTAAAGATGTCATAGACATTATATGGAGTGGACCCATGTAGTTGAAAGTGATCCTATGTTCTTAATTTTCTTGATGAAGTGATAAATGGGTGTATAGGTTTTCATGAGACCTATAAGGGCTACTAAGGCCTAATTAAAAGGCATAACTACTTATGTATGACCCATAGATTCTATGGCTGGCCTGTGATAATGTATTTAGCTATGTATTAGCATTATAGATGTATTAAGGGTTAAGGAAAGTCTTATGGCTGACTAATAAGTTGATATTCGTGACGACTCTATAAATAGTGGAGACTAAGGCAATGGTTTATAGACTTGAATGTGCATATGTTGAGAGATCAAAATATAGAGACAAAGGAAAGAACCTTTGAAAGAGAATGTACAGGTCATTGAGGACCATCATTGAGTGAAAAAGAACAATTATGCATATGTGATCAAGTTGGTGAAGGTGAATGATAAGGTTAATTGATCTAATGAACCTAGTAAGAGGTAGACTGAGTGAGTAAGCTCTAGAGGTTGTTTGAAAGAGATTGAGGGGTTAAGAGTGCAAGCAAGAGGATTCTATCATCAGGTGTGTTTGACATCAGATCAAAGGTACCTAAGTTGGTGCTTGGTTTATTAGGGGGTTTTAGCCTCCTTGCTCGTTGGAGCTAGCTAAAGGTCAAGTGGGTGCTTGACTAAATTAAGGGGTGGGTGCTCCTTGATCAGTTAGTGTTGGTCTAAATGTTGGATCTTGTTTTTATAGGACTATAGTCCATCTTATAGGGTTCATTGGGTTTTATCTCCCAAGAGGGTTTCTCACATATTTAATGTGCTCATGTGATGTATTCTCTTATGTGTGCTTTGAATGTATGTGCTTTCATGTTTATGTTGATTAATCAAGTTGATGTATCCTAAATGCTTAAGAGTTGGGAATTGAACTAGATTAATTTAGAATCACTGATTCACCCCTCCTTAGTGATTGTCCCTATAACATTTTTATCTCATAGCTATTGAGCCTACTATAGACTCTACTTTAAATTATCTTACCAATGGTGATGGCATATTACCTTTACCTAAGTTTGATCATTTGCCTACATGATAGGTATATGAGCCATATTATGAGTTTTATAAGGTTGTTAGTCATTAGGCTAAATATTATCCAGCACATCATATATTCCTAGCATAATATTAGGCTTTAGGTTCTACTCCTGATACAGATAAATGGCCTCCATAATCAACTACTACTAGACACAACTATTATTTTCATGGTATGAACACACATACTTCTAAACATTATCGGTAGCTTCAGTAGTACATTGATGCACTTCATCCAGAGAAGATATAGTCTGTTCACAAGAATTTTCCTCCTCCTAAGATGATTCTAGTATACATTCCTAAACATGGGTAGGTATATTTCCTTTGGCATTAGTGTGCTACACATCACACATATAGGTGTAGAGTCCTGCAATAACATTTCTATTATTTTCCATAGCCTACACTATTAACTTCTCAACATCATACTTAGGTTCGTGCACAAGCAAAGGCTATGCCTTCATCACCCCTTCATCATCTTAGATATCATATGATTTTAGTCACATTGTAGCATCGGTTCCTTGCCTTGATTACCCTCCATAGGAGATGCGTCATACTCAACCTTCTTCTTTTAGCATACCTACATTCTCCATCGCGATAGTGTGATAAGAAGTCATTACATGTATTTTAGTGAAGATAGATGAAACTATGGTTAAGGCTAGATTCCAATTTATAATGTTCCTTTTGGGTTGAAAAAGGAATAATTTGGATTTCGTAGGAAACCCTTTTTTGTGAAATCTGAAAATACAAATTCAACAACCAATTTTTTTTAAAAAATAGACCAACAATTCAGAAATTAGTCCTCTAAACCCTAACAACCTGATTTAAGACTTAAAAAACCAAGGTAATTTGGGGATAAATTAAATTCACACACTTATACTTCACTAAAATTTGGAAAATCAATTTTATATTTTAGCCCTTCAATTTAGAAATTAGAAAATGCACTCAAACCATGAAACTCAAAATTATAGAATTTATTATTCACCAAAATAGTTTAAAGCTTTGAAAATTCATATCTTCATCAAAATCAAGAATTAAAACACACTTTATATCTAAAAATGATCTTTGAGGGATTAACTATCATACCAAAGTGAAATCATAATTTTTCATACCCTGAAACATGCCCAAAACGTGACCCTAAACTCCTCAATGGGTTCACCCTAGGTAGAGAGGGGGTATTAATCAACTACAAATGCTCCAAAGCTATAAATTAGTGCCCTAACATGGATATGCAACCTTCATGTCCTAAAAATCTGAAATTGAAGCACCAATGTAACTCCAAGATGAAGCTAATGATCATACATAAGAGGGGTTTCATCCTCAAGTGTGAATCTATGGAGGGGTTTTTCTTCAATAGTCTCCAAGGAGGGTTTTCATCCTCAATGGATGAACATTGAAAGCATAAGCTCCCAAAATTCCAAGAGATAATAAAATTTGCCAAAACATCCTTAGAATAGCACCCATATGTGATTTTTTAGCCTTATGTTATGTCTTTTCAAATGGGGTGACCCATGTGGGATATTAGAAATAACTAATTTCTAATTTTTACATTGCTTTTTCCACTTAAAGTGGGATGACCTCCTTTATGAATATCTTCTTTCTAATTTTAAGTCGGCACTTTGCATTAAATACAACCAATTTCTATTTATTACATGCTATAATTGAGAATCTCCTTTTTACAAATTAATATAAAGCTAAAAATAGAAATTTAAAACTATAGCATGAATTTACTTCCCTTTTGATCCTCCCTTAAATCCCATGGGATGTAAAGATGGGCCTAATGTATTTAAGTCGAACTAACTTGGAAAAAGGGACTTTACAATCCTTCCCTCCCAAAATTTCTTACCCTCAAGCAATTGTAAACTTGGCTATTCTAAATTTGTTGCACCTTCACATGACACATTATCTAATGGGCTAGGAGTTTGTCTTCTAGATAAAGCATATTTTTTATACATACTCAGGTGTGCCCACAGTCTCTTAATCTATTGTAATCTCATACATCGAACAAAAAACTAAGGAACAATTATCAAATTGATAAGTTAAAACACTTCCTAATGTGGTATATTCACCCTTTGTTCACCCTTGTCAATTATGGTGGAAGAACATCCTCTAAACATACACATGAATTTAATTGAAATAATGTGTTGGATGCAAAATTAGATGACAACAACATTAATGGTGGTGATTTGGCTTATGGCTATCATGAAAATGCTTCCCCTATAATTTTAAGGTAGAAAAACATCATCCTCAAGGCATGTAACTGGGTTTCTTCCATGAACCAACTATTTTCAAAGTTTTCCCAATGCATGCATGATGGACAACATTCCTCTATTAGAGGAAGCATCACATATAAGCACAAATAGAATAGAAAAAATTTGGACAACAAACACAAAAAAAGAACTCATCTTCTTTTCCTTTATTATTTCTGAGCATGCACATGAAACAAACACATTAAAGAAAACTAGAGCTTCCAAAATCAATTTTTCATGCCTCATAGTTAGGATAGCTTGCTCTCTTCCTTTGCTTGCAAACATATCATGAATTTCACTCAAATGATTGAATCTCCAAAGTTCAATCATGTTTCCCCAAACACAGTTGAAACCTTGTATTTCCTTACCCATAATCATAATAAGAGTGGATAGAATCATTCTTATGACAACAATATACAAGCTAATAGCAATAGTAGACTAGATACCCTTTACCCATATGGCTGTAAATTCTTTTAAGGATGTTATTAGAGTGACAAGGGGGTTGTATATTTTGTGGATAATGGATGAAATAGACAATGCAATAACTATCATACTTAAATATCTTCATGAAAATCCATAATGTTAAGGTTATGGGGGCTAGAAACAATCCATAAATGACCATAAATGCTTCAATAACTTGAAAATTCATCCATTTCATGACGATCCTTGTTTATGGGGTGGAAAACAAGGTGTAAGGTAAATTGAAAATGTTGAGATTAACAATAGTAATTATGACATTTTCACTTGGATCCCACAATAATATTGGGAATTTATAATTCCCACTCCTTGAGCCTTTTGGTGATATTGATGGCTTCTGCTATACACCTTTATTATTATCACTAGCTATAAAATTTGAATAACAAAATATCTCAACATGCATCTCAAAAATTGGGTTATCAAAAGTGGACTTTGCATCCATTTAAAAAAGTGGATTATCAAAATATTGAAAGTTATTTCTATCCTCTTGTTCAAACCAACTTTTTTGTTGATCTAACTCTACACTTACAAATTCTAGTTTTTCTAGAAAACATTCTAAATCAAAATCTCTTGAAGTCTAACAAGCTCATCAATTATTTGCTTGATTTCCTTTGCCCTTACTTCATTTTCTTGCTCCCTGAACTGCTCTACAACATCAATATGATTTTTAGCCTCTAGAATTAAATAGAGTTCTTGGTTGATTCAACAAGAGTGAGCTCATCAACCTTGATATTCATTTCCTTAGATGCATTTAAGGCATCATCTACAAATTTAATGGCCACATACTTGTCTTTAACCAAATGAAGATATCCTAATTTGTCGGGGAATCTAAGAACAAACACACATGTTATGATCCCACTTGTTAGGATCTTGCTCCTCAGAAAGAGCACAATATGATTACCAAATACAAGCAATTAAACATGCAGAAATATCCAGAAGTACAAGTAACTAGAATTCACAAATAACACAAAATATGAGAGATAATATACAATCTTGTATTAATACTTGTACAGAAAAGAATACAATAGAGAGACGCCACACTCTCCCACCTTACAGAGGCTTGCCACACCTCAAGTGTACAGTAATTCTTCTTCAACAATTCACTCTCCTACCAAAAACGGTCCCAACACCCAACTCACACACAGAATTGGTGTTCACCTCTCCAACCAGTTGGTAATAACCCTGCCAGTACCCAAGCACTCTAAAGTACTTCAAGTAGATCTCCCATGAACCTACAACCTGCAATTCAACAGACCAAACTTACACATGTAGATCTCCTATGAGCTTGCAACAACCTGTAACTCAATGATCTTACAATGGAAGGATCTTCCTTGCCTTCCTTTTTTTAGCACATCAATACAATACATGCCAATGGGTCTATAAATAGATCCCATACTTAAACAATAACTTAGACTCTTAGTTTACTAATAATAGACACGCAGCTCAAGACTTGAAATAGCCTTTACATGCAAACACTCAGTTCAACTAACTAACTATTTGTGCAACGAACAGTTCTGGAACACACAGGTGACCGACGTCGGTCCCTATCTAACTGGTGTTGACTGACATCAGCCAACTTCCTACCGACGCCGATTGCCTTTTGTTTCATCATGACCGACGTCGGTCATACTGCCGACGTCGGTACTTCTGGAACTTCAGCATCCTCCTCTTCGTCTGCATAGTTGAAGCTTTTAGCTCCATAACCTAACAATCTCCCACTTGGAGATAAATAGCTGTAACTATACCTGTACCTATACATCATCTAGTTTGTTCCCTTGGCTCTATATCCCTCTTCAAGATCACTCTTGAAGACCAGCCACCAAAAATCCTATAGTGCAACACCTGTCATCCAACTCACCTGCCACATCCACATCTACAAACCATGTAGAAAATAACTTGACCCTGCATAACATGTGCACCTGTTGTTGGTCCCTCTAAGAATCCATTGAACTGCCCTCCAATGTTTCTTTCCTGGATTGGCTCCAAACTCGTGACAACTCCCACTGCTTGGGAAAACTCAGGTCTAGTACATACCATGCACTTAACCTCATTATGTGAATCAAGACACTGTTCTATGAACTGTCCAACCATTGGCATGCTAACCGGTCTCACACAATCATCCTGAAACAAAGTCAACATATGACCTTCCATGTCCCTAGAACACACTCATGCCAAAGAATCTTGCTGCTCCTAGATTCCTCATGACATACTTCTGAACTAGCTTTACCTTTAGTTCAACAACTCCCTGTATATGTAACCCTGCAACAAGCACATCATACAGTAATAGGATAATGTAGCTAATATTATCCAACCTGGTAAAGAGAAACACAATGATCAAACCTCCATTGTCCTGCAGCTTATTCAAGACCATATACCCTGGCCTACCGTCTCACGTATCCATTTTCGCTCTTCTTCATCCTGAACATCCATTTGTCTCTCAGTGCTTCTTTTCAGCTGGCAACTCCACCCAAAACTCCTGTTTGGTTCTCCTCCAAGGAATCACATCCTCCATCCATGCCAAGCTCCCACTGTTTCTTGGATCTACTTGCTCTGCTTCTTTAACAACTTCCTGGTTCTTTACCATAAGAGAGCAACAATTAGTGTAAAGAAGGGAAATGACAAATTTGAGGCTTACATTCCTTTTAAGTCCTCCATATGGGCGCTTGAGACTCCTTGACAGCTTGTTGTCCACCCAAAATTTGTCTCAATGACCGATGCTGGTCACATCTCAGTCTGCACCCGACCGATGTCGGTTCCCTGCGATTGCCTCATCGCCGACATCGGTTCCCCCTTGCCGACGCTGATGTTTATCTACCCCTGAGTCATCGATGTCAGTCTGCACATAGCCGACATTGGTCTCTGTCTGGACGCCGACGCCGATTTTCTAGCCGATGTCGGTCTCTATGTTTTACTAGTGAGAATTGACTTCTACCTGTGAGCTCCTTTTGGATCAAACCCTTGTCTAAATCAACCTTGCTCTACTCAAAATTCTTCTGCCCCTTGTGCTGAACTCTATCCATCACCTTCTCCTTGAAAACCAAGGCTTTCCTGTTCTTGTCACTAACATCGGATCTCTCAAGAAACGTCACTTTCTTCTTCTGCATACAAAAATCTCGATTCATACCCTTTGACTCAAGAACATGCATCTCCTTCTTATTCATATGACCAAGCCTATTAAGCCACATCTTTAAATCTATAGCTGAAGTAGATAACCCAGAAAGAGAATCAATAATACAAGTAGATAGATAAAGCGTACCTACTTTCTTACCTCTTGCTACAACAAGTGCACCCTTGGTAACCTTCCAAGAGTCCACTGTGAGAGTTACTGTGCAACCCTCATCACCCAAACTTCTTACAAAAATTAAATTCTGCTCTAGAACTGGGACATGCATGACCTCCTTCAACACCCATGTGTTATCTATCTGCAATTTCAGGTTCACTTTCCCTTTGCCAACCATTTGACAAGGCTTACCATCCCCTAAACAAATTTATCCAAAGTCTCCCTGGACATACTCATGAAAAAATTCCCTATTTGGGGATGCATGAAAAGAGGCACTAGAATCTAAAACCCAAGATTCTACTTTATCCAAAGAACATACCAGAGCATCTTGTGCAATGAAATCTGCAACATCTACTTCTTCTTCATGTCCTTCATGCTGATCTTCAATCGACCTACAATCTCTCTTTAAGTGCCCTTGCTTTCCACATTTCCAACAGGTTATTCTGCCATACCTGGACTTGGATCTCTTGCCATTAAACTTCTCCATTCGTAGCTTACTATCTTCTGCCATTGCTCTACTCCCACTCAAATAGAAACCCCTGTGAGTAACCTGTAATCAACACACACTAACCAGATCTGACACAACCTGTTAGTATCCCAACCAAAAGCTCTGATACCAGTTGTCGAGGAATCCAAGAACAAACACACCTATTTTGATCCCACTTGTTAAGATCTTGCTCCTCAAAAAGAGCACAATATGATTACCAAATACAAGCAATTAAACATGCAAAAATATCCAGAAGTACAAGTAACTAGAATTCACAAATAGCACAGAATATGAGAGACAATATACAATCTTGTATTAATACTTGTACAGAAAAGAATACAATAGAGAGATGCCACACTCTCCCACCTTATAGAGGCTTGCCACACCTCAAGTGTACAGTAATTCTTCTTCAAAAATTCACTGTCCTACCAAAAATGGTCCCAACACCCAACTCACACACAGAATTGTTCACCTCTCCAACCAGTCAGTAATAACCCTACCAGTACCCAAACACTCTAAAGTATTTCAAGTAGATCTCCCATGAACCTGCAACCTGCAATTCAACAGACCATACTTACACATGTAGATCTCCTATGAGCTTGCAACAACCTGCAACTCAATGATCTTACAATGGAAGGATCTTCCTTGCCTTCCTTTTTTTAGCACATCAATACAATACATGCCAATGGGTCTATAAATAGATCCCAGACTTAAACAATAACTTAGACTCTTAGTTTACTAATAATAGACACGCAGCTCAAGACTCGAAATAGCCTTTACATGTAAACACTCAGTTCAACTAACTAACTGTTTGTGCAACGAACAATTCTGGAACACACAGGCGACCGACGTCGGTCCCTGTCTAACTGGTGCTGACCGACGTTGACCAAATTTTTGCCGAAGCCGATTGTCTTCTGCTTCATCATGACCGACATCGGTCATACTGCCGATGACGGTACTTCTGGAACTTCAGCATCCTCCTCTTCGTCTGCATAGTTGAAGATTTTAGCTCCACAAACCTAACATAATTTTGTTATCTCCATTGGATCCTTAACTTTGTGTAAATATGCAATAGTGACAGTTTTCTCCAAGTGTTCCCTCTTCCCATTTTGCATTAATCTTTCAAAAAAACTTTTTGTGTTATCCAACTTTGTTAGGACTTGCACCTCCTTCTCATTTGTTACTAACAATTGTTTCTTCCAATCTCCCTCATGAAATCCAAAATCATGTAATGAAAATGATTTATTGTTAAAATCAATGCAAAACCAACATTTTATTTTAAAACATACCTTTCCATAGAGTTATTCTGAAATATTTCTATTTCATAGAGTTTGTGTTCTTCTTTATAAATTTTAGGTTCTTTAAGAACTTTAATTTTTTTTGATGTTGACCTCTTTTCTTCTTCAATTTTATCCATCCTTGGTAGTTCTTTTTACAGCCTAAAAGTCTGCTAATAGAGCTCCTTCTGCTGCCCCAAAGTGATAATTTTATGATGTTCAAGTGACATAATTTATTCCTCTTAGTTTGGGATATTTCTCCCACTTTTTTTTGGTATGGTGGATACCTCTATGAACTATTCACTAACCCATTTCATATCTGACTTTTCTTATTTTCTGATTCCTTCATTAGAATCCTCATGAGGGTTTGACCCTCCATCTTTCCCCTTCAAAATTCCTTATTGTTCAATCTTTTCTTCTTTTTTCTCTACTACCATAGAAGACCTTAACTTCTCCTCACATTTTTTAACAACATATTCAATCAACACATGTGCAACTAGATAAGATTTCTCTTCTTGCCTCACATTAAGCCTAAGATAGATAATAATTATTGAGAAATATCATCACTCTCATTTAGAGTCAAAGTCATAATTGTTTGCATAGAAGTTACAACATTTTTTGCATGATTATCATTGAGAGCTGCAAGGAAATGTTGAAACATTTCAATAATAAGATCATCACATTCCGAATCCAACATCAAAACACATGACCTGATTTTTGCCATAGTTTTTAGAATTATAACCTTCTTACTAAAATAAGGTCCTTTGTTTTCCTCTAGACCTTCTAAACTCTCCATAATCATCTAAAATATCTCTCTCATGGTTTTACTACTATAAGGAACCTTGGGAGTTGTCATTATTGTAATTTCATTAATACAATTAGTAACTAAAAGTCTTACCTTTTTATTTGGGTGTCTCAAGAGTTGGGGATGGAACATGAAAATAATTGAGGGTTGCACCACCCATTCCATTATCACATGTTGCAACCGATTTACCTTGGATAACCCATTTTATACTTCCTCTAAGATGTTGATTAGGTCACCTACTAGTTGACATGGATGTTCTAGATTCTTCCATGCTCTATAGAGCTTATCTTTCCCAACTTCTTCCATCATGCCATATTAAAATTTTGATATAACCCATAAGCTATCAAGACCTAAGATTTGATACCACTGTAATGTCCCTTTCGATCTAAAAATGGAATAATTTGGATTTCCTAAGAAACCCTTTTTATGAAATCTTAAAATACAAATTCAACAACCAATAAAATTCTAAAAATAAACCATTAACTCATAAATTAGTCCTCCAAATGCTAGTGACCTAATTTGAGACTTCAAAACCCTAGGCAATATGTGGAGAACTTAGATTCACACACTTCACC
Source organism: Torreya grandis (assembly GCA_037957365.1). Taxonomy (NCBI): domain Eukaryota; kingdom Viridiplantae; phylum Streptophyta; class Pinopsida; order Cupressales; family Taxaceae; genus Torreya; species Torreya grandis. The sequence continues at coordinate 1,172,796 of JARHVA010001202.1, forward strand.
AAAATTTAGAAAACCGATTTTATATTTTATCCCTTGAATTTAGAAATTAGAAAATGTACTCAAACCAAAAAACTCAGAATTATGGAATTTATTATTCACCATAATAGCTAAAAACTTTAGAAATTAATATCTTCATCAAAATTGAGAAATAAAACACACTTGATGGCTACAAATGATCTTTGAGGATCAACTATCATACCAAAATGAAACAAAATTTTTACATACACTAAACATGCCTAAAAAGTGACCTTGAATTCCCCAAGGGGTTCTCCCTAGGTAGAGTGGGGATATTAATCAACTCCAAATGCTCTAAAACTATAAATTAGTACCCTAGCATGGATATTTAACCTTGTTGTCCTAAAAATCTGAAAGTGAAGCACCAATGTAGCTCTCAGATGAATCTAATTGTTTCTACTCGTTTTTGTTTTTCACATTCAAAAGAAATAAAAAACTAAAATAATGGTCAGGGGTTAGATGATACCCGAATGAAGTTGTGCACCATATCTAGACATTGTAGGAGCTCCTCTTTGGCTATGGAGGATGACACCTGTAGAGAGAATAAGACTTAAACAAAAAAATGTTATATAGACAGATATGGTGGACTGCCAAGCGATATGCTCGGTCCCAGAAGTGCAAAGACTTCCTTGAGGGATGACATTCCACTTATTAACAAAAAGATTGATGCTGGAAAAGAAATGGCGAAAGACTAAACAAAATAAATAGAGGTAATGCGTACTTGTATTTTGTTGTCATTTTTTCATAGTCACCGACGTCAGTTAGTCTGTCGGTGTTGGTTAGTTAAGTTGCCGACGTCGATTAGACTGCCGATGTCGGTAGGGGCAATGGTCCTTGGATGGGTCTGAGGGTTATGTTCGTGGTCGATAGAGGGATTATGTGGGTTTAAAAGGGTCTGTGCAGGGTTTCAGGGAGACAAATAAGGTCCATAGAAGGACAAAGGTAGATGATAGGTTGTCAAAAAGGGTCAAGATAAAAGGAAGGCTTTATAGCCTCTCCAGGAAGAAAGCCGGGTCTGGTTGAAGGTCGGGTCTGGTCTAGTAGTATTTAGAGATAGCAAATTGATTAAGTTATTCTAAATTATTGAAATGAAAGGGGGGGAAGAAATACTTAGCTCTAGTGAAAATAAGAACCAAGTTGTCAAACACTTATGCCTATTACGGTTGATGTCTAGGTCCTCGTGCAATGCTTCAGTCTAATCTGGAGCGACTGGTGTAGAGTCTCTATGGCCAAGGGAGTGTTAGTTGAAGTTTGATGCCTATTGATGTCTCAGAGTCTGAGAGGAAGAGAGAGAGAGAGCTAGATCTGAGCGAGAGAGAGTCCCAAAAAAATGATTGATAAGAGCTAAGGGGGGTTAACTCTGCATTAGACGTCGGTTTATGTAACCGACATCGGCAATCCCACCAGCGTCGTCCGACAGTTGACCAACGTCGATGGGTAGAGAACTGGTAAAAGGGCTTAATAGCCCATTCTCCATCCACCAAGTGCATCATCCATTGGTGAATGGTCAAAGGTCGGGCTAAATACGCACGAGAGTTAGTTAGGGAGGAGTAAGAATAAGTCTTAGGTGAGTCATGGGGTGAGAAAAGGTCTAAGGGCAAGGTGTCCAAGGTGATGTGTCCATGGTGAGGTGTCGAGGGTGAGGTGTCGATGGTGATGTCATTAATTTAAAATGAGTAATGTATTTTAAATTAATAAGATGTGTAAGGGTTAAGGAGAGGACCAAGGGAGAGTCGACACATTTTAGGTGTCTACACTAATGATCATACACAAGAGGGGTTTCATCCTCAATTGTGAATCTATTGAGGGGTTTCATCATCAATAGCCTCCAAGGAGGATTTTCATCCTCAATGGATGAATATTGAAAGCATAATCTCCCAAAAATCTAAGAGATAATAAAAATTGGCAAAAGATCCTTACAATAGCACCCATATATGTGTTTATATCCTTTCGTTATGCCTTTTAAAATGGGGCAACCCATGTGGGCTATTAGAAATAACTAATTTCTATTTTTTACATTATTTTTCCTTCTTAAAGTGGGATGACCTCATTTATGAACATCTTCTTTCTAATTTTAAGTTGGCACTTTGTATTAAATGCAACCAACTTCTATTTATTACATGTTACAATTGGGAATCTCCCTTTTACAAATTAATACAAAGCTAAAAATATAAATTTATAATTATAACATGAATGTACTTCACTTTTGATCCTCCCTTAAATCCCATAGGAAGTAAGGATGGGCCCAAGGTCTTCAAGTCAAACTAGCTTGGAAAAGGGGAATTTACATAGTTATAACAAGATTTATCAAATGTTATTGATGATGTATGCCATGATATCTATCAGTATTTGTGAGCACATTATTTTTCCATGGTATATTATGCCTCTATTTCTACCTATGTGGTTTTTGATATTCATACATTCTTTCATTTGTGATGCATGGCTTATCTCTTGTTATGATAGTTCTTGCTTCTATCTTACATTGATACCTTTACATTCATGGTTCTTGCTTTATGACTCTCAAATATTTATTTCAATCTCTTTAATTACATTTCAATATATACTTTGTAAACACTTGTAATCGCCCTATCTTGGGTTGATTTTTCCTTACATAGATATTCATTTTATATCACTTGTTGAATAGTATAGTTATTTATGTGACATGGCTCTTAAACCACACCCTACGCTATCCTATTTTTCTTATGATTAGATACAAAGTATATTCATCATTGTACCATTTATAACATGAATCTCTCAAAATCCTCATTTACCCCATATATTTCCTTCATCTTAAGCACACATACTGTTAGTCTTGATATTGCATACTTACTTTTGGGCAAGTTTAAGCTTTGTTAAAGCCGACATAGTCTTTAAATTCTTCTCTCTTGTAACCAAAGCGTAAGCTTCTTTGTGTTTGTCATCTATATCACTCATGTTTGGTTTTAAGAATATGTATGGAGGAGGGATAGACAAAATCCATAAAAAATAAAAGTTAAATCATTAAAATAAGAGAGAATGATCAAAAGAAAAAATAAATACTTAAAAGTCAAAATCACCCCAAAATACATGATTCTTCTTTGGAACATCTCCTATTTTAGTCGAATATTGATCTCAACAAATAGCCTCATGATAAAGCTCAGGTCCATTGTGGTGTGGTAGGCCAATAGATTGGGATAAGATGTTTCCTTGTTATATTTAGTGCCACGTACTTTCTCATGTAAGTACTCAATCTTCACAGTAGACTGATGACTCTATAAGGGGTCACGAGGAATATGGAACATGTCATGGGAAGGTAGGCCCATTTTAATTTTCTATATAAATAACCTTCATGAGATGATCTATGTACTTTAATCATTTGCCAACAACTTTGTGTCTACTTGAAAGAGTATCTTAAGTCTTTGTTGTCCAAACAAAATCTCAGCACTTGCACATTTGCTTTGTATATCTCATATATACTGAGGCTTGTTACAATGCCTATATAATGTTTTTCAGTCACTTTTTCCATAATAAAATCCCCAATAGTCCCCTTGATGCATATCACTTCATAACTGATCATACCTCTTTGGTTCTCCTTTTGTGAGTTGCAATGTAAGACCTTAGATAGAACTAGGCCTTCATCACAAATTTCATTTTTATACCTCATTATTTGCCTTTTGTGAGTTGTAGTGTAAGAAATTTGATAGGATAAGGCCTTCCTCACAAAATTCCCTTCTCTATTATAAAAAATTTCCATTTTAATACCTCATTGATTATCGTCTTGTGAGTTATAGTGTAAGACCTTGGATAGGACCAGACCTTCCTCACAAAATATCCTTTTCTCCTATATAAACTTTGTGCCATGTTTTGTCACAAAATAATTTTACTCATTAACATTATGGTTTATCATTCTTATTTCCACTTTTGTTTTCACGCATTTCATATTTTTTATTCACATGTCTTTGTTTAAATTGATATTTTTTATTCACATATCTTTGTTTGCATGTCATTATTTACATTGATTCACATATATTTGTTTACATTAATTATCATGTATTTATTTGCATTTATTATCTATATATATTTTTTTGTGTTTTTACCTTACATTGACATTTATTATTTACATTATTTTTCTTATTTTTATTTCGTTCACTTTTGAAATCTTTAACATGTGTTATCTTTTAAACATTGATATCACATTTTCATTTACTCATAATATTTTCATTTAAACTCTTTCTTTATCATTATTTTTGACATTTCATTTGATCACGTTTTCTTAAAAAAAATAACACATACACCATATATTTTCCCATACCATATAATAGATCAACACATGTATAGAAAGAAAATAAATACATCAATAACATCCTTGAGTCATCAAAACAACACATTTACATATATAAATGGCTAAAAAATGTCTTATATAATATCACATGATATAGTCATAGTACAAAAATAGCTCTATAGATGTAGTCCATTCCACGTATCTGGTGGTGGATAAACTACACTACCCATAGAATCATGTGACTAATTCACTAAGGTGATCATGTGCATGATCGCAGTCCATTCTCCTCTCCATGTAGATGGGCCACTTGGCTCTGCACCTATGCTATCTACCTAGTTGTTTTAAAATGTGTGGCTCTCTCTTGAGTTAACAAATACCATGCTCATAACTCCCAATAACCTACTCCCAATGGTAATGCTACTTGTAATGCATTAGATAGTATTCATAACTCTTGAGCTGCCTCACTGACCAATCAAAACAAACTCATATAAATAGGTGCTAAAGCCACGATATGATCAATAATATGTGTCATATCATGCTAAGGTAACATGTGATATAATATATCATGATGCATTCTCTCAACCATGGCCAACCATCTAGCCTCATATGTTGCAACATATATAAAATTCAAACCAAATGTACATTAGATCTCATATGTATATCTACAAAATAATGCTTCTATATAGCATGTATATCAATCTATTTATTATCATAATTAAAAAAAAATACAACTTACCAATAGTAGCCCCATTTTATCGACCACCAAGTACCTTATTTGAAACATGGCTTCGTGGTGGTGTAAAACTTCTATAATGGCCAGGCTGAATAACATGAGCATGATGAGGTCCATTATGAATGTTACTCATAATCAACCAACTCAGTGTAGGTTGTGCTACTGGATCTCCCTATGGTGGTGCCTAAGGGAGTAGTTGTGGTAGTGGTTGTGGCTATGTATGTGAATGCATTAGAGCCTACCTTTGTCTCTGTCATCATCATGGTTGATATAATATTTTCTATTATGAAACAAAAATAAAATATCCTCCTCTTTGAACTACTGTTATATCCCCTCATTATCACATACACTATTATCCTCCATGTCTCAGCCATAACACTCATACGATAAGAACTTTTACTGGTACTCCTATGCCCCTTACACCATGATGCTCCCTTGTATGTCATGCCTAAAATGCTGACACTAATATAGAAGTTTCAAGGTGTGGTAACCCAAACTATCTTGGTAAGTGAGGCACTTTATGTGGCTCTACTCACCAAGGATAGTGCCTTGTAATCATTACATGAACATGTACTTGAGAGATACTTATCCATGAAGGCAAAGTACCCATCATGCCCTCATATGACTGACAAATAATCTCTCCACATGTGATCATTTTAAATTTTTGGGTATGTGTTATAACATGTAACATATGATCCTGCGCCCATCACTACACATGCAATAAGGCAACATCTACTACGTGCAATAATCTTGTACTCAAAAATAAGTAATTACTATACCTAACTACTTCACCAACCTACTTTTCCTTTTCTTTACCATTCTTAACTATGTCAACCAACTTATATAATATGTCAACCACTCTTACTTACTCTACTAGGTAGGCCACCTTATATACTAAGTCAACCACCCTATCTTTCTAGTATGTTAGCAATGACATGCATTGTTAGACACTTTTCCTCATTTCCTACTAAGTTAGCCACCTTGTATACTAAGTCAGCCAACCTATCTTTCTACTAAGTTATACATGGCATATGCCATCATCCACCTTTCCTCATTTCCTATTAAGTTGGCCACGTTATAGACTAAATTGGCCACCCTATTTTTTCTACATATTTAGCCATGGTGTATGCCATTAGCCACCCTTACTCATTTCCTACTAGGTCACCCACCTTCAATACAAATTTGGCCACCCTAATTTTCTATTAAGTTGATCATGTCATACACTATCCACCACCCTTTCTCTTTTTACTAGATCAACCACCCCTAATGTTATCAACCACTATAATATATAACTAGGTTAGCTCACTACTACATAGTCAACTACCTTCACAAACCTACCCAATTCAACTAAGTCAGCTAGGCTAACCCCGTTTCATTTTTGTGGTGATTTTAAACTAGCTCATCATTGATATCTTAGACCTAATTTTTCACCTCTGAATCCTACCCACTATTTTTCATAATATCTACTCTATTACTAAGATTTTTGGACTAAATTAAGTTACACTAATTTCCCCAGCACCTAATTTTACTAACCTAGTTCATTTTAATACCAAAAAGCTAAAAATTCATATTATATTCACCCCATCCCTACACTGTACTAAAAATAGCTACAATCTATCCTCTAGGTCATCCTCATCCTCACATCTGGGCCATGATCTCTCTCATTTCTAATTCTTGTTACACAAAGCTCTAGTTTCCAAAACTAGTAAATGTACAAATGAATATATAATTACCCTTTTATAATTAATTTTTGAAAATTCTAACCTTGTAGTTATTTACCTTTTTTTTGTATTTTACTCATAAATTTGCTTTTATAAACTCAATTTACAAACTAAAAGAAGTTTTGGAATCCTGACAAAGTAATGAATTTTTCAATGCTAAACACATATTTAAGCAAATTTTTTGAATTCTATCTTATTTTGTAGGTCCATCTCTTGTTCCACACACTAGATTCCTCTTCCATATGTTTCTCACATAGTTCCTATTCCACAACAACAAGGTAAGTGAAGGTATGTATTTATTTAATTTCATTTAATTTTCATTTTCTACTACAATTTGTTAGCTCAAAATTATGTGTTGCTATGTTATTTATTATATCACCATCCCATGTTACACCTATGTGAAATGTGATGAGCTTTGAGTGGGTCATATGCATACACCCAATATTTTTAAACTTTATCATTTACTAACATTTTATCTCTTGTAGGAACTTGTCATGTTTTGATCTCTCTGAGTGTACTTTTTAAAGGGTGCATTGAGAAAGGGGTGGATAGATGCGATAAAATTCAAAGCAACTCAGTCAGTGCATAGAAACAAACTTATAGATAATCTCACTCTGATAATGAATTTAGGCTCAAGATGAGATAACTATTTAATTTTTTGAAATTATTAATAATGGATTGTAAATGTTATTTCAAAAGTAATTTGTATATGTGACATGTATATTTTGTATTTTGTAAATGTTCGTGTAAGTAGAAAAGACAAATGGAAGGTCGAACAGTTTCAAAGGACCAATTAGGAAAGGAAACAAATCGATGATATAAAAGTGTCATGTCAACTATAAAATTATCTAACAGACACACAAAGATGATTTATTTACTTTTTTGGTTATTTTGATATATTTAGTTCTATGAACTTGTCTTTTTTTCTAAAAAATGTATCCTTAGCCATATCAATTTGTTGTAATTAATAATATGAATAAGAATTTGTAGTTTTTTGAGTTTCACATGGTTTTGTGTGAGAATATTTGTCTTTACAAATTTTGTAGTTAATTCACTCCCTTTTAGGTATCTAATTCGAATAAATATAGTATGGATCATTCCCTATCTTGTGAGTGTCATAGCAACCTGTAGATTGTACCACTAGCATGTCTCGATGAAGATTTATAGGGACCACTAATAACATCTACTTACATTCATTTTGAAGTAAAAAGCTTACCAAAATTAATATGTTCCCTAGTACGAGTTTATGAATATATAAAAATCATTTCTTGAATGGAGTTCACGATTTTTTAAAGAATGGAATCTACCCAAAAGTGTATAGGGAGGTTAAATAATCTTACCCAAACTAGCATAACCTTTGGATATTCTTATGAAAATTCAAATCAAGGGTTCCATGGAGTCTTAAAAATATTTAATCTTCCCAAAAAATAGGGCCCTTGTTCAAACACACGAGCTCGGTCTTTTTTAAAAGTAAAAACAATAATGAAAAATCATCTTGTCCCAAAGCAAATGTCCACATATCTCATGAATTTACAATGAGATAATGCCCAATTTTTTAGATTCTATTTATTAGGCACTTAACCCAAAAACTTGCAAACTAGTCCAGGTTTTATTAGGGCATCCATTTCTTGTTAGATTTAATTTTGTTCATAGGCGATAGCCTCTTCTTCCATGGCTTAAATACATCCATATGTCATTAATAAGCTTCCATTTATAAAATTATTAGAATGAGCACTCAAATCCAAGAGAATTTTTGATCTTTGGATAAATTGATGGGAAATATGACCTTTAAAATCCATGGTTTCCTAAGAGATTGGGTATAATCAGGTGTAAATATGGGCATTTTAGAGTCCTATGCAATAGATGATAGTGACAACCACCTATAATGGTGCCTACTTCCTAACACTTGTGTTGCATTATGTTTCTTAGATCATACCCTGGTTGTGTTACGCTTTGTCATGTCTTCTTAATTTCTTACAATTTTGATAAATGAAAAGTCAAATAAACACTATGAAAAAATATAACACAGACATAGATAAACACATGCAAAGGCTACATACATTTTCACCCTTAGGGCCACCCTTGTGTCTCTAGGTACAAAGTATAGGAGAAGTTTCCATATATAGCCCTTATGTGTGTGTTGTGTTTATTTAATGGAATATTTCTATACATTTCCCTCATGATTCTGACAATGACTTAGGACACTAGATAAGAGTAATGGTTTGGTTTTATAAAGTTGTGATTTTTTGAAAATTTTCAACATAATATAAATAGAATTTTGAAAGGCCTTAGGAGCATTTTTCATAGCTCATTAAGTCTGACCAAATTTTTGAACTTCTACCTAGAAAGACACTTTTTTGGAAAGGGATTATAATATAAAATTGAAGAATACATATAAAATTTGACCTCATAAGGTGGCCTAACCCAATTGGATATTATTAGTAATTCATCTTCTAGTTGATCTCGTATTCTTAAGGGTTGCCCTATTTGCATGGTTATGCATAGTGAAAGGATATTATTAGTTTTGTTTATCTCTAAATAAAACTCATATTTGAATTCCTAAGTGTTGAGTGGATGTTATTAGCTTTGTTTAATTTTAAAGTAGGTCCCTATTATTAGTTGTCTTTGGCTATAAGACAAAAATTTACCTTATTTTAATTTAGTTGATATATCTTCCACCAATATTGATTTCTTTTTAGAAACTCTCTTATTATCTTGTAATAATTTTTTTTAATAACTCTTGAAATCAATTAGTATAAATTTTTCTGGCTTTATTATAACACACTAATTCCTAGAAGTTGGTGTGTTGTTCCTTGGATTGAATCTTCAATTTGAATCGCCTCAACTTGTAATCAAATAGAAGAACTAATTAAAATTAAATGAGGGAACTTATCACCTCCAAATGTTGGCACCATGGTAATGTGGGACACATAAAAAAAAAAAAATGATATATCTTAGTGAAACATTAAATTTAATTATGCTACTTGAAAAAGGTTCTTAAGAAAAAAAAAATCTATATGAAATTCATGTGTGGTAACTTAGCACATAGATAATCAACCTTTTGAGGGTTATCCATTCTTCCACTAAATTTATCTAGTATTCGAACCTAACCTCATCCTTTTTTATTCAAGTATCTATATAATTTATACCTTAATGAAATATTTTAATAACGTCTACAAGACTAAGTAGGAAATAAGACCAACAACCATAACAGGGGTGCTCCATGTGAAAATAACCACTTGAGGTGAGTTTTCTCCATTACGTTTGTGAAATATCCCTTTCATTTTTTTTGTTGGATCTTCTATTATGAATCTTGATTAATTTTTTCATTATTTTATCTAGTATAACTTCTTCAAACAAGGTGGTTAGACTTTCAACTTTCAAGTTATTAGTGTTTTTGATTCAAATATTTCTATAAGTTGAGCACTCCATGATGTAGTTCCAATCTATCTCCACCAACCCCAAAGTCTGAAATAAGATTTTTTCTATTTTTCCACTCCTCTTTATTCATTATCCATAATGATAATTTCACATCTAAGATGATGTTCGCTAGTTCTTAGCTCAGCTATCAACATCTAATACTTCCACTTGATTTCTACTCCTATGTAGTCATTTTGGTAAGGATTGCAAGTGAATTTATATTATTCAACATAATGTTATTTCTTCCACTCAATTTTATTTTTCCACATGGTTACCCTAGATATTTATCACATACTTTTTAATTTTCCTCTCGGTGTTTAGACACTCTTTCATGTGAATGCCTCATTTACTTATACACTTATTGTTTTATTTCATCCATGATTTTTTCCTCCACAACCATTCTGGACCAATGATGAGTCTCCACATTTTTTTTTTCAAGTAACTTAACATATGAATCATAGTTGATGACTCAAGTAGAAAATTACCTAGTTCAACCAATAAAATCTTATAAGGAACTAATGTTTAAGTTTTGAAGCTATTTTATATTAGATGTTTTTGAATTTTATTTTTTTACATATTGATGTCCCCAACCTCCACATCTTTAGGACACTATTAACATGACAAAGAACCAAACAAGGTCCCTATAGTTTCCAATCCCATAATTATGAATTCTTGCATATGTTTTGTAGTGTGTAAAGCCTTCTACCCCTTATATATTTTTTAAAATGTAAGTCTCCCAACCAAATTTGTTGCAAAAATTAAGACCAAAATATTTATATTATTCCACCACTTTTAAATATGAAATTAATTGATGAATTTACAATGGCCTTTATAATGTCATCTGAAACTAGGAACATAAAACACAAAAATAACAAGTCATGGGCCCCACAATAGGTTGGTTACAGGTATGAGGTCTATAAAATATCTCTACATAATTTGTGTAGTTAATTTTTTGCTTTCATACTACCTCAAAAATATATAGTGATAAAGTTTTAAAGCTAGGGTTTGGGTATTGGGTTGAACTCAAGCTAAGCAAACCCTATTAAACTTATCATAGCAATAAGATCTCAGAGGGGTAGGGGGTATCAAAGGTCATAATTAAGACTGCATCTCGACATGTGAAAATAAATGGTTGTCATAGAATAAAACATTCCATTATATAATAACATGCCAAAAGTGAATAATGAGATGCAATTGGTGGTCAAAGAATCTCAAGTCCTACCCTCTAGAAACATGGCCTAATAAAAAAAAAATATAGTACCAATAGTTATAATAGAACACCAACTAGTTCCTACATATGTATAAACAAATTTTATCAATGGAGGGAATATTGGAGCATACAAGGCTAACAGAGCACAATAATTTTTATATCTAATGAAGTTAAGGTTCCCTAAGAATGCCAACTCATCATCCCAACAAACTGCAAAACCATCACATGTGATATTTCAAGTAATATAAATCAATAGAAAATAGTATTGGGGGATATTAAGACACAAAAAAGATCAATCAAGGATAACATCTATAAATAAACATAAACAAGAATAAAAACAAGGGAGAAAAAACCACAAGTAAAAACACATTGATCATAAAAAACAACCATTGACCTTGTAAATGTTGGAACATAAATCTCAAATAGAACCTCAAGTGGGTCAAGGGAAAAGATTAAAATATGATTAAAAAACTCATGATAGGAAGAAATAAAACATATAACATTTATTGTAGGGCTATAAGTTTCCTCACCATCTTGGAACTATTCCTAGTCACCAACTACAAGAAATGATTTATATATATTCATAAACTTGTACTAGGGAACATATTAATTTTGGTAAGATTTTTACTTCAAAATGAATGTAAGTAGATGTTAGTAGTGGTCCCTATAAATTTGCATCAAGACATGCTAGTATTACAATCTACAGGTTGCTATGACACTCACAAGATAGGGAATGATCCATACATGGTAATTTTATGGTTAAAGGTACTATATTCCATATTTATTCCAATTAGATACCTAAAAGGGAGTGAATTAAATACAAAACTTGTAAAGAAAAATATTCTCACATAAAACCATGTGAAACTCAAAAGCCTACAAATTCTTATTCATATTATTATTTACAACAAATTGCTATGGCTAAGGATACATTTTTTAGAAAAAAGAGACTAGTTCGCAGAACTAAATATATCAAAATAACTAAATTAGTAAATAAAACATCTTTGTGTGTTTGTTAGATACTTTTATACTTGACATGACACTTTTGTATCATTAATTTATTTCTTTTCCTAATTGGTCCTATGAAACTATTCAACCTTCCTGTAGACACCTAAATCTGGCCACCGATAATCTTTAACCAAGCTTTTGACCAATTTCCACCAAAATGCATAATCTAGCTTAAAAACACTAAAACACATTAAAAGTGTTGAAACTATTATATTCAAGTTCTGATTGTGACCACAGTGTCCCTAAATGGGATAATGCAATTTATGGGCCAACTAACTTTGATCAATTCATTTTGAATCAAAATGCCAATTTTGCACCTAGGTGCTCTAGATTGCTTTTTTTTGTCAAATCTCTTGCATGATACATGTGCCTTTGTTATTTTTTGTTGATAAAATCCTGAATGGGATAATGGATCCAATGCATCTAACATCAACTTCTAATTCCAATCTAGTCAAATTTTGGACCAATAACAAGACATTATGATCAATTTGAGTAATTTGTGGACAAAGTACTTAATCATGATTAAGAGCTAATTAAACCAAATTAGATCCTAATTAAGAATTCCATGGAAACTTGTTGAATACTTATTTTTATAAATGATTAATAAATATTTGCATCATCAGGTGACCTCATTCCTTGGGAATACATCCCTAGGCCATAAATGCCACAAATATCTAAATCAAGCTACCCCATGCCTCATCAAAGCTCTCCCATGCCTAGTTAATGCCCCTCTATCCAAAATATTTATGATCCTATTTATGAATTTTAATTATCAAATTAGATTAATCTTTTGCCACAAATCTCAATCATTAGATGGATGGTTCAGGTTGATTCTATCCATTTGCAAAAATCTATAAATAAGAGGCCTTGCCACATGAATTTTAAGCTTGATTTGTGCAAAGTTATAATGTAGAATTAATTCCAAAGACTCATGTATAATTATTATTATGATTCCAAAATATTGATCCAAGCCAAGCCAAGCAAGGTGCCAAGGAGAGATGGAGGTAGCCAACCTTCCACAAATGCAAACTTCATGAGCACAAACCAAGCAAGCCACTATAACAAGCATTTGGAGCATCCAAGGAAGGTGAAGGATTATTGTTTTTCCTTAATTTTTTAGTTGTGATTTTCATTTTTTTATTTAATTAATATCACCCTATTAACTAGGCATGAAGGTGTTATTTTAGTGTGCTTTTGATTTGATTTATCCACTAATACAATACTAATATCCCCTTCATCATCAAATTCCTAGTTCACATAGTGGCACGCCCAATGGGACATTTCTCCACAAATTTGGTTACAAATCATATCCAAGAAACTTACTAATTCTTTCCATGTAGGATCTTGGAGTGGGAGGTTCACAAGATTGAAATTTTTAAGTTAAATTTCTCTTTTTCTAACTGCATTTTTGTTCCTAGAACCTCGGTTTTGCTCTCTAGAATGATATCGTTGTTACACAGTCATGATTTTGTGTAAACAAAATCGCTATTTTATAAACAATGATTTTTGTGGACTTAAGCAATGATATCATCATCAAAAAGAGTGATATCATCCTTTTGGGTAGTGATATCATTTTTTCTGGTAGCAATTTTATTCTGTTGAGTAGCAATTTTATTTCTCTGGGCAGTGATTTTGTAAAACTACGATATCATCATCCGTGCAATGATTTCAAAGTAGATCATCTTTTTTGTGTTTTTTCTATCTGATAAGTAGTGATATTGATCTTTTGAGCAGTGATTTCATAATTTTGTGTAGCGATTTTGCATAACAATGATATTACATTTTTTTGTGTTTTTTAATCTAATAGTGGTGATTTTGCAAGAAATAGCGATATTGATTGGGTAATTTCTATTTGTAATAGAGACCTCAAATTTCAAAGTTACTTCTTCCATTTGTAAATTTTCTTCGAAGCTAAAGGATACCCTAAAATTTTTATTGTAGGATCAAACTTGGGAATTTGATAAAACATGTTTTAGACCATCTTTTACATGCTTTTAAAATGAACTCATAACTTTGTTTTAGTGCTTAATGAAACATTTAGGTGCTTAAGATAATGTTTTGATAGTTAGACTTTCAAAACTACAACTTAATACCAAGGGGTCAAAAGAATACCACCTCATCTTTCATTTGGGGCTTAAAATTGAACACACATATCAAATTTTATTTTCAATGGTTGTTTAGTTAGAACTTGATTGGAAAAAAGAACCTTTGTATGTGTATGCTCTTTCACTTGTCCCCTTTAGGGAACCCTTGGAACCAAAAGCACCATACTTGTTGTAAACATGCCTAGTCCAAGGCATAGAAAGAATGCCATCTAAAGCACTCCCCAAAAACTCATCATAGTTTGGGTGATCTTGAAAATGACCCTAAAGTATTTCTTTTTATGTCTTTCATTTCATTGCATCTTGGCTTGTGAGGGGGACTTCATTACCTCCCATGAATTCTTTAGGGAAGATTTGACCTAGGGTTTCATCTCCCAAAATTGACTTCAAATTGCTCCTACCAGGATTGGAGTTTTGAGTAGTTAAGCCACCTTCTAGTGTTGGAGTGCACATGGGACGTATTTGCACTTAGGACATCGCACTACACTAAGCGAACAACATGATGTAGTGCTTGTAAAAAAGGATAATTTTTTTTGCAACAAGCCAAGTACCATAACCATCCAATTACATGCTTTTCTTTTGCATTGTGACATGAAAGTCATTGTGTAATTGATTCCCCTAGATGTTTAAAACTTTGTGATCTTAGATAAATACCCACTTACTGTAGAAGTGTTGTTGGTGTAAGGTATGCCTCAAGGTCCATGTCGTAGTACTATCAATTGAGAGAAGGGGGGGTGTAAAAACCCTACTATATAATGTGCATTTTAATTTTTGGATGAACACTAAAAGCCTCTCAAATGACATATATTAATGAATTCCAATAATACCAAGTAACCTTATCAGTTTCAAACTTAGAGTGATTAATTAGTTGGTTTTGTCTTAGTTTGTCTTGTTTTGGGTCAAAACTTGGTGTTAAATGATGATAAAAACCAAACACATGGTCCCAAATTTTGATTGAACAAGAGGCATTATGATGCCCACATAAATCTTGATTTTTCCTTGTTCAAAATTCATCTTAAAATTTTGGAGTCATATCATCAACTTTGGTGCAGTTATGCTACCCATTTTTGAGTCTAGACCTTTTGCCTTAATTGTTTAAAGTCCTTCATTGATAATTCACATTTGAAATTGGACCTTTCTAAGTTCTAAGGGCTAGTGTGTCAAATTAGGTTCACCATTTTCACACTAAACTTGTTTTGACTTGGGTTTAATTTCTCATTTGGATTGAAGGCCATTTTATAGACTCCTAATCACACTTATCACCATTATTAGACTTAAGTCATTTTATGCTAAATGCTTGTACTTCAAGTCTATGAACCAAGCATTTGGCGTTACTATCCTATTTCTATTTACCTTGAGACCATTTGGGTGCAACACTTTTTAACTTAGAGATTTTTGTCAAACTTTGAGAGTATGCACACCATTTACAAAGGATAGTGTTACGCTTCCAAATTTGTGAGAAACCACCTTTTCCTTAGAATGTTTTTGAAACAAACATTTTGTCATGTATTTTGAGTAGTGTAACTTTGTTATGCTGTTCAAATCATTTCAAATATTGTTTCATAGACCTTTTGCATAGGGTCCAAGTTTTTCACATTTGTCAAGCTAAATCTAGGTATACATTTGGAGAATCTTTTGTCTAGCATGGTTATGATTTTCACCTTTTTCTAGCCTATTCATCCCAAGAGTCTAGTTTTATGCCATTATTTTTAAGAAAATAAACTATCTCAAAGTGCCTTTTGTTTCATATTTCATACCTATTTAATCAAGTTTGTATCCAAGAGTCCAATGCCTCATTTTTTCTAGAAGTGTTTCAAATCCATTAGATTAAAAACTCATCTCTACTTTTAAAGTCTAGATTTTGACGTTGTTTGGCCAAGAGTCTTACGCATGCCTTGTTTGAGCCTAGAATTTGATGCCACATTTGGCCAAAATTCCTAGTAAATTTTATTTTCCTAGATTAGACTGATTTGAGACACTTTGACCTTAGAGTTTGGCATTTAGATTTTTAGTCCATTTACTTGATCATCTTTGTCTAAAATGTGAGGTATTAGGTATTTAACACTAGATTGTTTTGTCATAGATATTTGCATAAACTTTTTAGATATACATATCCATTTCTTTTGACAAAATCTAGACCAAGTTTGAACATTACCCTTTTAGAGTTTGTATAACTCTTTGACCATTTGTAGCAAAACATTTACTATGGATCCCAACATGTTTACCTACACTCATAGTGGACTCATGTACAATCTAGGGTTTAGTAATTTGGTTGTGTAAGAGGAGATGGTGCAAGACCCTTACATAGATAATGTTTTTTATGAGACCAATCCATATCCATATAAAAACACTTAAATAGGGGCACAAAGCCCAAAATAGTTATCTCATTACTTAATATATACATCTCCATATTCCAATTAGGATCAAGAACAAATTGAGAGATACCTAGCTATGGTACCCACTATTGGAGAACCATTTCCTCAAAAATTGTACCCTGTTAATGCACCTTCCATGTATGATCCTTATTTATTTGAACAACATCTGTTGGAGAACAAAGATGAGATTTTGATTAGAGCTATAGAAGTAGGGGCTAAGTTTCTAGAAGACTTTCCTTGTGAAAATTTACCAAGCCTAGTAAGAAGGCCACACAATATCATTTATAGTCAATAGGATTCAATTAATAACCCTTTGGCTCTTGCTTCAATGGTATATCAAGACTCTTGTATGCTTTTGAAAAGAAAGGACCTCATGGAGGATCACTTCAATCAAATATAAATGGCATACCAAACCTATTTGGACCTAACACACAAATTTAATCAGATGACCATGGTTAATAAACCTCTTATCAACTTAGTTACTTCAATAGGAGTTTTTATAGAGTTAACCGATTAAGAGAATCAGAGTGTAGACCCATTCATGCAAAATGCTTAAGGGTATAACTTGCTATGTATGCCAATTATTGAATAAGTGTCTTTTACTTCTATGCATAAAAATGAGCAAAATATAGTGGATAATGCACAAGCAACATCCAATCCAAAGCCAAGTGGTATTAATACCCAAACAACTAGTCAAAAACATATGCCTTTAGTTAATACCACGAGTGGATCTGTCAACCTAGGAATAGGAGCTTCTACACCATAACCTCAACAAACTACTTCTAGTCCTCAACTAGCTACTTCTTCAAACATACAACCAATTAGATCAAGTAGCCAAAAAACAACACAATAATAATAAAATGCCATGGCTCCACAATAAAATGTAATGAATCCAACTGCTTCTCAATAGGTTATGGGTATTATTCCACAACAATAGGCATAAATGAATATACCAACCCTATAGAGGCCAAACATATTTCCACCTCAACAATGGAAACTAATTTTCCACCTCATTAGGTAGTAGCAAACATACCTTCTTCCTCATATACCAACATACCAATTCAAAACCAACTAATTTTTAGTCAACAACATATTCATGTTAGTCAGTAATAAGTGTCAAATCCCCAATAAGTATCTACTTCCCAATAGGGATTTCTGCAACAAGGAGGTTCTAATGTTTCTCAGGTACCTACAAGGCAATAATTGCCTTTTGTTCAAAATGTGCCACTCATTTAGAGTCAAGGTCTTGGTTCAAAAGTTCTTGATCAACAACAAGGTTTAAGTAGTCAGTAATAGATCCCTATTCAACCACAACAAGCATAGTATCATTATATCCCTCCATCCCAACTTGAAAATCCTCCAATTCAAACCTTCATCACTAACCTAAATGAGAATATTGCATAACCAAATGTGCAATATTCCTAATCCACATGTGTATTCCTAGTTCATTTCCTAACCAATCATACCCTAGTTAAAATACTCCTCTTGTGATCGCTCAACCGTCTAACCAGGCCAATGTTCCCCCTCAAACCAATGTTCCCTCTAGTTTCCTATCCCAAGAATTGCAACAAATGAAGGATGAAATTACGGCCATCCAAGTGGGGAAACAGGTTAAAAAGTTTAATTTGGATGATGTGTGTTCTTATCCTTTCAATATGGAGTACTTACAAATTCCATTTCCTCCAGGATATGAACCACCAAAGTTTGATAAATACAAGGGGAAAGGTGACCCCCAAAGCCCATTTAATCGAGTTCTTTATTGCATGCCCACCAGTGGCATATAACAATATATACCTTTTGTTGTTGTTTCTAAGGAGCTTAGCTGGACAAGCCTTGGAGTGGTTCTTGAAATTACCAAAGAATTTAGTAACTTATTTTGATGATCTTTCAAACAAGTTTATGTAGCACTTTTCCTATAATCTTGAGCATGAGATTTCTTTGGTTGATTTGACACAAGCTAAATAAAAAGCTAGCAAGAGTTTTGCAAGCTATTTATAGTGATGGAGAGCACTTGTAGGATGATTCACTCATAGTCTACCAGATAAATAATTAGCCACTATGTTCACTAAATACTTGCATAATGAGATAGCTTATCATCTAGAACTGCAGTGTGCACATACCTTCAAAGATATCATACTCCTACTTGACAATCTCTTCAACCAATGCTGAAATCACAACAACCAAGACCTGTAGAACAAATACAACTTTTGCCATTGCAAGTTCCTCCTCTAAGGATAATGGCACCTATGCATTGTTTCTTTAATAACCTTGGTGATCTTATTGAGTCCATATTTCATAAACTTTCTACCACTAATTTGATTAGTTGGCCTATACCAAACCATTATCTGCAAGGCATTCCCTATCTTGATTGGTACCATGAAAATGAATTCTATGAATATCATTGGGTCAACGTGCATAATTTATGAAGATGAGTGAAAATCAAGCATTTGATCAAGAATATGTTGGAAAATGGAGAAAAAAACATTAGATAACGGTGCTTCCACCTCTAATCAAAATCTTGGCATCTATCAAAACCCTTTTCCACAACATAACCAACAACAACAACCATGACCAATGCAACAACAAAATCAATAGTATCAAAATGAAAGGATGAACCAATAAAACCAACAAAATCAGTAGAATCAGTAATGTCAAAATAATAGATAAAACCAAGGTTAGAACGGTAACAACCAATAAACCTACCATGTAGTTACACATGATTGCAACAAGGTTGTAGGTCATATTATAGGGGGTAGCATTAACACCATCTCCATTAATCCTAGAGCAAACACCAATCAATCTAGACCATTTCTAAACAATAATACTCAACCAAATTACATGGATAATTCTTCTTTGACTTGAGACTGCACATAGGCATACCAAAAAATAGGGTTTTCCACTTTTGGACCTTATACTGATGACTCATCCTTACCCCATGACCACATACAAGTGCACTACCAATTGAGACTTGTCCTATTTGGTCCCACACCATCACCATCATTTGTTAGCAATCATGGTCTGACATCTAATCCTGATTATGCAATCACAACTCAAAGGTCATGGATTACCATTCTAGGCCCACAACCATCTACCACTTCACCCATTATCCAACTAATCATTCAGACTCAGAACAAACCATTTACCATTGACAAGGATAAGAAGTTTGATATTGTGTAATACTTATATAAGACACCAACACAAATTTCTATTTTAGATTTGTTGTAAACATCAACAATCCATAAGAACATTTTGAATGAGTTCTTAACCCAATCCACCATTCTGAGTGACATATCTTCAAATAAATTTTAAGCTTTGGTTTGACACCTAGATCTAGCCCAATAAGTCACATTCAACCAAAGTGATATGTCACCCTTGGTCTGCTCCATAATAATCCATTATACATCAAAGTTTATATAAAGTGGCATAAAGCGAAATGTGTCCTTATAGACAATGGATCAGGCTTCAACATAGTGTCTCTAAAGCTCATCAAGCTTCTTAGGTACACAATGGTAGATCTCCAACTAGAAATGATAACTATAAAAGCCTATGATAATTAGGAGAGAGAATCACATGACACCATTAGCTTACCAGTTATCATTGGGACTTTGACCCATGATACACCTTGCCATGTGCTTGATATTGAGTTATCATATAATATGTTTTTAAGTAGGCCTTGGTTACATGAGATTCATGTAGTCCCATCAACGCTGCACCAATGTATCAAGTTCTCCCACTTAGGGATGGAGGTGAATATTCCAAGAGATTTGCACCCATATGAGCATTGCAAAAACCTTGAGGCTGAGTTTTAAAGCTAAAATTACTAATACAACATGAATCCAAGTTCCAAGTAGGATAAAGGAAAGGCCATACTTATTGATCCTCCATAGGATAATTGCATATATCCTAATACCTTGTATTCCCTTTCCCATATGTCACCTCCTGAAGCTTCCAATCATTTCACCATTTTAGATAATGGCCCAGGGGAATATATGACCCATGATACCTTCCATATTACCAATCTTATTTAGGATCCCAAGACCTTTGGAAGACCTAAAGTTATCCCACACATGCATTAGCAACAAAAGGGCAAAAATAAGGGGCCTATCATGTTTGTATCGACATCTGGTTAAGAACAAGACCCTCTTAAAGGATATGAATCATGGTTATATAATGACTTATTGGTTAATTATTAAAAGATAACCAAGTATCCTATTCCCAATAGGATCATGGAACATCAAGATTATGAAGGAATAGGCCTCAAACCAAATCAACAAAGAACCATTGAGCCAATTTCCATGACTAAGTACAAAAGACCTTATGGACTTGGATTTAAAATACCTAGGGGTGACCCCACATATATTATTTGAGTTACATCATCGGTGGATAGTGATGATGATGTTGATAATGAAGCATAGTCTGATCATAGCCTCGTATTTGATGACCTAGCTGAGACTAACTTGCTCAATAATAATGTCATTTTTAGCCTTAGTGATGATGATGTCGATAATTAAGTAGAGTATGATCATAGCCTCACATTTGATGACCTAGCTGAGACTAAATTGATTGATAATAATGTCATTTTTACCCTTACCCTAGTCATTCATCACAACCCATTACCATTATACTATCCCCAATTGATAGATTGGGACCAACAAGAATCCAATTTGCCAATTGATGAGTTTCAAAATGATGAGGTATTTCATGACTTTTTAGGCCTTAGAGACAATGTTTCATTAGGAGATCATAAATCAAGATTCTCAATTACATTAGATCCTAAAGCCTATTTCAGAGAGCAGGTGAACATGCTTAGCTAAAATATATATATATAAAACATTGAGGTCCCAAAGTGAAAACCTTTTTGAGGCACTTTCTCACCAGGGAAAAAGTAAAGATAAAGGCTAATCTACTAGTAAAAACCCATTTCAGGCACCATTAGATAGGGGTATTTATTCTTTGAATTTAGACCAAAAGACCACCAATAATGAACCTACCTATAGATCTGAGTTTAGTTTTGAACAACAAGTGTTTGATCAAATTATTCAAGAATTTTCTATTGTTTTTATCACATGGCCAAATCTCCCATTAGAGGACTCAAATTCATCATGCCTAGAAGAAGTTGAAGAGCAAGTCCTAACAGAGTACGCTGATATAGTCCAATAGTTCAAGTCTTTATCTACTATCCTAGAAGACAGTTTAACCCTTCTAGTCAAAGATACAATAGAGGTACACATTAGGACTCCATCAGACCTAAAATGGATAAAATTAGGCACATTTGTTATTGAGAAGGAATGTGAAGTCTTTACAACTCTATTGAGAGAATTTGTAGATATCTTTGCATGGGCTTATTCTGTCACGTCAAGTTTAGAACCTGCCTTGGTTTTACATCACCTTGTGGTGAATCCTGATGCTAAACCTGTTAAGCAAAAGTTACGCAAGATGTATCCTTGCATTGCTATATTAATAAATAAAGAGTTGGAAAAACTCTTAGAAGCAGGATGTATTCGATCTATTGACTACTCAGAATGGATATCTAATGTTGTACATGTTAGTAAAAAGCCTAAAGGAATCATAATCTATACTTATTTTTGAGACATAAATAAAGATTTCCTAAAATATGAATTTTCATTACCTAATATTGACATGATCATCCACTTCATGACAAGTTATGAAATTATTTAACTCATAGATGGCTTTTCAGGATACAACTAGATCAGAATAGCACTAGAAGACCAACATAAAACAATGTTCACCACACCATGGGGAACATTATGTTATCAGGTAATCTCATTTGGTCTTAAGAATGTTAGAGATACATATCAAATGGCCATGACCATTATATTCCATGATATGATACATGATATTGTTGAAGACTATGTCGATGACATATTAGGTAAATCCAAGACCATGGCCGACCATCCAACAGTGCTATGTAGGATATTTGAAAGACTGTGGGAGTAAAAAGTCAAACTCAATACAAATAAATGTGTGTTTAGAGTAACATCAAGAAAGCTACTTAGATTTATTGTGTCTCTTAAGGGAATTAAATTCGATCCAGCAAAGGTCCAAGTTATAATAGAGATGCTATCACCAACCAATTTGAAGCAGCTCCATAGTTTATAGGGCAAGATCCATTCAATACAATGCTTCATATCTTAGTTAATAGATAAGTGCCATCCATTTACATATATTTTGAAGAAGGAAGTTGCATTCCATTAGGATAATCACTACCAAACAACTTTTCAATAGTTAAAAGATTACCTAGCAAATCTACCTATTTTGTTACCCCTATGCCAGGCAAACCATTTTTGTTGTATCTATTAGCAAATGACAATACCTTGGGGGAAATTTTGGCTCAACATGATGACAATGGAAAAGAGCATGCAATATATTATTTAAGTCATACTTTGGTCACATATGAACACAATTATACATCTATTGAAAAATCCTATCTACTCATGGTCTTCGTAGCTAAAAAATTACAACACTACTTGTTGAACAATAAGACCATGGTCATTTCAAAAGTATATTCTCTCAAGTATCTACTATCTAAAACAACTTTACAAGGTAGAATGGCCAAGTAGATCATGCTTCTTAGTGAATTTGACATAGAGTATGTCAATCAAAAGGTAATTAAGGGACAAGTCCTTTGCATATCAGCTTGCTGAAGAACCCCTTGCAAACAGAGCACTGCTCATATTCTAATTTCTTGATGATTCCATAGTGACCGTCATTGACACACCTCTTGAGGATTAGCACTGGAAATTATATTTTGATGGATTATTTACTACACATGGATCAGGGGTAGGTCTCTTATTTATTACACCACAGGGGGATCTAATCCCTAAATCATTTTGAATCAGTTTTCCTTGTACCAACAACATGGCCGAATATAAAGCACTTGTTGTAGGGATTTGATAGGAAGTAAAATGGAACATATCTCATCTCAAGGTTTATGGCAATTCTTAGTTAATCATTAATCAGGTCACAGACCATTTCCAAACCAAAGATGACAAGCTGGTTCCATATAAGGCCATGGTTGACACTCTCAAACAATAGTTTGTAAATATCTAGTTTGAGCATATACCAAGGGGTAGTAATAGAACTGTTGATGCCATGGCTACTATTGGCTCTTTGATTCGACAAATGAAAAATCTAGAGAGTATTAGTTCCTTGTTGATAATTTATTTGCACTAGATCATGAACCTTTAATCATAATAATGATTTGTGATATTGTTGGTCCTAATTCTATCTGGTATTTTGACCTTTATAACTATCTTCTTGACCAAGTTCTACCACCTGGCCTATCTTGAAAACAAACCAAAGCCTTCATTTACCAAACCACTTGATATAACTTATTAGGATCCACCCTCTACCACCGTTGTTTTGATGGAACTCTACTTTATTGTTTAAATTTGGTAGAATCTACACTAGCATTATCAGAAATATATGAAGGAGTATGTGGAGCCCACTCTAGCGGGGTAATCCTATTCAAAAAGATTTTGTGTTTTGGTTATTATTAGACCATGATGGATGTGGATCCAGTTGTATATGTAAAAAAATGTGACAAATGTCAATAACATGCCAATCTGATTCATGCCCAGCTAAGTCTTTGAAACCAATATTGACACCATGGCCATTTGCTATATGGGGACTCGACCTCATTGGGAAAATCAATCCTACATCTTTAGATGACCATAAACATATCCTTACCTCCATTGAATATTTCATTAAGTGGGTTGAAGCTATACCCCTCACTTACATGACTGGAAAGCAAATTTGCAAATTCATCTTTAACCATTTTAATTACTGCTATAGTATCCCTTATGACATTATATCTGATAATGGAGGATCATTCAAGAACAAAGATGTTTACAAGCTATGTGCTAAATACAATATCACACAACATTTTTCTTTGGCATATTACCCTCAAGGTAATGGTCAAAATGAGGCATCCAAGAAAATAATTGTTAACATTCTCAAAAAGATTATTAACAATGTCGATCATGATTAACACCTTCAAATATTCCATACCCTTTGGGCATACCATACTAATCACCGTACCCCCATAAGAGCCACTCCATATGCACTTATTTATGGTATTGAATCCATAATTCATATTGAGGTTGAGTTACCTTCACCATTCATATCTTTCAAGCATGCGCTAGATGATCATGACTATCAAGTAGCTCACCTGCAAGAGCTAGACCTACTTGATGAAAAATGCATAGCTACACTCAATAATATTTAGGCATATCATAACTAACTCAAAGGCCACTATAATTGATGCATCAAGCATAGAACATTTGAACTTGGTGATCTTATTCTTAAAGAAAACAAAAAGAATAACATGATCAAGAAGAAGCATAAGGGTAAATTCAAACCAAATTGGATAGGGCCTTTCATCATTACTACAAATTTTAGATCAGGAGCACATAGGCTTGTTGCATTAGATGGAGATGAACTTCTTGAGTCGATGAATATTATTCACCTCAAGTGATACTATGCTTGAGCGCTATGGTGTATTATCTATAAGGACCATTGTAGTTGTGCCACTTTATCACTATTCTTCTTAGTATGACTATCATTCTTATCACTTCTCTTAGCCTATTTTAGATTGAGGTAAAAACAGGTTTTGAAGGGGCCCCGAAACCCTGTAACAGAGAGCAAAATAAAGAACATCTAAGCCCACAGGCAACACCTAAAAAACACTACAATGAAGTAGCAAAAACAAGTTTTAAATGGACCTGAAACCATTAGAGACGCATCCGATCAAAACCCAGAAACAGAAATCTGGTAGCACAACATACAAAAGATAACAAAAGGGGAACAAAGATCAGTACTAGTTTCTAAACCAACAAGAAGGACCAGATTATTCATCCAGTTCCAGTATCAAGTTCATGGCTTCTTTTCCTTTCAAAACAGTTTCCTGAGTGGTAGCCTCCAGTAAAGCTCCTTTTTGTGTATCTTTCTTTCTGGAGCTTTGCCTTGTCCTTTTGCTGGGACCCTCTAGTGCTTTGGTCTCCTCATTGGCTCGTTTACCTATATTGATAGCAGCTGCACAAATGTTGGACGTTACTTCTTCCATTTTCTTTCTGTTGTCCTTTATTAGTTCCCAGAGGTTGTTTTCATAAGCTTTGAGCTTGACAGGGATCTCGCTTAACTGATTTTCCATGTTGTTTACTTTGTTCCAAGCAGCTTTCAGAGAATCTTCCAAAGTTTCCGCTTTTCTCTTGAGATCAATGATCTCCCTACACAACCAAGAATCAAATTGGGAAGAAGACTCAGCTTTACAGTTAACCCAGGTCATAGGAGTGTGTGTTTCATCTTTCTGATTCTTCCCTCTCCAATCCTCAGAATTTTTATTGGGGCTATTCCTTGCTTCTTCAAAGAAGTCTTCTTGACTCTTTTGTTCCCGCTCATTAATTCCAGTTTGAATTTCCATATCCATATTTTGAATATCATCCTGGACAGAAATTTCCTTTTCATTCTTAGAAGTTGGGTCCTCAACAGGATCTTCCTGGACATATTCATCCTTCGACGCTTTCTGGTTTTCCTCCGTTTCTTCTGTTCTGATAGCAGAATCCTCTTGTGTATTGACGTTATTTTTTTCAATTTCCTCAGATCCTTCTTCATCATTACTAGAGTTGGTGTCCCAGCTCTCAGTTCTTTCTTCCTCCTCCGGTTTTTCCTCCTCGAGTTCTTCAATTCTCTCCCGACTCCTTTCTTCTTCTATAATCTGTTTATTAGGACTAGGGGTCTTAATTTTGCCTCTCCTACTTACATTATCATTCTTTTTATTTCCTGTCAACTTATCTTTCCCCTATTTGGGATACTTAACCAGTGCCCTATTCTTGCAATAGCCTTCAATAAGCAGAATAAGGCCTTCATGGAGAATAGGGCGCATATCCTTTTTCCTATGAGCATATAGGCTTTGGATCAGGGAGTAGCGAAGATAGAAAGGAAAAGACAAGCTAACCTTATGCCTAAAATGGTTGAGGAAGACAAAATGGAACTTATGTACTCGTTTGCTTCTTCCATCCAGGATGAAGTACTCCCTTATACAACTTAGGACGTCCCTCCATATCCCTTTAATCTGGTCCAACTCATAGAAATCCCCATTTTTGACCAGCTTCTGCTCCTCCTCATCCATTTTGGGGAACTTACAAAAGGTCTCGTTCGAAATGCTGGTCTGCTTGGAAAATTTAAGTCCATCCATTGGCAATCCTGTAACCTTAGCAAGAAAATCCTCTGTTAAGTTTACAGTTATTCCATGCAAGGTGACCCTGTCATCAGACCAATTTTTGAAAAAGGCCGTCGTGATATGCGGTTTAGAGCCGTGGAGTCTTTCCATGTAGCTCACCACTTTTCCTTTCTGCAGAATTCTCCAGACTTGATGTTTCTCTCTCCATTCTGCATAGCTCTTGGGCTCCTGTTTACGGGGTTCTCCCTTTCTTTCACGTGCCATACTCATTTTCTTTGAAACCCAATTACTGTGGATATTACCCTGGATCCTCCTGTTGTCAAATTGATTGGGACATCGACTTTGTTTGTGGATTTTCAACATTACATTCTATCAACCCAACATATTTTTCATCCTATTTTCACCTATCCCATTTGACCTTGGTTTCACCATTGCTTGAACATATTTAAAATTAGTGAATTCAATCAGTTTAGGTAGTTGTTTTGAGTATTCTAGACAAAAGTAGTATTTTAGAACAATATAACAAAAGTTAACGTAGTTACATCCTTTGTTTAATTGTTCCTTTCTTATCACCAATCTTACTATTAGTTATAACTACCTATGGGTAAATTAGTACCATCAATCTATGTCATTGTGTCCTAGTTATAACCACCTATGGGCAACACTTATTTATTGTGCCTTAACCATACCAACTTGCGATTTCTTATGCCATACTATGCCTTTATACTAACTATGCCTGTTTTGTTTGAATTGACTGTTACACTAGTCGGGTTCCTCTACTGAAGGGTAAAACTATAGTGGCTTGAGTTCCTCCTCTGGGACTATATAGGCAACACTCAAAAAGTGTTGAGGTCAACTCATTCGCCTTTCTAAGTCACACTCTTGTTGTTTTTCAAGCAACCTAAACCAACTCTTACCATTTTATGAGCTTGAACTGTTTTAGTGTCTCATCATTCTCGATCATTCTCGATCGAGTTGAGATACTCCAAAATTCCAAAAACATTTGTAAAACTATTAGAAAAGAGCAAAAACATTGTCCCCTTCTTTGCCTTATAGATTCTGGGCACCCTTACTAAGTCACAAGCAAATCACTTGTTCCTTAGTTTCCCCATCCTTTTGGGCCTTTTATCCCACACACTTGTCATTTTGCAAGACCATTCCTATTCTTCTATTACATCCATTATGTTGTTTTCATCAATTATCATTTTCTTCCCATTTCTTGGGAGAACCACATTTGGCCTTAAGTTTTTATTTGATATTATGTCCATGGAAGTATGTAAGCAACATCCACTTGCCTCGTGTATATGGAGACATCTCAGCCAACCCTTCCTTTTCTTTTATTCTCACATTATGTTAGTTTGTTCAGTTGTTGCCTATTTTCTAGGGGCAATGTTTGTATGACTTAAATTAGATTTTTTGTTTTTATATTTGTTTCTTTGTTGTGTTGTTTGTGTGTATGTTTGTTTATTTTAAGTACTATTGCCTTAATTCAGTCTATGTGCATTCATTGGGTGATTCCTTGCCTGAACTTACACTTGAATCTATCCATAGTCATACGTCTACATTAGCATCATGGTTTCTATCATTGGTGTATTGTTTTCTATTGAGTATTGGATTATGAGATTCAGTCCTTATGCATATTTTAGCCAAATCCTCATGAGGTTATACCATGATACCTACCAACATGTGCTACAATAAACCTTAGCTTCAAGAATTCTATTCAACAATGGTGGCATCGACATCCCTTCAGTACCAAAGTCTCGATTCTATCCCAATCATATCCCAAATAGAGTAATTTACCATGAAAAAATTTCAACCTTTGTTAGTTCAGATGAGCATCTCTCTACTAGCCAGTTGTTCCAATTTATCATTACCCTCTATGTTAAGTTACCATCATCAATCAACCAATCAATAATGTTTGCCATAATCAGGGTGCATTGATTATAACTGCTTATGGGCAAATCATTCCACACCATCCCACCTGCATTTCTCAATGATTATAACTACCTTTGGGAAAATCATTGTGTTGTCACCCCTTTACTTTTTATGCCCATATAGGGGCATGTTGTTATCTTATTTGTCTATCCTAACTCGTTAAACTCCATCTTATCAATGATTATAACCACCTTTGGGCAAATCATTGTGTTTTCATGCCATGTTACCACTACCAAGGTACAATGCTTATAGCCACCTTTGGGAAAACCATTCTACACCGTCCCACTTGCATTCTCAATGATTTTGACTATGTTTTAAATATCATTGTGTTTTCACTGCATCATCTTCTTTTCTTTGTTCCCATCATTTTGCTTCTTTTTTAAAGGACTACTTGTCAACTTTTTTATATGCCAATCATTCCCTTGAGGGGGCATCATATAATTAGTTCATCATCATTGCAGTTGTAAGCATATATGACCTTTTCATTCTTTGAGAAGATGTTACTCTACCTATAGCTTTCAACACCTTCCCAAATAGGGGCAAATTATAGACACCTAAATCTGGGCATCGATAACCTTTAACCAGGCTTTTGACCAATTTCCACCAAAATGCATAATCTAGATTAAAAACACTAAAACACATTAAAAGAGTTGAAACTAATATATTCAAGTGCTGATTTTGGCTAGAGTGTCCCTAAATGGGATAATGCAATTTATGGGCCAGCTAACTTTGATAAGTTCATTTCGAGTCAAAATGTCAATTTTGCACCTAGGTGCTCTAGATTTCTCTTTTCTATCGAATCTCTTGCATGACACGTGCCTTTATTATTTTATGTTGATAACATCATAAATGGGATAATGGATCCAATGCATCTAACATCAACTTCCAATTCTAATCCAGTCAAATTTCAAACCAATAACAAGGCATTATGATCATTTTGAGTAATTTGTGCACAAAGTGCTTCATCATACTTAAGAGCTAATTAAACCAAATTAGAGCCTAATTAATAATTCCATGGAAACTTATTGAATACTTGTTTTTATAAATCATTATTGAATATCTGCATTATCATTAGGTGACATCATTCCTTAGGAAGACATCCCTAGGCCATAAATGCCATAAATATCTAAATCAAGCCACCCCATGCCTCATCAAAGCTCTCCCATGCCTAGTTAATGCCCCTCTATCCCAAATATTAATGAACCTATTTATGAATTTTAATTGCAAAATTAGATTAATCCTTAGCCACACATCTCAATCTTGAGATGGATGGTTCAGGTTGATTCTAGCCATTTGTAAAAATCTATAAATAGGAGGCCTTACCACATGAATTTTAAGCTTGATTTGTGCAAAGTTATAATGCAAAATTGATTCCCAAGCCTCATGTAAAAATTAGTGTTATGATGCCAAAATATTGATCCAAGCCAAGCTAAGCAAGGTGCCAATGAGAGATGGAGGTATCCAACCTTCCATTGATGCAGACTTCATGAGCACAAATTGAGCAAGCCACTACAACAAGCATTTGGAACATCCAAGGAAGGTGAATGATTATTATTTGTCCTTACTTTTTTAGTTTTGCTTTTCATTTATTTTTGTTATTAATCTCACCCTAGTAAATAGGCATGAAGGTGTTACTTTAGTGTGCTTTTGATTTGATTTATCCACTAACACGATACTAATCTCCCCTTCATCGTCAAATTCCTAGTTCACACTTCCTTTTGTCTTTTCTACTTACACAAACATTTACAATATACAAAATATACATGTCACATATACAACTTATTCAAATTAATTATGAAATAACATTTACAATCCCTTATTAATACTTTCACAAAATTAAATAGTTGTCTCATCCTGAGCCTAAATTCATTATCAGAGTGAGGTTATCTACAAGTTTATTTCTATGCACTGACTGAGTTTCTTTCAATTTTGTTGCTGATGCCTTTTCTAGATGCTTTATTTTTAGCTTTGCATTAAGTGCCTTTTTATGGTTTTCACTTCTTGTGCACTACTTAGCTACCCTTTTTGTTTTTAACTAAGTATAATATAAACATACATCCATTTATAGGTTTTCAATAGGATATCATAACTAGGAGGTTTTAGTTTACAGATTTTTAACCTTCTTGGCCCCACTCATAAAGAGTTATCCTAATTATTTTCCATGCTAATATAAACTCGTGCTACCCAAAACTATTCAAAAATTAAAGAAGCTATGGTATATTATTGAGAGGTTGGTGGTACTAGTTTGATTGGTGTCATTGGTACCTATTGGATAACCTACTCAAAGCTCTATTGTGATGCTAATAAGGTTCCTGTAGTGGAGGCATGTTGTTGTGTTGGTTGTGTAAGAGGACTTTGTGGTGCCTATTGCATTGGAATTTCCTTATGCTCTTGTAGTGTCTTGTGTAACTTAGAGGGAGGAATGAATTGTGGTTCATCAAGTACATTCTTTATTAAGTTTAAATGTCTCCCAAATTAGCTTTGAAATTTTTCTCATCTTCCAACCCATCACACACCAGAGTGAAAAGTGTGAGTAACTATGTTGATCTTTGCATGATGCCATGTACATCATATTTAGTAATAACTATAATCAATGGTCAATGTAGTGCGACATTATGATAAATGGCTTATATTATCTATTTGAGATGCTCCATATATCTATATGTCTAAAAACCTATAAATGTGCTCCTAATAATTTCTAATTCACACACTTGTATTTGGTCCATTACAACATCTCAAGAATGACTCCCATAGAGCAAAATCTAGGTTGGTATCTATTATAGGTTGTACCATCACATTATGAGGCTTATCCATCTTGTTCATGCTTTATTATT
This sequence comes from Torreya grandis, assembly GCA_037957365.1. NCBI lineage: Eukaryota > Viridiplantae > Streptophyta > Pinopsida > Cupressales > Taxaceae > Torreya > Torreya grandis. The sequence goes on from JARHVA010001202.1 coordinate 1,204,608, forward strand.
ATTATCCTTCATTACTTATTAAAATTGTGCTTTCCAATCTAAAAGTTGGAGTAATATTTTCTGAGCTTACATAATGGTTGTGGTGATTACTTTCTTATATTATTGCAATAAATCAAAAATGATTTTAGCCTAATTATGGTGCCTTCATACCTATGCTTTTTTTAATTTTAGTCTTTAGGTGCACATCAAGTCTTACACAAGATTTGTGGCCAAACCGATGAACTATAATGGCTTTGACATAACTTGGCCCCTTATAACTTGTTGAACCAATGTTTGAAAATTATCATCTATTATTTTTGTGGTTTTATGAAAATTCTCCTTCATTTCATGATTTTATTGTTTTAGTTGTGTTGTTAAATATGTGATTGAAATATGAAAAGTGATTATTCATTCAATTTTATCAATGGGGAATTACACAATGTCCAAGGTGACTTGCTATGAAATTATGGTTATTGTAAGTTATATGTTTTAAGATGGAGGTGATGTTTGTGCTTGGTGTAGCTATGATGTCGACATGAGAAAGGTCATGTATTTAGTGGTTAGGGATTGGATGTCCATCCACCATGATCCAACTATGTCATTACCACATTTCAAACATTCCTTTTGTGAGCTCATCTTTCCTAAACTAGATCCTACGACATTACTTTAGGGGTGCATGGGAGTCATTTATCTCAAATTTATTCATATTTTAGCCTTGACATTTTGGTCTAGAGCCATAACATTATTATGGTCCTTTTCCATTACCTTGTTTATAAGTAAACTAAATTTTTTTCATGGGTCCTTCTGCAGCCTAAAGTTAAATTTCTTATGATTTTTCAACTTGAGCTTAAGGCTCATCCACTTTGTCATCTTCTTCCTTTTTTGTATGTGTTCCTCCTCTTACCTCCTTTTATCTTTATCTTATGGGATCGATTATCCTTCAATTACTTTTCATTTGGCCATCTTGTCTTGATCTGTTTTGGCCCTTTCAACTTTCTTTCTTGTGAATTTCTCCTTGGCTACCTTATCTTTTGAAATTTTGTCCACCTTAGTATTTTTGTGGGATTCCTCCTCTTTTCATAGATATTTTAGTCTCTTGTCTTCAATGTCATTTCTTAATTTATTTACTTCAACCTTATTTCTATTTATTCCTCATACCATGGTGCTTCCTCCTTCACCACTTACTCTATTGCCTATGTATTTGCTTCATCATACCTATACTACTCAGCTAAATCTTCTTTTTATTTTTCAACCTTCTCTTTAACCTCCTTATCTTATATAATGTCTACTAACATAGCCTCTATGAACTATTTTAATTTTATTGTACTCTCCTAGCATGAATAGTCTAGATGTGCATGAGATGGAGTTTGGTATTATACTTACATAGGATGTCATTTAAGAATGCACCTATGATTAAACCTTTAGTTTGATAAGCTAATATGACCTATGGAATGAATGATATGCTAGGAGGAGTCCAATGTGTTGTTAGAGATGGAATGGGATTAATGACTATGAGAGGGGAATGAAATGAAGGTGGCATGTTCAAGGTTGGAGTGGATTTAGGCATGGAGGGTGGCATGTGCAATGGATTTGACCGTGTGGATATAATAATTTGATACCTACACACACTAGCTTTAACTCACACATTTGATGGGATAAGACATTATTTCTACAAATCCTTTATATTGAATCATGTATCCCTTGGTAATGCCTCTACATATGGTTATTGGACATTACCATAGAGGTTTTGAAGCTTTTCCTCCATCCTCCTACATCAAAATGAGGTTATTCTTATCCCAACATGTACAAATTCCTTTTTAACAGTTGAAATGGGTTGAGCCTCAACATTTACCTCTTCCTCATTGCTCCCCACATTGAATTTTAGACCTAAAGCCTACATATGTTTCCTCTATAAAAATTTCAAAAGGGTTGTCATAGGAGCATATGTGACACTCCATGTTCTTCCTCGTGCTTGTGATCGTGACGCTTTCAATGTTGAGAATATAGCTTGCATCATGTATTTTCCCTATTATTTTTCAACAATCATGTCCACTTTGATGAAATTTTGAATTAGTGTAAGATCAACCAATATGACATGTATTACCATGTCATGAAGCTCTACTATATGCACATATTTCCAAAATAACATTCATTCTCCATGTGTTCATACACATGGTTGTTCCACATATCATCAATCAAATTTTTGTGCACATCCTTTAGTGAAATACTAGGTGTGTTTAGATTAACCTTTATATAAATTTTAGGCACTTGAGGATCATTTTGAAATGTTGATGATCTCCTTGTAATATTTATTTATGGTTGGGATGGATACACAGGGTTTTATTTTTATTTTATTGGTGTCTAGAAATATATGCCTAAATTTCAAAGGGTTTTAGTGAGACATGCAATCAAATTTATCTCAATGGCTATGCATATTGGGTAACTAAAAAATTTCAGCATATGACTTCCCCCTATGCCTAGACCATGTCAATGAAAAAAGGATGGGGAACTGAAGGTTGTATTTGGGAACTCATGGATGTGTACCATGATGCTATTATGAAATTTTATGACTAAAATAATAGGGAATAAGTAATCCATCACATCTCATGGAATAATAGGGTTTGTAGTGATAAACGCTCAAATATAAAGTAGGTAATTCCAAAATTATTTGTGTATGATGGTACATGTTCTTAATTTATATCAAAATTAGGTTTTTAAAGGCTTTTTCCAACCATATATCCTCACTAATGACATCTTTCCCCTAAGGGGACCTCCACTACATGAAATATATGAGGTGTACTAAGAATTGGTACTAAAATGACTAAGTTTTTTTAGAGAGAACCTTCTTTGTGTTCATCTATATCTTTGATGCTAGGGACTTTGGCTAATTTAACTCTTTCAATAATTGTACCATCTGATAGACAATGTCTATGCATTCAGTTTTTACTTGTTATCCCCCTTTGTTGTTTGGAAGTATATTTTCATAATTCACTCTCTAAATACTCACACTAGCATAACAATCACATGCTATATCACCACACCATGAATAGATTGTGCATATTTTACCTTAGTTTCTTATAAAAAAGTGGATTGGTGGATTTATATGGTTTTATTGTTTACCCCTTGTTTTCAACCTTGTTGCATGTGCAACTATTACAACATTGTATGAATAACCACTTGCAAAAAAATTTGGATAGGCCCTCATTGCATTAAATAATAAATGTCATCATTATATATAAAAATTAGGATTCATACCAACCTCTTCACATTTATACCTCATAGTGGATGATATTGAGTGATATCTCCTTGCACTGGTCTCAGTGATACCTTGTGTTCAGGGTTTGCAAACCACTATGAATTAGTGACATTGATGAATTCAAAGTGTTCATGATCACTCCATTTGGTTTGGCACAAGGCAAACCCTATCCCCATATATTCCTTTTTATATTTATTCAATGCTACCACTATTCAAATTGAAACCACTGTATCTTGTGTTTGTTGATTATCCTTTTGCCTCTAGATTTGATTAGCATATACTTCATAATTTTGTCTAGTTTTTCTTGTAGACAATTTTTTTTTGATTTAGACAATAAAAATCATACTTTTGTAGTTCTTGAGATGGATAAAGTATGGTTTACTTCCTCACTTTTTCATTTTATGAAAACATCATGCTACCTTGTAGAGATCCATTGAGCTATTTTATGCACAAAATCATGTTTACGTAAATTATTTTCATCATAATTATAAACTGATTTCTAAATTTTGATTCTAATTGCTATTTTTTTATAATTACCTATTATCCCTTCCAATTGTTTTACATCATTCCTAAACTTATTTGAGTTTCAAGGCTTTCCCAGATTCCTCTCATGAATTTGATTAATCTTTGCCATTGATTTTGATATTGATAACTTGTTTATCCCTTGTGTTCTTTCCTTTCTTACATAGGTCATGTCAAACTCAAATAATTGTACTTAATATGTACTACTACTACCTATTTTATTGACCTTTTTGTGCTACCAAACTTATGAAAAATGGAAATTATACTCTATTTGTGCCATCTAGTACTTATTTTTGCTTTCATCTAAACTAATTTTAGTTATAGTAGGGCTTGAACATACTGCCATTTAATCAACCTAGAAGAATGTTTCCATGTAAATCACACTACATAATGGTACCCTTTTCTATTATATTGTGCATTATACATTGCCTCGTCTACCAAATTCATAATTTTTTGGTTGTGCTTTGAATACCCTTTTGTATAACATTACCATCTATTTTGGTTGAAATTCCTTAGATCATGAGTTGCGATTATGTCAAGCCTTTTAGATGTGATTTTATGCTTCTTAATTTTAACTACCCATTTTTAATGTCTCCTCCACATGAGTAAATTCAAGTAACTAGTTTTTCAAGGAATCTTTATCATCGAGCCATATAATTATTGTAATGCGTAAGCTAGGCACTAGGTATTCCAATAGCATAATGACTTACATTCCATAGACTAATTGTAATGGAGTGTATTCTATGACACACTTGTAGTTGGTCATATATTCCCACAATATCACTAGGATATGATTTCCCAATCATATATCTACACATTGAAAATATTTGTTACCATTTTTTCTAGTACTTTTTATTTGATGATTTTGCTTGGCTATTTGATTGGGGATGGTATGCAGTGCTATTTTGGTGAGACATCATGAGTTACTCCATCAAGATCTTTATGGTATTATTAAGAAAGTGTGTACCAATATCATTGCTTAAATTTTAAGGGAAATTGAGCCTTGTTATGACATTTTCATTTATTAATTAAGCAATATATTTTGCTTCACAGTTAGGAGTCAAGTTGCCTCACATGAATTAATTCATCAAAACTATGATAAATTGGGAACTGGAAAACTTATAGGGTAGAGTAATAGGCCATAAAAAATGTATCCTCCATGGTTCAAATATTTTTGCAATGAGAATTGGGTTTAGTGGCATCTCATCTTTGTGATTTAATTTACTAACATGCTAATAGACATTACAATGTTTTTCAACCTGATGAACATATTTTAAAACTATAAGACACCATAGTCCACCCAAAAATATATTCCATACTGTTAGTTCTCCTATGAAATGGCATCCTTCTACCCCTTGATGAGCTTCATCTAACACCTGTGCTCTTTCATTTTTTATAGCCACCTTGTGAAGGTGTAGATACTCCAATCTGGATTTCACATGATAAAATAGTCTTGCACACTTGATGAATATCACTCAAGACTCTACCATTCAATTCTTGAATTTCTAACTATTGAATAGCTCATAGTATCCATCTCACTATACCTAAATTCTTATCTTATGATCTAAACTTGATATTTTGATTACCTAGATCACTTTTGGCCCAAAATATGCTTAAAACTTGATATAGTTCCTTCACTATCAATTATAGAGCTTCAATATTTATATATTCTCCAAGATAGTACCATTTAGACCAGGACACTAACATTGATGCTAGTGTCTTATATCCAATGCTAGTGTCACCTACAAAAACTCAAATTTGAAAATGTTTTGATATGTAAAGGTTAACCTATTTGTCTTAATTAACCCTCCATGAGATTATTTTCAAAAGGTGTAGTATAAATAGAAAACAAAGCCCACTCATTATTCATCTACCAATTTACAAAACAAGCACCTATAAAAAACTTGTTAAATCATTTACACAACTAATTTCTACTGTCTTTTTCTTACCTATTTTAAAATTGGTCATAGAAGTAGTTTTTTTTATAGGTCTGAAACATTCAAAGAACAAACCATGAGTAATATTTGTCAAGTTTCAAGCTAGATCACTACATGCACTCGCATATAGCATATTACACCATTGTTTACACAATCCCACATAAGGGGATAAATACATTAGTCTAAGGCCCTCTTTGGAGTATATGGCTATGTAGATAACACTCACTAACAGAGGGGTCTTTGAGTTCAGATTAACTTCACTTGATCATAATAACCCTAATTTTACAAGGTGGCATGCCCTATTTGGAGGACTAAGGATTTTGATAAAAATCTAACATCCAAAACTTGTGCATACGATCCAAACAAACAAACTGCAAGGTGATAGGGAACGCCAACATGCACATGTGTAATTTATAGAAATGGACCTATACTTCACTATGGATAGAAGCATTAGTTTTAGGACATAAACGTAGACACTAGTGTCCCTATTTTGACACTAGTGTCTAGGATGACATAGAGATAATTTCTAGAATTTGACTATAGTTGAGCACCATCCTAAATTTTTACACACCTACGTTTATTATGTCTACCTTCACATCACTAAATAAGCTAAGTGTTATCTCTTATTTGTGTTTAATCTTGTAAATTACTATTTGGAATTTTACTTTCTATATTTATCAAATTGGCCTAATTTAACATTATATCATAATATATTATAAATCTAAATTATTTAATTGACCCCATTTTTAGAGTAGCCTTCTATTTAGTTGATTAGGCTATTCTTTACTTTAATCCTTATTTCCAAAAAAATTTAAACATTTTGTGAACATAACCTTTGAGTCTTCTTATGCAAACCCTAGCTTGCCCTAGGATTTCTAGTCTTCTAGGGTTTTAGATTATTGTGGTTGTTCATATCTTGGTTTTATTAATTTGTGTGCAACCTAGGCATAGTGCTATACTAAGTGGTATATCTATTGAACATCTTGAGCTTCCTATTCTACCACCTATGATGTCTCTAGATAACACCCTTTCAAATTATGCCAATAATGACACTGAGAAAAATACTAAAAAAAATATCATAGAGGATGAATATGATCATGAAAATAATGAAACACATGAGAATTATGAATATGAGCAACTAGATCAAGAAAAAGTTAAATATATTAATTTTTTTGAGAGAATATTCATTAAAATCCTGAAGATCTTAAAAATATCCTTAATGCTATATTGAAAGATAAAAAACCAAAGGTATTAGTGAGGAACCATTACTCTCTAATGATACAAATATTAGGTCTACTGGATACACCTATTACACATCCATCCTAATATCCATCCCCTTAAGCACATCATTGACTCCTACATCTAGTGGGGGCATGAGATATGTTTTCAAATCATTATTCCATAATAATCAAACAACTATTACTACATTCTCCATGGTAACTATCAATGCTTAAAATCAATTACTAGTTTTAATGCCTCCATCAATACAAGTAGTGTTTATACCCCCTTTGGTGACTTCCCAAATATTTAAACTCTTCTATAAGTTATTCAATATTTGGAAACTAAGGTTACCAACATTGAGCAAAATGATTTGAAATCAACTCATGCTATTGATTTAAAAGATGTATTACATAATCCTCTTGCACTTGAGATATATTTTTACCCTTTGACAACTAGTTTTTTAGAACCTAAGTTCACACTTTGTAATGGAAAATCTGATCCCAAAAAACATCTCTAATCTATGTAGCATGCCTTGATTATAAATCTAATGATAAATTGTTGATAAAATTATTTCTAATAAGTCTAAATGGCTATGTGTTGATGTGGGTTTTATGCAAACCAAATAACCTTATAAGATAGACTCTAATGTTTTAGGATAAGTGAAAAACATTTACTCCAATGCACGAGTTGTAAAGTATTAGGTTTTATAAACAACCTAGAGGTAGAATGATGGTGAGTGGAGTAATTGTTTACCTTGGATGATTCAGATATGACGTGAGTCTAGATCTACTTGAGATGGATGGATAGATGGTGAATCTAATCTAAGGTGGGCAAGATTAAAACAAAATTTAAAAATAAAGAAGGGTAGGGCATAAAATAAGGTTTATGAATCAAAGTCATATGAAACCCTTCTAAACTATAACTTGAACTATGGGTTGGATAAGTAGTCAGATAACTAATGCTTGATGTAAGTTATTTTTAGCACACAATATAGACAAACATAATTAAGAGTCTAAGCAAATAAAATATAGTAAAATTCAATGTACATAATCAAAGGTTGTTGCATTTGTAAGATTATAATTGCACATCTACAAAGGGAGATTATGATTATTAAACAAAAATAATTCAAATTAGTTACTGTACAATATGAATAACTATATCAAATAACACATATACATAAACCAAAGACTAAAATACCAGAATAATAGAACTTATTTAATGAATCATAGATTTGGAAAAGAATATAAGATTGCACATACAAATAAACTTGTAGAACAATCTGTAGAATTTCTTATTTATCTCAATAGTCCAAAATTCTCCTTCCTTTAGAATTGGGAGGATACTAGTATATATAATCCTGGGTAGGGGTTACTTTATCCTCTAAGCAAAGTCTAATTTCACAATTTCCAATTACATAACTCATATACATTATGCATGTACAAGATATAAATAAAATGGCTATCCAAAACTACATTATTACAATATAATTACATATAAGCTAAAAATAGAGTGAAGATATAAGTCTCCATAATCAATATAATACAAATATAAGTCTCCATAATCAATATAATACACACACACACACACACACACACACACACACACACACACACACACACACACACACACACACACACACACACACACACACACACACACACACACACACACACACACACACACACACATATTTTAACTACGGTGCTTTCTTGGCACTTTCTGAAGAAGGAGATTGCATGCTTGGTGTAACAACTAAAGTAGATAGAGGCACTACATGTGAAGGAATAAATGAGGTAGTTGTTGTTGATGAAGTAATAGTAGTCTAAAAAGGAATAAACACTACTAGATGGAATGGCACTTGAGGTTGAATTGTCAATATTGGTGTTTATTGAGCATTAAATGCTCTCCTGATAGCCTCCTTAGTAGCCTTCAATTTTTCAAATAATGCATAAGAAACCTCAAATTATTTATTAATAATATAAAAATTGAGCATCAAAGGTTTAAATATATATAATATCATTGATAAACCTTATGTGCTTAGCTTCAGAGGCTCTAAATCCAACTCTGAGGAGCTTTACTTTAGTCACCTTATCCTTCATAAAATTGTTCAATTGTAATATATCTTCATTAGTTTTAGTGCCCTCAACTTCTTTTTTAAAAAATTCTATAGCTACTTTTAGAAGGGTTTAAAATTTTTATCACCTTCCCTCATTCAAGTTGGGACTCAACCCTATAAGTTCTATTTATACTCAAAATGTCATATAACCTAGTGGTTACACTTTGGACATTATCCAAAATCTCTCAGGAAGCCTAAAAAATTTATTGCCACAAAAGTCTCTATTTGGCTTGTTCTTGACTCATTTACATATATTTCATTACCTCCCATGTTATATCCACAAAAGAACAAAAATATTCTAAATATTCAGTGGGGTCATTAGGATTCTTTTTCTACTTCTTGGCTAAAGGGAATATATTTTATCTTTGTTCTAACAATATTTCCTCCCATTTGCTACTATTTATTCCCTTCCTATTCCTAACACTTTGAATTGTACCACTTTTCTTGTTAAAATAGGTGATTATTATGGAAAATTCTTTAAGGACTAGGCCTATCCTATCATTATTCCTTTCTTTAAACTCCTTGACCTAGGTAGGGATAATGAACTCTCCTTTCTCCTCTAGTTGAGTGGTTTTTGGAGTGGTGGAGGGTGGAATGGAGATTCATGGCAACATGGAGGTAGTTATTTGGATAAAAATTTGAGGAAGTGGAGGATTAACCTTGCTCCAATTTGAGATAATCTTCTATGGCATAGCCTCCACCACATATTTCATCTATACTGGAGTCCTTTTGATAGTCATTATAGAATACTTAGTTTCAATGGACTGGGAAATAAACAAGTCCAATTGGGTGGATGGTCTAAGTGGAGCTCAAGGATTAAAAATGGAGACATTCACCAAATCCTCAAAATAAACCTTCTTCTTATGGTCCTAGGGTTTGGATATTATTGGGGTAGTGGTTGAATGAATTAAATAATACAAAGAATCAAAAACTTGTTTCTCACCTTCCTCATCACAAACATGAGGATATAATGACTTAGGGTTCAAACAATATTCTTGTAGTGACTCATAGGGAGATAGTAAGGTATCAATTGAAGAAATGGATGGAAAATTGACCATATAAGAATATGTGACTATAATGGAAGAAGCAAGGGAGGAAACTAAATTATTTAAAGTGTGCCTTTATTCATCAGTAAGAATATCTATACTTTGGCTGCCAACTAGTAGTTCTATTAGAGTAGATGATTTTGTAGTAGTAGCTTTGGGGGAGATACTTAGAATTGAGGCTGTAGATACTTGAGTAAGTCCTAGAGTAGGGGTTTATTATAATGTGGATTGTGAATCTATCTTTAATGCCTTGTCTCTAACATCATTTTATTTTTCCATTCCTCCTTCCTTTCCTAATATATTTGTATCTCTAGATTCTTTTTCATCTATTTTCTTAGAGAAATATGTTTATTTTTCATGTTTTATGTCTTTTCCAGACACCCACTCTTCTTCAATTCCCCACCTTTTGTATTCTTCATCTCTATCCAACACATGGAGAGGATTCATCTCTTTTACTCCTATTTTTTATTCCTCCTTTTCCTCCTCTGATTCCTCATATAGAGGACCACTTTTGATAAATAGGATTTAAGTAGGTATTTATTCTAGTTGCACATTTAGAGGTGAAACTAGAGGAGTATTGGGCTTCCTTTTAAAAGTGACAATAGATGTCTTAGTATTTGCAAGGACTTGAACTAAATTGGAATTGATGTGGAGTGAAGAGACTTCAGAAGTAGAAGGTGGAAGTGAAATAGGAATGGTAGGAGAAGCAAAATGTGCATGCACATGAATTATATAAAGCATTGGTAGAGATGATGGGGGTGTTGAGACTGAAATTACATAAGGCATTGGTACAAAATAAATTTGCAAGAATGTAGGGAAACTTACCTATTGAATAATAGTCAATGAGGGTAGAGGTGCCAAAGAAAATGCACCTACTTATATAAGGTTATATATTTGAATTTATTGTAGGGACCTACATTGTTGCCACCAATTGAGGTATTAGAATCCCTTTGAGGATGTTCTTTCTTATATGGGGATCTACCTCTCCTTAAGGGCCACCTTCATCCTTTGGGACAATTTTTTTTTATTGAGGGGAGGTGGGATGACCATGCTCAAGGGATAATTGAACTTGAGGCTGGGGCCATTGTTGGCTTGTGGCCTTGTTTGCCTCCTCCACTATATTATTTTCTTGATCTCTTGTGATCAAAGGATCATATGGAATTACCTAGGCTACCAACATTGACATTATATGATGATTTATCTAAGTATAAACCTCAAAATAATCTACAACATTCATAAAGATTGGATCATGCTCATAGTTACTATGGCCATAAGGGATATGGACCCCATTATGTCTAAGGTTATTGAGGTATTGCCTCAGTCTATTTTTAGGATCCCAATCTCTAAATTGTGTTTGATTTAGCTTATAGTGGGTTATGATCTTCCTAATTGAGTTGAGGTGCCTCCTTACTGAATACTGCATTTGGCCAATGTTTAGAGAGGTCTTATATAGTACCCTTGGTGCTTTAAACTTAAATCCTCATCCACACTATCATAAATCTAGTAGGCTATCTCCTGCTCTACTACTTTTTCAAGAATAAAATGAGGTATATTTAGAGGAGCCCTATTTCCCTCTATCTTGATTATAGTGGAATCAATATAGTACTAATAATATCTCATCTTCATAATACTACATCTTATATTTTTTTAAAGCCTGGGTATGGAGTGCCCAAAAATGGCCTGGTATACCAATGGGTATATTTCTTTTGCAATTTTCTTTATTTATCTCTTAAACCTATAGACATGGAGTAGGGAGAAGTCATCACTTACCCTGTTGTTCACATATTTTATAGATGGATAACAAGGTTGCCATTAAGCTATGTACATTTTACCCATGATTGCATCTAATACATAAGACATCATGTTTAAATTATCATCAAATGGCCTTTCATCAAATTAAAACATTTGGGACCTGATCTAGACACTAATAACCTCTCCAAGTGCTATGATTATATTTGAGCTCAAAATTATGTCTAGGAAGGGCTCCCAATCTTCATGTATGTAGGTGATGCTAGAAAAACCATACAACCTATTCAATGAGGATATGGCTATCCTAATGCCTAGCCTAAATTTGATTATGGGTACCAAAGAAGTAATCCCTAAAATATTCATATTTTTACCTTTCACTAGATGTTATTTGATTTTATAGGCTGTGACCTGACTATAAGTCTTTTTAGGCACTGGTAGGCACAAATATTTCTCAAAAACATCCTCAGAGATAAGTAGCCATGTTTCTATGAAGTCTAGAGTGTAAACAATCTCCAAAAATAATGCCATTAAGAAATAAATCACAAAGTAAGTTAACACATGACATTACCTCAAAATCCATTATCATGTTATTTAAATCCATTATTTTAACTAGTAGTAGATCATCCACATATCTTTTCCTATACTCATCCAGTTAGTCTTGGGCTAAATATTGTTCAATGTCATCAATCTCATCTCAGAGAGTAGAGTAATGGGGAAATGGTAATACCCATATATAAAAAATTATGTCCATGTACTCAACTACTCCTATGATAGAATATTGAGGATGCTAGTTAGCTAGTTGGGATGAAGAAGCCATTGTTGTTGTAGTATTTATGACAAGCTTAGCTGGATTGATTTGTAAATTATCTAATAGGAAAATTAGGGATCTTGAAGGAATGGTGGATTAAATTCACAGTTCATAGCTCATTTATTAATGGCAAAGTTATTTGAAGTTCTCATGATTTTACCTATATCACTTAAAGCTCGAGACTTGAATGCCTAGTTTGTGTAAAGTTAATGCAACAACAATGTTTGGATTTGCTTCCCATTTTGATTTGAAATTGACAATTCAGATTTGGTGGGTGTCTTTTTTATTGTGTGGTGAATTTTCATTAATTTTAAGTATTTAGTCATCATTTTAAAATTGGTGTCCATTCCCTATTTATTCAAAATTTTCCTAACTATCAACTCTCACACTTGTATTCTGGCTATGCATCTCCTAGATTGTGACACTTATTTTGATATCTTTTATTAAGGGGTATTGAACTTTATAATTCTACTTTATATGCTCTAGGAGCTACAAATTAATGATATTTTTCCACCTATCATGATATTATATTCTTGGGGCTCTTCTAGAATTTAAATTGTGTACCTTTTCTAAAAGGCTCTACGTGCACAAGATGGGGCCATTTGGAGTAATCTCAAGACTTCAAAGAAATCATTGTATTTTTATTTTGTACCTTATTATTGAAAAATTCTAAGTTTTTGAGATAATGATACATGGATGGCTCTCAGAAATTTGGAAAAGACAAAATTCTATCTATGTACCTTCGAATGATAAGCTCTAAGTCGATGAGATCGTGCCACATGGACAATTCTCATTAAATCAGAGACTTATAACTTTTGGTGCTATAATTTATCTTGTCAATCCCCTAAATTCTAAGATGATTACATGTGTATGACTCTCATTAATTTAGAGACTTATAAATTTTACAATTTATTTACAACCAATAAGGCTCAAGTGAACTAGTTTATGCCACTTATCATGATCGTGATTGCTCAAATACTTGGGAACCTTGAATATATTGGACTTGACTTGATATTTTAGGTCTTGGGTAAATGATATTTTAACACTTGTAATTATATTTGGAGTCTGGGAACCTTATGAATATCAAGTATGTATTTTCTTCCTGCATACCCTGAGTGACCAAAATTTTGCCATGTAGAGCAATCTCAAGGTTATGATAACTCAAAGGACTTCAAACTCTTTATGAAAACTAATCACATCTTGAATTTATGAGGTTTTAACATGTGAATAGATCTTAAAAATCTAGAGAAAATATAATGTATTTTGAAATCCAAACAATGTGAGTGAATGAGATGCTTCTATGTGGAATGATCTCATAAATCTAGATGCTCAAAAGGACTTGGAATAATTCTATTATAAATGTAGTCAGCTATGAGTGAATGGGATGTCAACAGATGTCATGATCTAGGGAACTTGATTAAAAATTTAAAACTTGGGGTTTGGATGTTTCACATCAAATCTTAAATATGCTAACATGTCTTCATTAGTCACATTAGTCTATTAAATCAAAACCTGATATTGAACACACATTTGAAAATAGAGAAGAGAATCAAAGGTGATAAATAATTCATAAATGATGTCTAAACCTTGATTTTATCCCCTTATAAACACCCTAATTTGGTCAAACAACCACAAATACTACATGTTTTACTACTCTTTCACATGAAGGTCTTAGTGATGATTATAGTCCTTGTTTGCATGGTCATTTTAAGTCTTTTCATATTTATTATGTTTCATTTTCCTTATTTGTAATACTCCTAGTAGTCACGAGTCACCTTTTCCCAGTCATAGGGGTCCCTAGCCTATCTTTCTTGGTTTTAGCTTTGCTTTAAGCTTTAGGAAACTAATACCAATTTTAGGATAGTATCGCCACATGGTGTTAGTGTCCAATTATGGATCTAATGTCTAACATGCTTTTTCTCTCGTATTTGAGTCTTAATCCTTTTGTGAACCTTCTCTTATATTTTTTATCCCTCTTTTAAGACTTATTAGCTAGTGAATAAGGTCTTATATTCAAATGAAATTTACTTCTATATAAAGAGCCTCACAAGGAATTTTACATCTATCACTTACAATTTTGGTATATAATTACATAAAATCAATCAATATTACAACTCAATACTCTGCATAATACTCAATCATCACATATAGACATTGCATGCTTGATCAAATAAGGGCCTAAGTAAAAGTCATTCTATCATACCATCCAATTTGATGTTGCATCTTCCTTATGAGAGAACTATATGTGATCTGAGACCCCTATCATTATGGTTAATGTAGGAAACAATTAGGACAATAGGGGTTCTGCTCTGTGTGATCATAACATCACACAACCAAGTGTTTACTTTATTTTTACATTTTATCTATTTATTTTCATGTGTGTAGGTATTCATTATGGTTTTAGAAGAGATTAATCTAGAATAGTGACATAGATGAGTCCTTGAATGACACATAACCACCTATAAGACCTCTAGAACCTATCGTAACTTCCCTAAAAGTTTTAGATAGTCTCTATAGGAGGGACATTAATGCCAAAATTGGACATTAGCACCACATGGAATTACTATCCTAATATGGGCACTACTATCCAAGACTATATTTCAATAAACAATTAGAAGATGAAAGGTATCTACCTATCTCTCCAACCTATTCTAGTTCCCTGATCCACATAAAAATCTATATATTTCTAGATAAATACCTTTTCTCTTCTCACTTGCTATTTTTGGAAAGTTTAATTAAATCAATAATTTCCAATTTTCATTCCACATTAACAATATACTTATCCCTTTAACAACATAGGATTTACTTGTGTTAAATCCTAAAAGGTTAAAACATTTAGTGAACCTGACTAACTTCGAATATTGCTTAAAACCTAGTTTTGCTTAAGGTTTACCTTCTCCCAATTTTTGTGCATTAAAGTAGGGTTACAAAATTCTATTTTTCAAAAAATTTGTCATAACTGAGCTAATTTAATCATTCCTACATTAGGATTTCATTTATTTAATGTAATTTATTTTTTTGCAAAATAACCCTAATTTAAAACCCTAGATCCTCATACTAGGTGCGTATACATATAATTACGAGCAATTAGGGTTTCACTTACAGTCCTAATTTATATTACACACTTTATTCAAAATTTCTCAAATTGCACATATACTTATGTTAGATTACATTATACCTCTTGTGTGTTTGATATTCCTTGTTTACATTATTTTTTTTGGCAAGTTTAAAATGGCATCTAAAAGGTCCTCTACCCCTCACGCAATTGATGAAATTTTGAATTTATCTCATGATTATAACAATGAATGGACTAATTTTAAATATTATACATTAGAGCATAATAATTACTTCATTTAAAATGATGATGATGATGATGATGACTATTATTATGATGATGGATATGAGGATTACTATGAGCATGAAAATGAAAATGAACATGTGGATATATCAGATACATCATCTTATCTTTCCTTTCACTCTTCTCTTATTCCTCAAAATTAAACTAATAATATAATGCCAAAGAACCTCTTGTTTTTAGTGCTTTATTCTAATGTGATCCTATCTTATCAACTAATTTTGATACCTCATTATTCAAATTAAAGCAATATAACTACAATACACCAAAGTCACTTTTGCATGTTTCATGTAAAGTAGATAAGAACAATGCATCTTCTTTACCCTTCTTAGTTAATTTTGAAAAAACATGTACCAATGATATTACACCTTTTAAAAATACACAAATTAAGGTAGATGGAATTATTTTGTCACCTTCCTTCACATTCCAAGCTCAATGCAATGATTATTTACAAAAAATTGATAATGCAAATGTCTCCAACTCTTCTCCTATATGTCATAATATGCAAAAAGAAAACATGATCGATACTCTATCTACCCTTGAATCCAAATTGAAAGTGATAATAATTTTTGAATTCCACACATAGCTAGTGAAAAAATGTATTCATTACACCTACACATGATGACACATTGCACAGTAGTAAAACGTTAAAATCTTCCCCTTCTTTCTCTCTTAATGAGCATGTGGATGATGCATATTCTACTCTTACTTCTACAACTGAATTAAACTCTAATTTTGATGAACCATGGGATAATGATGATTATTATGGTTATGATGAAGAGGAGATAGAATGTATAGCTTCTAGTTCTTCTCCTACTTCACATATTTCTCTTTTTCAACCAAATACTAGGTCATATGCAAACACACACACACACACACACACACACACACACACACACACACACACACACACACACACACACACACACACACACACACACACACACACACACACACACACACACACACACACACACACACACACACACACACACTTATTATGTTAATAATTCACAATTACTTGAGAATAAAGTACCTTCTATCCCATTAGCATGTGATACTTCTATGTAACTTAAAAATATAAGAGATACCAATAAATCTCCCTTAACCCCCCTTACTACAGTATAACCTATTTCTCAAACTAGCTCAAATGAGGGTGATAGCTCATTTCAATCTAACCAGGACCCAACTGTCACACCTCAAAAGGTTACAGAGGGCAAACCAAACTTCCCTAAAAAAGGTTTCTAGTGAAATATACCAATGGATAAGATAAATAACAAAATTCAAGCATTAAATGAACCACTTGATGATGATAATATACCTTCACAAGTGTTAATTACTTGATGCATGTCATTGGTGATTTTCAACAAAAAGTACACCATCTCACTTTGGAGGATAAAACATACCAATCTTTGGCCAATACCAATGTTATACATGGAAACCCTATTCCATGTAGAATCTCCACTACAAGATTACCACACAACTTTTAGATACCAATGTTACCTATATTTGATGGGCATAGAGATCCATACTTACATATTCAGGATTATGAGAAGGCCATGGCATAAGTTACTAATAATTTGACTCTAGTACAATAATTTCCAAAGTCAATAGATGGGGAAACACTAAATTGGTTCCAACATACAATCCCTATTGGGTCACTACACACATATGAGGAGTTAAACATGGTCTTTCTCAGGCACTACATATATAATAAGGGATCCCAAGTCACACATGATAGGTCACCTTCATTACACTAGGGTGAGGCATAGCCAACATTTGAATACATTTTAAGATTCAAATCTTGTTTGCATCAGTTGATTTATCAATCGATAGGTTTAGAGGTACAATACATCTTTGTCATAGGATTAATTTTTCCTCTTATAGAGAAATTACCATATCAGACATCAAAATTATTTCGATATCTATGTAACACAACTAGAGTATTAGAGGCAAAATTGGGACTAGTAGTTACACATTCATAGGCAAATTAATATGTAGGCCCCTCAGAGCCATAGTCATCTAACATGGTATAAGAGCCTACTCCACTTCTAATTAATAACTTAGTGGAATAGAAACAACTGATAAAGATAATAAATAAGGGCAAAGATCTACTTCATAAAGCTCCTCCTACAATGAATAGAATATAAGATATACATAAAGGGGTTATATAGTTTTTAAATAGGGATGGGCCTCATGACATCTTGATTACACTATTATATAGGGAGGTGATCACACTTCATCATGCTAATCATCATCCACCAAACCATTTGCATAGGGTACCACATAAGCCTATTATAATTTTCATAAGATAAATGGACATTCAGATGATCATTATTATGCACTCTGAGCTTGCATTGACCAATATGTCAATCAAGGCATTATAATATTTACACAGGGGGGAACCAAGATCTCATTATCCACACTCTCATAGATCACACTCCTCTATGATAGAGTTATCTTAGGACCTTCCCTTTAAAGATCTATTGATTACTCATCATATGAGCCATGTGATTTCTTGGACACCTATTTATGAGTGATATCACACACCATAGTTTCAACAGAGATGGAAACTAATTCATAGAGAATAGACCATAGCTTCAATTCAAACACCAATAAATACATATGGAAATAGCTACAAATCTGAGGGCATAACATTAGTTCAAACACTAATAAATATATATGGAAATAAATATAGAGATTAGAACACAAATTTAGTTCATATGCCAATCAAGATATATGGAAACAAATAAAAAGATAAGGGCACAACATCAGTTCCAACACCAATAGAGATATACAAAAATAAATCCATAAATCAAAACACAGCTCCAGTTCACACATCAATCAAGATATTTGCCAAAAATCATAAAAATAAAAGTACATTTTGAACACACCAACCAACCAAGCTCTTTGTTCCTGAGTCTACACATCTACCCGCAAATAATGTATCACATGAAGTTCTAGTTTCAGAGTCTCCTTCTACACTGACACAACATGAGCAATATTGTCATTGGTTTTCCATGCCATTCAGGTTTAGATAGGGCATACGGTAGTCACATGATCTACACATATAAATCTTATGGACTACATGAAAACCCTATACTGATAAATAAAAACTCATAATACACTACATATATGCCTAAACATTCATAAACATATATAGTTTCATTAAATCCACTTTGATAAAAATAATATATAAATATCATCATTCAAATCAGTCAAACACATATCAACATATACAATCTAACTAGATCTAGATACCAATATACATAGTACCAATTTAAACAAAAAACATCCATAAATATAACTCAAAATATAGTTTCAATATAAAGTATAGTCCATCACTCAATGATGTGAACATGGCCACTAGGACCAACCCCCTCACTCTCACTCTCAAACATATCAAGGCTGGAATTGGAGGTTCCACTCTCTCTATGACCTGGATCGATGACTCTGTCTACTCTATCTCTCACAATACATACCCAGCTCATCTATACACTTTACATTCTCTCACTAAATATGTATGTATCCATCTAATATTTGACTAATAGTCCTACCTAGAGCATCAAGTTTGGGCATGGTATGCCTATGTAACTCTACACATGCTTTGTCTCTATCCACATCTGCTTGTCTATCTGATGTATTAGCTATCACATCTTGGTTAAACAAATAGAAATACATACTAGCTAAATTGGTGACACTCTCTATCAATCTATCCTCTATGGCATCATCAGGAATATGTCATGTTAATATATAGAGGTTGACTCAATGTTGGTATCCCAATACTCATCATTGCCTGAACCTACACATGCCCATAAAATACATCAAATTCCTAATCATATAAATAAATAAACAACTATACATAAAATATGAAAACACACTATATTAGCATAGCATCAATATCCCTTAGAGGCTGTACCTCAAGCAAAACCTCTAGAATAATCCCACCTCTCAAAAATAGAGGTGCCCATCTATGATCTCTCCATTAGATTATGTAGGCATCAATCACTCCCACATCATGTACATCTGGTACATCAATCTCAAGATCCCACTGTATCAAGGGAATAAGAGCTAACTTAACAATAGATGGCCTTGAACTATGATATCACCCTGTAGGATCTCGAGAACTCCTCATCCATATAACTGGTACTGTGGGCACATCTTGAACTACACCAAACTATCATGTGACCTCCTCATATTGAAATGGCTCATACACATCGATCCAATGGACATGTAGCCAACAACTCACTCAAATTTGTCTTAGCTAGGTACCATCCTTAGGCCATCCCTTGTAGCCTTTGTAGGGTCTCCAAATAACATCCCCTACTATCAAACTATCTAGTAATTGCAAGCACTACATAGTGCTCCTCTTGAGAATGTGACCCATCCCTATCCACCTCTTTGAAATTAACTGTAGATGAGCCCAACCATCCCATATATGCAACACCAAAATACTCACTACTATGTGCTCATATTCCCAATAATGTAACAACATTGCTCTAATCCCTGCAATGCACATCTCCTATATGAAATAGTATATGTCCCTATATAGGTTGGATAATATCATCTGACCCCATAAATATAAAGTACCTTGATCCTCAGTATCCTACATTATCTCATGCATCCTATAGGAGATCAACACCCCACTCTCATCTATAGCCACAAACAAAGATAGTAAAATGGCTAAGAAATTATGCAATTTTGAAACTTCAGTAGTAACAATCAATGCCGACATTATTTCACTATGGATCCCTATGTGACAGTTACTTGCTACCATAATAAATAAATATCTAGAAGCCCATTGTATGGCCCAAAAACTTGTATCCTCCTATAGTATGGCTCTCTATTTAGAGATAGGTAATCATAGAATTTGGTACACATCCTTAGAGTAATGGTCATCTCCCCAGTTGGTATTTAAAAAGTACATGCATATGCATCCCATCTCTCACATAATGAGTCATCATGTGCTTATCCCAATACATAGGCTTTAGGAAGGCCATATGTCTCAAACCTACTCTCTCAAGCATAGCCATTTCAACATCTGCTAGGGGTAGACCCCACATGGTCTCCATCATCTGTCCAATATGAAACTCCCTCATACAGGCATCAACCTACAAAAGTAAAACCAAATTAGGCATCGATGAAAAATAAAAACCAATAGATAACAACAAACATCATAAACCAACAACAATAATCAACATTACGATTTGGGCCTACTAGATAGTAGCCATTTTTTCCAAACAAGCCCTAAACTAATAGATATTAAATAAAAATAGTAAAAAATACATTACAAACAACAAAAATAGGAAATAGTTTGGGTTCCTTACCAAGATAACCTCTTCCCTAGCCTGAATATATGCCTCAACCTCTTTGTAGTGGGTCAAACCAGCTCCTCATCTCCTTTTCATATTTATCTAGCTCAAACAAGCAATTGATCTCAACTCAAATGCTCTAAATGATTTGTAAAACTAATCTAATAACCTATTTAAGTCACACTTATCAAATGCCACTTTATTAATGTTGACCTTGCGCACCAATTTCACCAACTAATACCAATCCCTTGCCAATGTGATATCTCAAGAACTGTAGCTCTAATTTGCAAACTATTTATTGCACATGGGACTTGACATCAATGTGCCAAGCCCCATATTGGTTAAATCAATATTATAATCACTTTCAACTCTAAAAAATGACAAAAATGATATTACTATAGTTTAACTCAAAATAGACAAAACATTTATCCAATTACACATTTAAATATCAACTCTGTCATAATAAATACACTATTCAAACTTAAAAAAACATCACACCCACTAATTAACACTAGTACAACCGATCATTACCACTTTTAGTTACACACCCTCACCATAGTCTTGAATCTTTCACCAAAAGGGGGGAAATATACATAGATTGCTTCAGACATATAGAGGTTCATACAAATTTAAATACACAAGTCTACGTAGACATACAGTCTACTTATATATATACTTGGACACACATGTCCACTCAGATACAACTATTCATATATATCAATATATCTAGATAATTAGATTCATAAGTTCACACAAACACATGTTTACATAGGTATTCAGATTCATAGGTTCTCAGATAAAAAAATATTTAGATATACAAACACATAGGTTTACACATATATTTAGATATACAAACACATGAGTTAACATAGGTAGTTAGATTCATAGGTTCTCAAATATATAGATATTCAAATAAATAGGCACGTAGGTTTACACAAGTATTTAGATTTATAGGTTCTCAAATATACAGATATTTAAATATATAGACACATAGGTTTACAAAGA
Organism: Torreya grandis; assembly: GCA_037957365.1. Lineage (NCBI taxonomy): Eukaryota > Viridiplantae > Streptophyta > Pinopsida > Cupressales > Taxaceae > Torreya > Torreya grandis. The sequence continues at coordinate 1,226,914 of JARHVA010001202.1, forward strand.
TATTCACATATATAGATATTTAGATTCATAGATTCACATAGATAAATAGTCTACATAGATATAGTTACATAGATATACATTTTTGACTTTTATATACCAGTTTACTTAGATATTTAGATACATAGTTACATTAATTAGATATCAGGATTAGGGGGCATGATGTAGATCACACATCCTTAATCCCAATTTTTAGATTATCAGGTTAAACTCAGTATCAACACCAATATTGTCACCAAGTTTTCACTATTTTGGGTCACAAAATTGTCTATAGTGGTTGATCCATAGCATTCCACCAGACCTAATTTACATATTTAGATTCAGTCTAGATATCAGAATGGGGGAAATCAAGCCTTGTTTCTCCACACATTCATTTTACATACTCACATTTAGTACATATATCAAGGTGGGGGTAACAATAAGGGTTTTTATTCCTCATAATTCATTACACCATTCAGATCCAGTACAGGGGGAATCCACACTATGGGTTTCCTCTTCACATATTACACTCCATCTCCTATCCATTTCTCTAGACAAGAAGTGGGCAAAATCTAGATCACATTCACACATGTGAGTACAGGTACAAGTTCCTCTTTTTATTTTATTATAGTAATTTAATTTCATTTAATAAAATAAAATTGGGCAATTTTAAACACCCTAATTCGGTCAAGCAACAACAAGTACTATGTCTTTTATTGCTATTTCACATGAAGGTCTTGGTGATGATTATAGTCCTTGTTCACAATGTCATTTTGAGTCTTTTAATCTTTTTTGTCTTATTTTCCTTATTTGTAACACTCCCAATATTCATGATTCACCTTTTCCCAGTCACAGGGGTCCCTATCCTATATTTCTTAGTTTTAGATTTGCTTTAACCCTTCGAACATGCACCATCAACTTGCACAATATGCTAGAATGAATTTCACTTACACCCTTATTGATCAAGCATACAATGTATAAATGTGATTACTAAGTAGTATACAGAGTATTGGGATGTGTTATTGATTGATTTTATGTAATTATGTGTGAAAATAGTAAGTTCTAGATGTAAAATGCCTTGTGAGGCTCTTTATATAGAATGAATTTTGATTTGAATATAAGATCTTATTTGTTGGTTGACAAGTCATAAAAGAGGGATAAAAAATATAAGAGAATTTTCATGAAAGGATTAAGACTCAAACATGAGAGAAAAGGCCCGTCAGACACTAGAGCCATAATTGGACTACTTACACATAATCAAAAATAAAAACCAATCTTTGATAATAATTAATACTGCTACCACCTAAGGTACTACTTCTGATTCCACAAAATTAGAATTGGATGTTATCCAATTAATGGTATAAAATTTGATAAATTAGCTCCTGATCATTTAAAAGTGAATGTGAAACACTATGGAACATAATTTCAATTAGAATTTTTCATATCAAAAGTACAATATGCCTTTCAATATATCTAGGAATAACATAAAATAACAACTACTTAACAAGGTGCCAGAAATTAACATCTTGGAAGCAGCACTACCTAATTGGTGCCAAGTCCATAATACTACACAATAAGGTGAATTAGATTGCATATATTTATGAAATAATTTTTATATCTTTCATAAGGAAATGGACATGTGTGATTTTTTTTTCATGTAAGCTAGATCCATCTCATTTCATTGATCTAAGTCCTTCCAACACAATAATGGTCTTTGAGACATGATTTACCTTCCTAGCGTAATATGATAATGAACATGAGGATAACATAGATGAAATCTATGACTAAATTATTAGTTTGATAGGAATAACTACAACTTGAGAAACAAACAACCTTATACTACTTTGACACCTCCAAACAACAGTGCTACTACTCCTCCAAATCCTAAGGTAAACAACAATCTACCTCTTTTAAAAGAAAGTGATCAACAACAAAGTATAGAGCCATAAATCAAAGATGGATACAATATAGTTGAATATATGAATAAGATTAAGGTAAATATTAATATTCATGAGCTAGCTCAAATTAATTGAACAAATAGAATTGTTGCTCAAGGCCTTGACTAGGAAACCATCCACCAACAAATCAAAGGTTGTTCACACCAACATGGTTGTTTACAAGGAGAAGCTTGAGGTACCACCTTTTCTATTAACCATCAAAATGTTTGGTAAGAATGTGCATAATGTTTTTATTGACTCAGGTGCCTTATCCAATGTCATGCCCATGGTTGTATGCAAAATGTTAGGTTTGAATCCTGATAAATCCAAAAGAGTGGTACTACAACTAGACAAATCATTAATGCCATGTGTTGGGGAATTACCAAATGTACAAATACAACTTATCTGTAAGCCACACATAAAAAAATACATAGATATTATGTTCATTGACATTCCTAAAACTTATGGATTATTATTGAGGTGTGATTGTCAAAGACCTTGAATGGGTATATAACAACAAATTTCTCACATTTGTGGTTGCCTTAGAAAGGGGTAGCTAATCATGCCTGAGTGGACTGAGAATTAAAGATGAAGTAACTAATTATGAAACATACTTACAAGAAAGAGAAAGTCAAATTTACATCCACACATGTAGGTTTTTACATGTTTTCTACAAAACATCAACCTCGTGAACAAGAATTTGCAAATCCTTCACAATTATGGAATCTACACTTTGATAGTGTTAGATCGAAGAAAGGTTTTGGTGTTGGCATAGCTTTGATCAAACCAAATGGGAAATAGTATCTATCTACATATAGGATTTAATTCTCTTGTACCAATAATTGAGATGAGTATGAAGCTTTAATTTTGGGTAAATAGTTTTCACTGAAACATGATGTCAAATAGTTCTAGACATTTAGAGATTAGAATTAGTTGTCAACCAGATCAGAAGGAAATATCAGTATAAGCTTGGTTACTTGAATAATTATAAATATATGGTGTGTGATTTGATACAATCCTTTAAATCATTCAACATTAGAGTGGTTCCAAGAGAATAAAATTGAACAATAGATTCACTAGTAGTTTTAACTGCCAACTTAGCACCACTGTGGGAATCTAAAATGTGGAAGTTTTATGTGGAGCTGGTTCCTTTCCCTTATATCCTAGACAACATGGAGAACTTATATGTATTTTATTATGATCAAAATATAATATAGTGTATGATTAATTCTTGAGCCTTTGAATCTAAAATGATAGATGAGAAGGATTATGAACCTATGAACATAGAAGACCTTAGAGAAGAGGGTGTCTTACAGTTGAAAGAGAACCACATACCTATGGGAATGGTCTCAATGGAATGATATTTTAACATGGATCCAAAAGCTCAAAACTATAGATATTCCAAAACAAGTGAATCATATTTGACTAAATAAAACCCAGGATTCAATAAACATCCTCAATATGTCAATATTGGCCTAAGTTGCACTTGTTAGACTAATTTTTTTACCTTAGATTATGTTCACCTAGGTGATTTGTTTTTTCATTTTCTTTATTTATTCCCACCCACTTATGTGTTGATATTTCATTTATATTATTTTAGATATTATGAGATATTACATATTTATCTCTTAGATATTAAGGGTATTTTTTCTAGTTGTTTCTATCCTTTAGGGATAGTTATCTCTTAGTCCTAGGTTTGATCTTTTAACTTGATCTCTTAGTTATGATTGATCTCTTAGATTGATATATTTTTTATGATTGATCACTTAAATTGATATTTTAGTTAGTATTTATCTTTCTTGTCTACATATGCAAGGTACATTTATTATATTTAATAAGATTTGGAGATATAATATATCATATTTTTTCTATTTGTTTTACATATCTATCTATAATTATATGTTGTTAAATTGATTTTAGATTATTATTTTTATGAATGTGATATTATAATAACACCATAGATCCTTGTGGCTTAGAATAATCTGATTATCATTCCTTTCAACACTAAAAGTGAGAAAAAAAAAATTGAAGGGTCTACTCATAGAATACAAGGATGTGATATCATAGACATATAAAGATATAAAGATATATGATCCCAAATTCATCACACATACTATCCTATTTAAGATAGAACACAAGCCCTTTAGGCAATGTTAGTGACCATTAAATCCAATCTTAGATCCCCTTGTTCAAATTGAAGTTTAGAAATTCTTGGATGCTAAGATTGTAGTTCTAATCAAGCATTCCACTTGGGTTGCTAACTTAATGCCTGCCAAAAAATAAAATGAAAAAATTAGGTTGTGTGTTGACTTCAAGACCTTGAATAAAGCATCAAAAATGATAATTATCCTTTGTCCTCCTTAAATGAGATGATTTAGATGGTCAGTGGGTCTAAAAAGATGTCCTTCCTGGATATATATTCAGATTATAATCAAGTGCTATTGGAGGTAGAATATAGAAAGAAGACCATTTTAACCACCAAATGGGTGACTTTTTGCATATAAAAGGATGCCTTTTGGCTTGATTAATGCAAGAGAAACCTACCAACATGCCATGGAATTTACTTTCCATGGACTTTTTAGAAAATGCATCAGCATCTACATGGATGATCTCACATTATTTTTAAATAATAGAGTCAATCATGCAAATTATCTACAAAAGGTATTCGACAGATGTAGAAGATATGAAGTATCACTGAATCCAAATAAGAACATATTTGGAGTTATTGAAGGAAAATTGTTAGTCCATGCCATTAATAAAGACATTATCTCCATTAATCGATAATGAATCCATGACATTTCATAGATAGCTCCTCCTAATAGAAAGAAATAATTGATGTCTTTGTTTGGAAAAACAAACTTCATGAGAAAATTCATTTAGATATTTGCAGAGATTATCAAGCCACTAAATGCCATGTTAAATTAGAATGGATAGTTGAATCCAATAAGGCATTTCAAGATATTAAGACTGATATTGCATAAGCTCCAATCCAGTTAGTTTATATTTTACTAAAGATTTTATTTCTTTATTTATTTTCTTCAGAACAAACTATATCACCAATACTCGCACAAAAGGTAGATGATAGGGAACATGTAATTGACTTCATGAGTACTAACATGAAAGATGTAGATTTGAAGTATTCAGTGATAGATAAGTAAATATATGCATTGATAAAAGTATTAAAGAAGTTTAGGCACTAAATTCTCAAGAACAAGACATATGTTATTGTTCCAAACCTAACTGTCAAACATACACTTGCCAGAATGAATTGGGTGAGAGAAGAGTTAAGTGGATGGTAAAACTACAATAATTTGATCTTTAAATCAGACTAGATAAGATGGTACATGGACAAAGGATCATCCAGATCATGACTAAAATAGATCCATGCATTCATATCAAATAAATCAATGAAATGTAAGTAGTCAGTGGTGATTGGTATACCCACATCATTCACTATTTACTCACATGTGTATGCCCCTTTGAGCTGAACAAAGAGTAGAGGTGAACCCTTAGGTTCAAATTAGCTCATTACATGATAAAGAAGGAAGCCTTGTAAGAAAAAAATATGAAGGCATTTACTTGAGGTGTTTTTCAAAAGAATAATTTGTGGGTATCTTGGATAATTTGCATTAGAACATAGGCATTGAATATCCTTTTGAGAATGCAATAGCTTATAAGATATTAAGAATGGGATACTAATAGCCTACATTTTTAAGAGATGCCCATAATCATGATATAACATGCCATGAATGTCAAATATTTGGTAAATAAGAAGTGAACATTGTCATACCCCTATAACCAGTCATGAGGGACATCCTTTTGCTCAATGGGGTTTTGAATTTGTTGGGGTGATCAATTCAAACTCTTGTACATGACATAAGTTTGTCATAATAACCACTGATTATTGTACCAGATAGATGGAGGTTGTGGATACCAAGAACTATAGAGCCCAAGATGTGATCAAATTTCTAGAATAAAACATACTCACTACTTTTTATATTTTAATCTCTTGAGTCTGTGACAATGGTCTAGTGTTTTAGTCAATTGAATTTAAATAATGGGCCCATGATAACTAAATTACAACAAGTTTTCATTGAATTATTATCCACAAGGAGATGGAGTTGCTAATTCCACCAATAAAAACTTAATGGATTTCATTAATAAATCAACACAAGATAAACCCAGGGAATGCTACCTACTATTAAAGTATGCATTGTGGACAGATAAAACAAGACATAAGTCCATCCTCAAGGCTTCACCTTTCCTACTAGTATATGGACAACAACTAGTTTTTATCATCACTCTTAAACTACTAACATATCAATTCATGCTAGAGTAAATGGAATAAGATGAAAGAATCTAGTTCAGGTTACTCGACATAGTCTAGATAGAAGATGCACAAATTGAAGTATTGCATAGCTTCATCAAGCACCATGACATTGTCAAAATATGGTTTGACAAAAAAATATAAAATCAAGGATTTTAATATTTTAGACTTATTGCTTCAATGGGATAATACACACGAAAAGAAAGACAACATGATAGGTTCACTCCTTTATGGATTGGACCATACCAAGTCTCTATAATCCTAGGTAATAATGTTTTTCATCTGAAGGACCTCCAAGGTATTGACCTTGATTTTTTACTCAATGGATAATTTTTTAAACATTATTTCATGATCTCTCCAATTGGAGATGCTTTTGAATGACTGTGAGTTTCACCATAGAAAAAGGATTAGTTTAGGTTTGTTGCTTTCTAGATTATATTTCTTGCTTAATGTTATTTGTTTCTTTAGATGATGTCTTATTTTCTTAGATTAGTTTCATGTTTTCAGCATTTGTTTTCATAGTTAGTAGTTTTGCTTTCTAGATTAGTTTTCTTAGAACTATAGAATAGTCCAATCAATTTATTATGTTGGAATTATGAAAGACCTTCTAAAATAAATGGGAATGAGTCAAGAAGTGCAAAAATAACATTCAATAGGATCTATTCTAGTAGTAATTTGGGATTCTTGGGTTAAGGTATGTGTTATGACTGAAATCAAATTTTTATCTGGATTGAATAAGTTACCATATATTTGAGAGTTACTTTGATATATTCATGAAAATTTTAAAAAGACTTTTCATTTACAAAGATCAAGTGCATTATTACATGATAAAACCTGGATGAGATAGAATAAACATTGAAATGAATACATGATGATAGGGACATATTGATAAAAATAAACTTCCTTATACTTACACCTAACCAATGGTGGTTCTCAACCCATCTTCCATCTATGTTCCTGATATAAAAAAAACTTTATGAAAATATGGTGATTCAAGTAATCTGTATCGGGGTTATGAATGCATGTCTAGTAGTAGAGCAATGCTTAGAGTGAAATCAAAGGTATCTATGTCATGGCTATGGATGCTTGGCTAACAACAAAGCAATGTTCAGGCTTCCCTTATTGATTACAAAATTATAAATCAAAATGAAACCTTTAGTCTTTATCCAAATCCCTATAAAAAAATCTCATAAAAGTGGTAAACGAATTCTAAAAAATCACATGTAGATCCTATAAATGAAAAGGTTAGTACATTTCATGAATAAAGTTGGAGTCCCTTACAATTATTTGGTCTATTTATTCTTTTTTTTTATAAATTTTGAAGTTCTATTTTAATGCATTAACTAAGATTATGGGTTCTTAAATACTCTAGAGTATTTCCCTATTGAATTTCCATTTGGTGTGCCCTAACACACCTCATTCTATAGATTTAGAATAGGGACCCATTATAAAATTAAAACATCCTCATGGTCTAGACGAACCTTAGGAATTCTAACATTAAATTGATCCATTTAGCCTAAGGTTCCTTTGGTTTAATTTTACATTTCTAAAATGAAATTTAAAATCTTGGGTATGGTATTGGCTAGTTTTTATTTATCAAGATTAAATTTTATCTTATTTGCTCAGTCCAAGTTAAATTTTTGGATTTGTTGACTAACATAGCTGATAAAGTTATATTCTAATGTGTCTCAACTTGAATGTGTCCTGGATTATTTTTGAGACTTATTCTTATTTCATATTTGATCCTTAGCCAAATTATATAGCTATGCATCTACATTTCATTGATTCTAAATTCAAAGGTCTGAATTTCATTCAAAACTTATGGAACTCTAAGAACCATCCACATGTTGACATCAGAACTATCTTCAACATATAGTTCAATCACCGGGCTTACTTCCTTCACCTAATCATCAAATTCCTAAAATTGATATAAGTGGCATGATCTTATAAATTAGGAGTTATTCAGGGAAATTACACAATCAATATTCCATAGAACATCAAGATTCATCCACATGGCATGATCCCTTTCACACGGATGACAACAAACCATAGTAAATGGACCCTTATTCTAAGTTTTTTAATCTTTGTAGACCATTCACATGTCCTCATCTCAGAATCCCATAATTTAATAGTCAAAGATATAAAAATAAGGTTTTATTTCCTTGGAATGTTGAGAGTCACCCACATGGAATTATTCTAAAATCCCAAGGCCTGATAAGACTAAGTATAATGCTAAATATTTTTAAGTCTCTGGGTTAATGAGAACCATCCATGTGGCATGGTCTCACTATCTTAGAGCCAATAAATTGAATTTACATTGATATATTTATGTTTTCTTTGGATTCCCAAGGACCATTCATGTGCCATCATCTTGGAATCCTTAGACTTGTTAAGAGGAAGGTATAAGAGCAAAATATAGTAGTTTTTCTAAAGGGCTTAGGGTTGTCCATGTGGCATGATCTATTTAACTCAGAGCTTATCATTCAAAGGTTTGAGGTTAGAGTTATATGAACCCCAGAGCCATGAGATTGATCTATGTGGCACCATCCCATGTATGTGGTGCTCATCAAGAATAAATACATGGTTTAAATTTCAAAGAGCCATGGATCCTACACCAAGTGGAATAATGAAAAGTTAAATACCCCAAAGTAAGCAATATTGAAACAAGTGTCACAATATTAGAGATGCATAGCTAAAATACCAATGCAAGATTTGATGAACATAAGAAATAGACAGTTGGATCATGATGATGACTAAGCATTCATGGTGAATTAAAAACTACCACATGAAATAAACACCTACCAAAGCTGACTTGAAATTTTCAAATAAAAATGGGAAACAAATCTAACATCCACAACCCACTGAACATACAAAGTATAATAATGAAAAGTTAAAGACCCTCAAGTAAGCAAGATTGAAACAAGTGCCACAATATTAGAGATGCATAGCTAAAATACCAATGAAAGATTGGATGGACATAAGAAATAGACACTTGGATCATGATGATAACTAAGCATTCATGTGAATTAAAAACTACCACATGAAAGAAACACCTACCAAAGCTGACTTAAAAATTTCAAATAAAAATGGGAAACAAATATAAAATCCATTGTTGAATTAACTTTGCACAAACTAGGCACTCAAGTCTCAAGCTTTAAGTAATATAAGAAAAATCGTAAGAATATAAAATCACTTTTCCATTGATAAAAAATATGTATATTATGAATTTGAGCTATCAAGTTACCAAAAACCCTAACTTTTCTACTAGTGATTTTGTGAATCAATCTAATCAGCTTACAATAAATTAAATAATGTAATGATGGCTTTCTCATCTCTATCATCTAATTAAGCTCCCTCTCAATATTTTATCACAAGAGGGACTAAGTATTTAGACACAGTCTTTGACAAAGGACCATTACCATTCCCTCATTAATTTTACCTCTGGGATGAAATATTGAACCATATTTAATCCATGACCTATTAGATGAGGATAGGAGAAGATATGTGGATGATTTGTTACCAATCAAAATAATGGGATTACAAAATATGGTGGGAAAAACTAAAGTAATGTCGTGTATCAATTTACTTTGAGATTTATTTATTAATGACAAGGATTACTTATAATTTAGGCTCCATAGAAATGTGGTATCTTATATTTATAGGGAATTCATTGAAAGGTATATGCATCTTCCATTCCATGAGATAACTTATAACCAAGTCAAAACTAATGCTTGGTTAGAATATAACATGGTTGAGAGTAAACTCAAGAAATTACTAGGTAAGGAAAAATTTGAATATTCAAGGTGTTATTTCCTCAATTATCATAGTCAAATTTAGGATAGGGATTAAAATATCCATGGCATTGATGAATAGGTTGTATGGATTATCTAGTATCACTTCAATGCATGAGGCATGGGTTCCCTTGTTAGACATCATTCCGACCTCTGATAAAATTGTGGAATTCAGTGAAGTTATTAATGCTAGGCTTAGGGCACAAATGTTTAAATTTGATGAAAGGTCATCTAATGTAAATTTGTATATGATGTCTTATGTAGTGGATGCAGTTATGGGAATAATGTACACAACTTATGGATGACCCTGGGAACCATCTATAGAATATTTGAATAATAGAGTCTATGATGACCTTTATATAATTCATGTTTATAGGACTATGAGGGAAATAAAAAATTTACAGAAGACATATACCCACTAGTGTACTAAGACATTTATGGGTGCCTCATACCCAAGATTTATAATAACATAAGAAGATGTCAATACTATTGGTATCATCCTGTTTTCACTGTAATCAATATAGAGGGAATGAGGGCCCCTCCTCTGAATTTGATTCATTACATCTATGATAAAGTGGTAGAACAAGAGATATAATATCAAATATATAATAGTGTGGAATAATATATAAGTGTTAAATGACAATGATACTACCATAAGACCCCTCTAAGCATTAACCCAATTTAATAAGCATTAACACAATAATGAGATTGGGACCCTAGAAATAGAGTAAGGAAATATCTCAAAGACCTTATAAAAAATGGAGTTCATATTCCCTATGGCAATAAATTTTTTGAGCATGATCATATTTTCATCAATGCTATAGAAGATTCAGAGGTCTACATTCACATGAATCAGCATAAGATGCCAATGGTAGTGGCCCATGCAATCCAATATGATCATTTAATCACTAGGGAATAGATAAATAAAATTTTAGAGGATGAATATTAAACAACAAGCCATATATGGCCCTAGCCTAAGGCCTAATAATCACCAAAGCATGGTCACCCTTCCTCTCCACAACAAAGAGAAGATGGCCTATCAGAGGAATGTGTCACATAAGGGGAAATAAATCCCAAGATTAGGAATAAAATTATTAAGGGACTCCCAAGCCCTCAAAAAATATCTACCATTCAATTCCATGTATAAACTACAAGGACATCACCTTCTATAGGTGGACAAGCAGGAGTTATTTCTTTGGCACTTTTGCCTCCATTAACCATAATTTAATAGGTAATTCTCCCTTTTTTTTGCAGAGTTATTTTTTCACCCCACCATCTACATTTTTAGCTCCTTCACCTCCTACCACATCCTCCATTCCATCCCTTTTAGGACAAGGCCCTATTTGTACCTAGCCATCCATAGTGACTTATAAGAGAAAGCCCATAACTCCTCATGTATCTCCTCAAAATGTGAAAATGGAAGAAAGACCTACTAAAGGTTTATTCATCAAAGGGATCCTTTTATATGAGGAATTAGAGGAAGAAAAGGAGGTATCAAAATAAAAACCAAAATAAATGGAGCCTATCCAAGTGTTGGATAGTGATGAATAAGGAAAGTGATCGGCGAAAGAAGAGTGGTTGTCTGAAGATGACACAAAACCTAAAGAAACATGAATTTTTAAGGAAATAGATGAAGAAGAAGAAAATAAATTTGGAGATACCAAAATATTAGGAAAGGGTGAAGAGGCAGAATGAATTGAGATAATAAATATAGAAGTTGAAGGAGAAGTTAAACAAGAAAATATTGATTCAACAAATACTAAACTATTAGAGGAAGATAAGAAATTGGAGTCAAATGTAGAATTTGTATTGAAAAAATATCCTAATCTAGGACTTACTCTTGTACCTATGACCACAAATCCAAGTTCCTCCTTTGAAGCTACTATTACATAATCATCCACTCCTATAAACACCAGTAATTGATCAAAACAAAGATATTCTTACTGAATAAGAAAAACATGCTTTAAATGAGGTAGTGTCTTCTCTCACCCCCTCCATCACAGTTGTAGATACTCATATGGTAAATTTTTCATATAACCCCTCTATTTATTTAAATCATTGCATAAATATTATTTAGAAACCAAGTTATTATATGCCCATGCTCGTATTAAGTAAACTAGGCCATAAACTATTTTGATTCTTTAATTCTTTTAACCACATATTCAATAATGGTCAAACTCCAAGACCCTAAAAGGAAGATTTATTTTTGAGGCTTTGTGTTTGTTTCTATTTTTATTCCCAAAACACCACCTAGACCTTCTACCCAATTAGGCATGCCCATTCCTTAGTCTACTCAAATTGAGTCTTTGATAATGATAATTTGAAAGACTTTAGGACATACCAAGTATGTGGTGGAGACTACACCCCAGATGAACACCTCAAGATGGATCAAGGCTAGTCAACCACCTATTCAAGTTACAATTCAAATAAGTGCTTCAATACTTCCTCCAAGATTTTTTCCACCTACCACCTCTGCATAGATTAGTCAGCCTAAGGAGCAAGGAGAACTCATTGTCCCTTCTTAAATCAAGCAGTCTCAAGAGTGGAAAATGGACAAATTGGGTCTAGTCCTTATATAATTACCAATGATAAGAACACATTTTGATAAGTAAAGTGGCACCATATAAAGGGTAAGGAATACAAAGATAATGGACAAGAAAAGGGAATAAGTAATATTGGAGCAAAGGGAGAATTTATTTCCCTTGGTAAAGAAATAGAAAAAGAACCCCAATGACCTTGATGAATATTTAGAAGGATTTTATTCTTTCATGGATATAATAAGGGAGGCTATGAAAAAAATATATAGAAGCTAGGAAAAATCTAGACAAAGGATCCAGTAGAGACAAATAATTTAGGCCCCAAGAGAGATGATAAATAATGTTCAATGCACAATAAATAAGCTATATGACATCCTAAACATTATAATAACTTCCAAGTGTGAATCCCAGTCTCAATGAGGAAGGGTGTTAACTTTTTGGATCCAGTTGAAAGAATTAGAAAAGAGGCTCAACTTATTGGTATTTTATCGTAGAAATAATGCCTACAATCACCTAAACCTAATGACTACTGAAGAGGCTATATGGGCTTTAAATTTTGTCATCCCTAGAAGATATAGTACTTATAATTGGTGCCAATAGGTAAAATCCTTGGTAGCACAATTTACTAATCAATAAAGAGAGGCTATAGAAAATTTGATAAATATGAGAGTCACAAATGTGATTTCCCCTATAGGATAATTGGTGAATAGGCCCAATTTTGAGGGATTAATTAAAGCAATTGTAGATAGCTTCAAAGTTGAAGTTGAAGGCACTATGTATCAGACTAATGAAATTTTTTTACAATTGATTATTTTTTAAAAAATAAAATGACCAAGACAAAAACCCTTAGAGCTAGATTTAGAGCTTTATAAAAAGAGAACAAAAGGATAAAGGATGAAATTTCACAAATATTCAAGCCATCCATGCTCTATTTTGGTATTATAAATACTAAATTTAACAATGCATATACCTTATATTAAAAACACAAATTTGTTGAGCAAGTTACTTCCACCACATAGAGTACACCTTCAGGGATTCAACCTCAGGTGGAAGTTTATACAATAGTGCATGTTTCTACTAGGCCTACTAGTGTCATTCAAACAACAACCATTGCCACTTCACTATCAGTTGCCACTTTATCTAGTTCTTCACATGTTAGTTTTTAGGCTACTTTAGCTACTATGACAAGCATGCATCCCCCTTCTTATTTGGGGAGCACCAAGATGACACCATAGTTAAATATAAATATATATGTTTGCATGTACTCTACTGTAAGAGAGATTCAAATCCTCATTCTATTTTTGAGCATATGTGTATTTATATTGCAATTATGTAATTTTACCTATCTCTTTTATATACCCTACACATGCATGTTTTGCATTAATATTATAATTGGAATTATAAATATAGACATTGCTTATAATATGAGGAAATTTCTCCCCAAGATATATATATTTGTATCCTCCCGATTCAAAAGAGGAGAATTTTTTGGCTATCAAGATAAATAGTAAATTCTATAGATTGTTTTGCAAGTTTGTCTGGATGTGTAATTTTTCTTCTTCTCCAAACCTATGATTTATTGAATAAGTTCTATTATTATGATATTTTAGTCTTTGGGTTGTGTATGAGTTTTGTTTAATACAATTGTTCATATTGTGCAAATAACTAATTTGAATGCTTTTGTGTTTAAATAATCATAATCTCCCTTTGAAGATGTGCAACTATAATATTTCATCTGTAACAACCTTTGATTATTAGCACTAAATTTTAATGTATTTTGTTTCCTTGGAATCCTAACTATGTTTATCTATTTTGTGTGCTAATAGTAACTTACAACAATAATTAGTTTTCTAACTACTTGTCTAACCCATAGTGTAAGATCCTTTTTAGAAGGGTTTCATCTACCTTTGATTCACAAATATTTTTCCTTCCCTACCCTTATCTATTTTTGAGTTTATTTTGTTCCTTATCACCTTAGGTTAGATTCACCCACCTATCTACCGATCTCAAGTAGGTCTAGACTCATGTCATATCTGAATCATTTGAGGTAAGAAACCACTCTACTTACCATTATTCTACCATTAGGTTGTTTATAAAATTGATAAACCTATAATTGATTCCTTGGAGTGAACATTTTCACTAATACTAAAATGTTAGATGCTACCTTGTAAGATTCTTTGGTGTGAATAAAAACCACAACAACACATACCAATAAAATACCTGAAATTATAGTTTCTATCTTGATCACAATCCTTTTTTGTGTAAGGACAAAGCCTTGAAGATCCTGCAATTTCTTTAAAGAGACTCTAGTGGATCATAGATAACCTAGTATCTAGATGGATGCCAATGGATTTGATTGTATAATCTAAATTTTGAGTTGAAGCATATTTTTTCATATTTTAAAGTGTCTAGAATGAATATGATATCCAAGTGGTGAAAAACATATTTTTCATTTTCCAAGTATTAAGTTGTAATGTAATATCTAACCAATCAAAGAATATCTACAAAAAGGGTACTTTTTATTTTACAACTTCAATAACACCTCAAAGTATAGAGGATATCATTTCCCTATGCTTGGGTGCAATTATATTCCTTAATATGTAAGCATTAATTAATACGTATTCATTATGGATAGACCCAAGTCTAGGACTTAATGGCAAGGCTTATATTGCATCTTATAGTCATCTAAAATGTCATTTTAGAGCAATGAGTGTCACTTGAGACCACATTATCCTTAGTTTAGCCCTAGACCTATCTTAGGGCCTCTCTTGATCACTTTAAAACTTTTGTGCAAGTCCAATGCATTCCTAGATATACCAAAAGTAGCATTGATCCTTCACTTAGGAACCCAAGTCCCTTTTTATCTTATCCATGCCACTTGGAAATTAGCATAGCCCTTTGGATAATAGTGTATTGTGTTATTGGTAAAGGGGTAGTGCTAATGTCCCCTATATTTTTTCACCCCCAATGGATATGTCTTTATATTTATCAAATCACCTTAGGGTTGGCATAGACCCATTTCATGTCTTGATAAGCACCATAAAGATAAATATATATAGACCACTTTCATTAATTTATACCCTAGATGAAAATCAATACAAACACTCATAAATAAACCTAGAAACAATTGTGAAAATCGAGGTCATTGATCCATATTATGACCTAATCCTAGATACACCAATCTGTAGTATCATAGGGCTCATATTACTCAAATTTTTAGTCTCAAGTCACACTCAAAGCACTCAAACCAACACTCATACTACCATTCACTTGAACTTGCACTAACACTTAGATTGGGAGAACTATATCAACTTGATCCCCTTTGGAGGTATTGATATGTAGGTAACACTCAACACATGGGGTGTTGATGTCATGTCTAGCTTACCCTAATAACACCACTCTTTTTACAATTGTGCTCCTCAAATACCATAAAAAACATAGAGGCTTAGGGTTTCACATTAAAATCAATTAAAATGGGGAACAAACAATGATCTAGCATTTATTCACACAAGCATAGGCTCTTCAAAACCAGGCAAGGTCCACCCAAAAGCTCATTATCTTTATTGCATAAGAAAATTAGCATGATGTAGTAGGGCACTAGTGTAATTCACTACCATCTGAAGATTGTGATACTATTATGGAGAATTTTTGACTCATTTTTCTTATTGGTGACACCTTGCACTATCCCTACACTAGTTTTTAGCCCTCCACTTGTCCATCTTAGTTAGTTTTCTAGCTAAGTATCCCTTTTGTAATTTATTGATATTTATAGGCTAAGAAAATAATTTAATTATTGTACAAATTAAATGTTGTTGATATTTCTATATTTATTCCTTAGTTTATTTTTCCAACACTTTAACAACCTAGGGTTTTACGTTACATAACTCCCTAAAAATTTAAATCATTTAATGAACCTGACTTACTTTAAATAGTGCAAAAACCCTATACCTAGATGATATTAGGGTTTATATCCTTTTATTTATTATTTTTAATGGTCGTGTTAGGTTTTTAAACCTGATATGTTCTAACCTAGCAACCCTCTTTTGAATTGCATTGCCAAATTTCATGGATACAGAAGTTTCTTTTCCTCCTCATATCCAAGAGGGTGATAAATAATTTCCCTCTAACCAGGTCCATGTTATCACTCCTTCAAGAGGTGAGGTAACCTATACTACTATTCAAAATGTATATACTCATTTTATCCATCCTTTAAACCCTTCCCTTCCCATATCTCCCATTCAGGATATGTGCTTGCTTGTTCAATTGAAAGCAACTAGGGTTTGTACTTGTGAGACTCTGAGGGATGAAATTATCAATATGAACAAGTTAATTTTAGAATTACAAGATTAGAATCATCTATTACATGAAAATATTATAGTATTAAAAAACTATATTATAAGAAAAAAGTCTCCAGGGCACACTAGTGACAATCATGTATATGCATCTTCACCTAGTCAATTTGTGGAATGCAATGTTATGTATCAAAGCAAGAATCACAACAAAGTGCATCTACAACTAGTTATTTGCATAGCATTTAAAATTAAAATGGAATTTCAAGTGAGATTTAAAGGCAAATTATCAAAGCTAAGTTAATCAACCTACCTCCTCTACATCTAGTGAGGATATACAAATATTACTATGCATATCATAAAATACATGGGCACCACACTGATTCACGTTTATCATTGAAAAGGAAAATACAATAGGAACTTGATAGGGATGAATCCAAAAGTGACACATCATCTAAAAAAAATACAATGGCACATGTATGAATTCAAAAAAGGTCAAATTTAGAAACAATACAAAAGCGGTTACCAAAGCATAGCTCAAAACACTAAAAGGTTCATAAAACAAAATTAGAACAATAAACAGTACAACAAGCACATGTAAAGAAAGTGAAGGATACAAATATACCTCTCCAAAATGAGGTCTCATTTTCAAAATATTATGGGTTTGGTAAAAATTATCTACAACAGTTTGATTATTAAGTTCAAGAATTGGGAAAACGTGCCCAAGGCATCACTACTACTCTAGTAGTTGATAATATTGGTCAACAAGATTTGGTATTTATGGAATATATTAAGGAAAATAATTCACAAACATAGTTTATCAAATCAAAATATCAAGATACAAAGGTGATATCACAAAAATAATAAGATAAAGGGTCATGAAAAAGATAAAATCATGTTAATCCAATAAATATTCTCAAAAGAGGCTTCTAACAAAAGATTCTCCAAAGCACCATATGCCTACAATAGTCACAGTTTCAAAGGAAATAGTCACAACAAATATTATAAAGGATAATTAGGAAAGGTCAATTCTATAGTATGATGCAATTTCCTATGCTCATCCAGATACAACATAAGTCAACACTAACACTCCATTAGTTTAAAATCAAGATGATAATGATGAGTGGAACAACAAAGGTTATTATGATTTCCAAGATATTGACAATGAAGAATAATCAAATTCAAACTTCATGAGAGGTCATCATTCCTCTTTTTGATGTAGGATCCATTGAGGGTGAATCTCTCATGAGACTCATTGGTTAGTAGTATATATCCTTACTTATAGATAGATTTCATTTTCCTAAATTACTTGTACATAGTCTCTTTTTCATATTTTTTGTACATAGTATATTTTTCTTATATTTTGTTGATTTAAATTTTTAGGGTTGTGGAGTTTAAGCCTTAGGTTGTTAAAGGGTCTGATTATTCTAGACACTAGAAATTTTCACATCATGATTTTGGATGTCAAAACACCCCTAGACTGTCTTAGGACCCCATTGGAACCAATTTGACCCTTCGACCCCTAATCAAGCCTAAACATAGTCATTTTCACCAATTGATTAAACTGACCCTTTTACCCCCCTTTTAAATTATCCCTCGATCACCAATGGTCAGGATGACCACCGATGGTTAGGTTCTACTACCTGAACCACCAACATGCAAACCACTCCACCTTGCTTTTCTAAAAATAACTCATCTAAAGTCATGTGTGAACCATTGTATGCATGAGTTATAATTATAAGACCCAATTAACATCTTGTTACAACTCTCCTTCCTTGCTTATAAGAGGAGAGGAGCAAGAGATAAAAAAGAGCCAAAACTTAAGAGAAGAATAGGGGCATAGATCATCAAGAGTAGATCATCAACAACAATCATCAATTTCTTATACAGGTACTTCCAATGAGGCTCCTCAACAAACCAACAACAACCATCAATAGTCAACCATCAGCCACAAGGTAAGTATTATTCTTATTCAAGTTTTAATTATTTAATCTCAACCTCAACCTTTCACCTTGCACCCATCCATCCACGACCTCTTTTGAACATTTGAACACTTGACTCTTGAAACAAACCTCTTAACCTTGGCCATCTACCTCGTAACCAACCTCTAACCTAAACCTAACTACCAGAACCAACTTGACCTCCTTGACCAAACCTTGTTAACAAACTGCCTAGTCGGACGATAACCATCGATGGTCACCCTAACTATTGACGATCACTATGTAAATTTATTTACATAAAAACCAACAAGCACCTACCACTTACTAACCTCAACTAGAACCTTATTTTCTTGGCCCCTATCATAATACAGACCAAAAAAACCAACCTAACCATGACTTAAACCTTATTTTCATAGTTTAGCATTCACCTAAATGTTATCTTGTTAATCTAAGCATTTATTTCAAATATTATTTCCACCTAGATTAAATACTTCCATATCTATTATGAAACCTTACTTTATTAGCATTAACTTGTTTTAAAAGGTGGATTGATAGCCTCCAACTAAGTCATGTACTTCTTAGATCTAGCTTGCTAGGCAATCCACCCTTCTACCTAACTAACACAACCTTTCTTTAGTCTCTTTCTTTTGCAAGTCATCCTCCCAAGCCAAAGAGGAGCTCTTCATAATCATCTGATTCAACACACACAAGATGATTCAACACACACACAATCAGACATGATTTTTAACCATACTCGTATTTAGTTTCTTATTCTTCCTTTCTTTAATATAAGCTGAAATTCACTAAAACATTTTGGCATGCTTGGTGGGACCTTGAGGCTTTTCTACGGTCTCTTTTGTTAGCATCTGTGTGTTTTTCTCTTTATTCTATGCTCATAAATGACATCAAGGTTTCTTTTGGGCTTAAAATTAAGTGCATACATTGATTTCTTGTAAGTTTAGCTCACATATTTTAACTTAAAGTGAAGTAATCCTATCGTAGCATCACTTTTTGTTGCACATACTAAACCAAACCACCTTCATCAATTAAACATCAAACAAACTTGAGACAAGGCCTACCTAGGATTTCATCACCTAGGAGTCACCTTACCCTATCTTGGCTATCCTACTTGGATTTTACTGTCAAGGGGAGAACTAACTTAGCTCTCTAGTTGAGTATAAAATTTGTAAATCGGTATATATTGGCTAAACACTTGACACCCTTATCATTGTGGTGTGTGAAGTGAGGGCTAGGCCACAATACCAAGCCATGTATTGATTCCAATATAGATTCCTTTTAAGCACCCAAACATTACCTAAAACCTAACCATATATTTCTTATCTAGTACCTATTCTACCAAACCAAAGTTGAGTCAAACCTTAAAGCTTAAGGAATAAGCCACAAGTGAGACTAAAACTAACCTCAAGATTTGACATACTTTAGAGTGTGCTCTATCTTTCTTGATTTTTTCTCTATTTGAACTGTGAGAAAAATGACCTCTTTTTGGATACCATTTGGCCTTCATCTACCTTATATTCATTACCTTGATCAATGGGGAGTCCACTTATATTTTCAACTAGAGATCCTAACTTTTTTAGATTTCTAGACAATAACCCTCTTGCCTTAGCATCTTATCTTGCATCATGAATCACTTGTGTTGCCAACCTCACCTACAATCAATCAAATCTCAACTATAACCAACCAACAATCAATAATCAACTACCTAACCCCACCTATAACTAATCAACAACCTATCAACAACTAATTAATCATCACCTTAACTAACCAATAACCTAAAACCAACTAGCAACCTATCAACAACATGACCAACCAACAACCTATCAACAACCAACAACCTATCAACAAACATTTAACTATTATCAAAATCAACCTAGCCTATCTTTGGGTTACCTCTCCCCATCATCATATTAACTACCTCAACCTCATCAAACTTTTGACTACCTAACCCAACCTTCATATCAATCACCTAAACCCACTTTGTGGTAACCTTATTTTTCTCAAAACCAAGATTTGGTTTACCCTTTTGATCACTCAACCAACAATAATCAACCTAACCTATCAATCAACAACTATGAACCCAACCTATCAACCAACAACCATAAACCTAACCTATCAACCAACAACCATAAATATAACCTATCAACGACTCATTATCAACCTACCTTATCAACCTTACCCAACCTATCCAACCTATCAACCTTATCAAACCAATAAACCATATCTACCTTACCAAACCAACCTAACCCACAAAACATACCCAACCAATCAAACCAAACCAAATTATCTTATCAACTGAACCAATCAAACCAAACCAACCTACCTTATCAAACAACCTTACCTAACCAACCAACTTTATCAAACCAACTAACTAGCTCACCACCTCAAAAGCAATTGATGCACCCTCTTTCTAGGTAGTATACCCCGCTGGGGGAATCATATGCCTCAATCTTGGACAAACTTTTGTATGCATCTTCTATTATACTTCCTCTAGTCAAGCCTATCAATACTTCTATTTCAAAACCACTTTGGTTCATAAAGTGAATTTTGTGTGTATCATCGCACACACATACATGACTTAGATAGATGTTGAACTTTTAAGATGATCATCCAAAACCTTATTTATCACAAAGAGGTCCCTAAGGATAGACTCCATGTTCCCCCTAACCTAACCTTGAATCTCTTCAAGTAAGCTATCATTAAGCCTCTCCCTTCGCCTATTGTTGAGGAAACCCATAACTAAAGACCTCAACATAATGAGGCTCATCAATAAGATTTGGCCCTTAGAAAACCTATAACTAAGGAAACCAACCTTAACCAATCCACTTGTGGACCAAGTGGAACCTTTACAATCTTCCTTAAAAACCATAATTGAGGAAACCAACCAACCTAATCCGTGTCACCTTTTAGTGGATCAACCACTCGAATAAACTTTTTCACATCACCTTTTAGTGGATCAACCTCAACCCAACTAACCTATTCGACTTCACCTTTCATTGGATCAACTTCCAACCAATCAGACATTACCAAAGGTCAACATAACCTCAACTATAACCAAGGCTACCTAATTATTCTGTAGCTACCTTATGGCATTATCTTTGGTTCAATTCCATCTAGAATGGGGTCAAATATTTTCCATCCTACCTTACCTAACAAACCAATAAATAAACTAAACCAAGCAAATGAACCAAATCAGCCATTTAACTTACCTATTTCAACCAAGCAAACCAACCTTTGAACCAAATCAATCAACCATAACCAACTTATCAATCAACACAAACTAACATCAACCCAACATTCCACCTAAACCACCACCTTTAACATGACCTTTTCACCCACTAAAAACTAACAACTAACAACCCTTAGGGCATGGATGAATTCATTTTCATCCCTCTTAAGCCCTCTTTGCTACCTGACACCTTTGACCTAGGATATCTTTCCCACCTCAACCATTTATGAGAAGAGCAATTGGGGGAACTCTCCCTCCAAAAAGCTCTAACCACCTAACCTAACCTTAGTAAGTGACCTTAACCCAACCTTGACATTTTGAACCATGGAGATCACCTTTCTCCAAAAATTGAACCCACCATGGAGATCACCTTTCTCTAAAACCCTTACCAAACTGGCCGCTAACCCTTTGGAGATTACCTTTCTCCACAAACTGAACCATGGAGATCACCTTTATGCATAACCATTACCAAACTGACTATTGACCCTTTGGAGATTACCTTTCTCCACAAACTGAACCATGGAGATCACCTTTCTCCATAACCCTTACCAAAATGACTACTAACCCTTTGGAGATTACCTTTCTCCACAAACTGAACCATGGAGATCACCCTTTCTCCACCAACCAAACTGACCTATCGAAGAACACCTTTCTCTAACCAACTAACCTATTTGGGAGTAAATTTTTCTCCCTCAATCAACTAACCAACCTAGAGATTACCCTTTCTCCACCAACCAAACCTTTTTGATCAATCAACCACCTATTAGGGAGTAGCTTATTTACCCTCAACCATTCAACCATTGGAGATCATCTTTCTCCACCAGCCAAACCAACCATCACCTAACCAACCTTGCCATTGACCATTGTCAATACAACATTCTCTTTTCCACATCTAATCAAGCATTGAAAAGTAACTAGGGGACATCTTCACCCCTCATTGGCATAAACCATTTGCATGAGTATGGATCTGGGGCATTATTCAAACATAAGCCCCTAAATGCTTTTAAATCACATCATGTTATTTGGTTAAACCAAGTTTTTGGTCATATTGTGTCTAACTTAAGCTCATCCCTTGATCTCAACCACCTTTATTTCCTTATTTTAAGGACAACCAATTAAAACATGATCATGTCATTATCCGTCACAACTTTAGCCTAATCTTAAACATGGGTACCACAGATCTACCCATGGCATGTTTCTCATGGTATTTTTTGCCCCTTTACAAGATAGATTCCCATGGTCATCGTCACTTAAACCTCTTTTAACCATCATTCACCTTCTTGTGCTATGGTTTCACCTCTATAAGGAAAGACTTAGGCCTACATAGACTCATCCATGTCTAAACTAACATAAATCCATTTGGGATACCAAATATCAATTGGGTCACATATCTAGCATTATAAACTACTCCCTTGAAGGATGGCTGCCCATTCCTATCAAAATTGCTTAAAAAAGGTAGACTGCTCCCTTGAAGGATAACTATCAAACATGAACAAGTCTAAAATCTTAGACCACTCCCTTGAAGGATGGCTAAGTCAACTTTGTCAAAAGTAATCACCTAGAAGCTTCCCGAATCGATCAACTTCTTAAAACCCATCAAAAAATAAAAGCAATCAAAAGACCTCAAGTCAAAATAAAAAACAAATCAATCCTAAGGAAGCTGCATTCAGCATTCACAATATTATTAGTAGACTTCCCACATTGATCAGTCTACACCTTATATGACATGGATTTGTCTATTATGGTTCTTAAGTTACCTACAAAAGGGGCAAGCCATCCCCACAAGAAGGTCACACTACCACCCATTCACCTTTTTTACCCATCTCCCATTTTACTCTATCAAGTCAAGGGATTTTGAGCTTACTTGACACTTCATGATCAAGCTACCTTGTTTTGACTAGCCAACTAACAACAACACAAAGCATGAAGGATTTATTTTTATAAGCCCACCCATCTTTCCATTATGGTATTTGCCAATCAGAGCATTTAACCTCCTCCTTTTACCTTTCTTGACATTTGTCAAGATGTATGTCTTCCATTTTTAGGTCTTTGAACCTTCAACTACCAACTTTTGCAACCTTTCACTAGGGAATGGGGCACCTTTTTACCACACCAAGTGGTACACCAAATTGGGTAGCCTATTTGAACACCACACAAACCAACCTAGAGATTACCCTTTCTCCACTAACCAAAACTTTTTGAACAACCAACCACCTATTAGGGAGTAGCTTATTCTCCCTCAACCATTTAACCATTGGAGTTCACCTTTCTCCACAACCATCACCTAACCGAACCTTTGGAGATTAACTTATCCATAAACCAACCATCCAACCATTAGAGATCACCTTTTCTCCACCAACCTTGAACCAATCAACCTTTGACCTTTTTATAGATCACCCTTCTCCACCAACCAACCAATCAGGAGATCACGCTTTTTCCACCAACCTTGAACCAAGCAACCTTTGAAATTTTTGGAGATCACCCTTTTTACACAACCTTTTGAACCACCCAACCATTATATCACCTTTCTCCCCCAACCTTGACCTTTTGAGCCAACCCATTGGGGACTAGCTTATTCTCCCTTAACCATTGAACCATTGGAGATTACCTTTCTCTGCCAACCAAACCTTTTTGATCACCCAACCCAACCATTAGAGATTAACTTATCCATCAAACCATTGACCCATCAGAGATTACCTTCTCTATATCACTTGGACTTGGCCATTTTGGCCCAACCTTTCACATATTTATTGATGATTTTGCCTTGGTCTCTTTGACCGCACCAACTTCATTACCATGATTAAACATTTTTGAACTCGTGCCACCTCGCACATACCTAACTAATTGGTGTATTCTTAGGAGCACTTCCTACCTTGCATATCCATGACATCTAACCCATTTGTTTTTTACCTAGGATAAATTCCTACCTTGGATACCCATGGAAACACTGACATTATCTAGGATACTAACAAGTGTACCCAGCTGCCATACCTACATGTGGTCATGCGGTACACTAGTCACTTATACCTTAACACTGACCTTAATTCTTACCAATCATGGTAATATTGTTTACACACATTTTTACTATCACACTTAGTCATATTTTATGTGCTTGTTTGCACCTTAATGCCCAACATATCTTTCCCAACCTTTTCTCAAACCCTCACCCACCTTATCAAACCCATACCCAATTTTGTTTCACCTCATCGATTCCTAGTTTGAGGGGGAACACCTCCTCCCATACTCAAGGCAACCAGACTTTTGACCTGTAATCCATTTTTTTTGTTTTGTAGCTTGTTGATACAAACTGCATAACAAAAAGAGGCAAAATATAGACATCAAAAATTTGCACACCATAATTCTGAATGTCAAAACACCCCTAGACTACCTTAGGACCACTTTGGGACCAATTTGAATTTTTCACCCCTAACTGAGCCTAACCATGGTCAGTTTGACTAACTAACTAAACTCACCCTTTTAACCCCCTTTTAACCTTATTCCTCAATTGTTGATGGTCATTGTAACCATCAACAATCAGGGTCTACCACTTGAGCCACCAACATACAAACCACTCTACCTTGCTTTTATAAAAATAACCTATCTAAAGTTAATTGCAAACTATTACATGCATGAGTTATAATTATAAGGCCTAGTTAATGTCTTGTTACAACTCTCTTTCCTTGCCTATAAGAGGAGAGGAGCAAGAGGTGAAAAAGAGCCAGAACTTCAGGGAAGAATAAGGGCACATATCAAAAAGAGTAGACCATTGGTAGTGATCATTAGTTTTTTATGTAAATACTTATAGTAAGGTTCCTAAAAAAACTAGAATCAACCATCAACAGTCAACCATCAGCCATAAACTAAGTATTGTTCTTATTCAAGTTTTAATTATTTAGTCTCAACCTCAACCTTTCACCTTGCACCCATCCACCCACAACCTCTTTTGACCATCTGAACACTTGACCCTTGAACCAAACCTCTTAACCTCAACCCTCTACCTTACAACCAAACTCTGACCTAAACCTAACTACTAGAAACAATGTGGCCTCCTTGACCAAACCTTGTTAACAAACTACCCAGTCTGACAATAACTATTGATGGTCACCCTAATTGTCGATGGTCACCCTGACTACCAATGGTCATTGTTTAGAATTTATTTACACAAAAACCAATAAGCACCTACCACCTACCAACCTCAATTAGAACCTTGTTTTCTTGGCCCCTATCATAATACATACAAGAAACACTAACCTGAACATAACCCAAACCTTCTTTTGATAGTTTAGCATCACCTAAATGTTATCTTGTTAATCTAAGCATTTCTTTCAAATAGTATTTATTCAACCTAGATTAAGTAATTTCATATCTCTTATGCAATGTTCTTTTATTAGCATTAATTTTTTTTTAAAGGTGGATTGATAGCCTCCAAGAAAGTCATGTACTTCTTAGATATATCTTTCTAGGCAATCCACCCTTGTACCTAACTAACACGACCTTTCTTTAGTCTCTTTCTTTTGTAGGTCATCCTCCCAAGCCAAAGAAGAGCTTTTCACAATCATCTAATTCAATGCATGCATAATCAAATAGGTTTTTCAACCATACCCTTATTTAGTTTCTTCTTCTTCCTTTCTTGAATATAAGCTAAAATTCACTGTAATAAGTATAGTAAATCAAAGTAGAAATATGCAATAAATACATCCATTTATTTGTAACATAATTGACCTAGTTTGACCTTTCTAAAAATATTAATAAATGATGTAAACAAGTCCTTAGTTGGAAATTGATTGATATAGTAGATCTAAAGGTTGCAAACTGGGATAGGGGTTGATCTAAGTGTTACAAAAAAGATCTAGGTGTGAAACCCTTTCTAGATAGTAGTGCCCTAATTGGATAGTAGCAAAAATGGTGTTACTATCCTTTTTTTGATGGTAGTGTCCTTTGTGTATAACTATTCTGAGATTCTAGGTGCACTTGTGTCTGAGTCTGCCAATCCTATTCTTATGCACACAAGTTCTGATTCCCTATTGGTGACCTATTTTGACTAATTTTAGATGCAAACCTTAGACCTCCATGTTGTTAAGGCATATAATTGGCATATGTATCAAAGTGTGATGTTAGTGGGGTAGTCTAAACATCCTCAACACCCAACCATAATGAGAGTTGCTTACATACCAATACTCTGAGGAGGGATCAAACCTGACGTAGTTCTCCCCACCTAAGTGATGGTGAATGTGCAAGTGAAGCTAATATGAATACCAATTTGAGTGATTTTGAGTGGATATTGAGACTAGAAATCATAGTAATATGATCTTGCGATGGTTGTCGATGGCTATATATAGAATTAATGTAGGATAAGGATTAATAACCTTGATTGTGCATAACTTGTTCTGAGTTAATTTGTGTTATTTGCATTTGATTTTCATCTAGTGGATAAAGGGATATAATATATATATATATATATATATAATTCTAGTGCTTGTGCAGGTATTAAAAAAGGTCTAGCCTGACCTTGGTTTCTCATTTGAAAAGATATCCATTGGAGATAAAAGGTAGGAAGGGACACTAACACCCAAATTGGGACACTAACACCATTGGTGCTACTATCTAATTATGGCACTGGTTTTTAGGTGGCAGGTCCTAAAACTAAGGGCTAGGATGCTAAGATGAGGGTCTGGATCTACTTTAGGGATGCATGTGGCCCACACAAAGCCTAGATAAGTGTATAAAAAATCCATAACATAGGTCTAGGGATAAGGTGTGGATAGGTGGTCTTAAGTAAAACTCCTAGCACTCAGGTGATATTTTTAAGTGAATACATTTCCCATACATTTATTTTACAAATGCAACAAATAAAAAAGACTAATACAAAGGAAAAGAAATGTACCTCAACTTACATAAGAGGTGAAGTCTATGAATCTAGATTTGAGTGTGTGAAGTATCTTCCATTGTGTGTCCTGTAAAAAAAACATGCATAGATCAGTCCTTACTTAAGAGATATCAAAATTAGAGACAAAAATGAGTAAATATATAAGATATAGGAAAGGAATGAATCAACTCACTGGGTATGTGAACCAATTCATAAACCTGGTGAAAAATTGTGTGTGTAGCTAGTGACCAATTGATGAATAACTTGGACTAAGTTGAATGGCTTCCTTAATCCCCATGTGTGGGTGGCTCAAGAAATCAATTTGGTTTTGACTCCATAATTTCCCACCCCTATTTTATGGACCATAACCTATGAATAGATTGGATTTAACTGATGGTTTGTCCAACCCTCTCATGTATGTGGCTTAAGAACTCAAGCTGACCTTGACTCCATGGTTGCCTAACCCTATGTGATAGATGCATCTGTGATTGAATTGTGAAATGTAGTCAGATTGTATAATTATAATTAAAATTGTATCCATCAGCTTTGGAACCACTTATGTATGTAGTTCAGGGACTAGTCAGTAATGCAAATCACTAAAAATGGATTAAGACATCAAATCTAGATTATGTTGGTACTTAGATTGTGCTAACATGAATGGTGTTTGGATTAAGAACATAGATAATGACATGAATTTTTCCATCCATATAATCAACTAGATCAAAAGTGAGCATACAAAAATAATGTGTCACACACATGCCCCTAAATATGATATCTGTGCGTATAGATTTTGGATTGAGTTATAATAATCAATATTTGAGCATTTAAAATTGAAATGGGAGTGATCATGTCATGCATGGTTCCCCTAATATAAGAAAATCAACATAAATCTATGCAAAACTAAGTGAAAAATAGTAATTTATAACTGAAATTATTCAAACCTGGACTACCTACTGGAATTTTTTGAAACTAAGGGTACTAGATAGTAGTGCCATATATGGAGAGTAGCACCAATGGCGCTAATGTCTTAATTTGGGGAATAATATTTGATTGTAATGATCTTTATGTAACTATAACTAGTATGAGTGTGATTATTTCCTACTATATTTTTTAAAATTAATTTCTATATTTTATGTCTGTGTGATGAAAACTATACTTTGAGTGCATTCGGATATCCTGATCTTTGTGACAAACCTCTATGAATGCCCCCTCTTTTGAAGGGAGTTGTTGAACTTGTGAAAGAACTATCCTTAAAATAAAAAAGATTTGCAAGATGTGTGTTAGCCATAGCATATATGATATTTGTGTAATAATCCAATATACTGTTTATACATGATATAAAAATGTAAGATAATTTGAGCATAAGTTTGTAGTATATGATGTCTGTTAGATCTAGCATTCACAAGTTTGTCAAGATAAATATAACAATGTTAGCATGTGTATGAATATAAAATCTAAGAAATATACTAAGTATCTACCTAAGGGGATGGGGCATGATGTCCATCAAGACACCCAAGGAGGAAGGGGAGATACATGAGGTCCCTCATGGAATCTAAAACACATGAGGCATGCAAAATAGGCCAATGGACCATAATACAAAGGACATGGGCACATGTCACTAAATTAGAGAAATCAAGACATACAAGGACATGTTTAAATGTCTACATATGCAAACAATAGGCAGGTTGGTGTAGAGACACGTGGAAGGACATGTTCAAATTTTTGCATACACAATCACACAAGGAGATGGGCACATGTCCAAAACATACATACTATGAAAATAAGTGGTGTAGAGCCATAAAAAAATGGCACATGCAACTACCCTTGAATAGAAGTAGAAGTAGAGAGACATAATCAAGTCTAAACTAGGAAAGCTATAATTGAAAGTATGCATAAACATGTGGTATAAATCTATATAAGAGCAAATATGTACATAAACTGAATCAAAGTAGTACTAGTCGGTAAAAAATTAGTGTAGTGTATAATGATCAATATCAAGATGTAATCATGATGTATCTATGGTATATAATATAGAAATATGTAACTTGGCAATCAAAACTATGTATAATATGCCCCCAAATGGGTGAATGTGTCAAATGAGGAACCTGTGTATGTGACCCCAATGGGTAGATAGCAGTAAATTTGGATTTGTGTGATGGACTTGAGTCTTGTATCAATTTTTAAACACTCGTGAAGAACAAGTGAAACATGTATATATGATAAAACTAACTATACTAAGATAATTAGCATATGTAGTACCTAACAATTATAAAAAATGTAAACATGTCAATGCATAAAAATTATAATTTGCATTTTTTGAGAAAATATTTGAATGTTTCTATGTTTTGACATATTATATTGTTTTTTTTCTAGAATATAAGTTATGTACAAGCAAAAATGAAACTATATACAAGGAGCAAGAAAGAATGAAAGTATGTACAATTAAATGCTAATAATTAATGAGAAAATATACAACTCGAGCGTAATGTCTCTATAGACCCAAGAGTGCATGCATGGAATGTGGATAATCAAATGGTGGATCTAGTGGGAGGTCATCCAATGTCAAATACTGAATCTATTTGAACTCAAATAAGTATTATTCATCACAATTATCATACCATGTAGTGTGTATTAGTGTAGCCTTATCTTTGGTGTTAGTATGGATTCTATGTATCCAAATAGCATGTTGTTCTACTATGTAAGAATCCTCCTATAGCATTCCAAGGTAAACCACATTAGACTATGGGGTATTTGTATGAAACTTGTGGTTCTCATTTGTGCCAACATGTAAAATATAGACTATGTGTCCCTCATAACTGAATGTTAAACATCTATATGATTGATCAACTATAGAATCCATCGCCTGTAACCATGCACTGCCCAATATAACCTATATACAAGTGCTTGTGCTCATGACAAAGATTAATGTGTTGGCCACCTTAGGGCCACATGCAAGTGGTAATGTGATATGTCATATAGAATCCTAACAATGTATAACATAATATAACTCACTCTTTTGATGTCCTATATGTTATAAAAATGCAAAAGTGAAAGTATTTGGATTGGAATCCTCATCTATAGAAACATGGGGATGTATTTATCCTAAAAAAATCAAGATAGTCAATGGATCATTCTATGAGTATTAGTGTCGATGACGAGTCTATCGTGGTGCTTGTAGTAGTAGAGGTGGATGCTATGTAATATGAATAGTGCCCTAAGCCTTGAACTTATTTAATTTTTGTTTTAATGTTGATAATGTATTTGTATCATATCCTATAAGCCTATGAAAATGACAAAAAACTATACCATCCTACTTTGATAATCTACTGACAGAGCTACAGTGAATTGTGGGTATTGCCATCAAACCTCTATCAAGTAATATCTATAAAATTTGATGTGGCTTATCTTGTGAACTACTTGCTTGAATATGTATGACTAGGTCTATATCCATATATGTAACCATATGTATCAAGTTTATGGATGATTCTGCCTCTAACTATAACTGAGTATCTGGACCTATAATTGTAAGATTATGAACTAGTGGTGTTGCCTATGTAGGTAAAGGTATAAGTGCCTTAGAATCATCTCTTTACTCTCCTACGCCTACTAGTGTGAAGCTTAACCCACATAAATAATAATCAATATCCACATATGTTTTGTTGTTATCTATAGTGGTCTCAGAATCTGTGTTTAAGTCTCTGATATAAACTCCATATGAGATAACAAGCAGTGGTAATTGTGAAATATGAACCTCATCAACTACCATGGGTGGGGATGACTATGCCATAGGAGGATCACTCTCCATTGGTGATGAATATGATGGTGTTGTAGGAGGACCTAGAAGTGGTGTAGGAATAGTAGTGATATATTTCATGATCTCATAGGTGTGCATCTATTCTATAGTAATGGCATGAGGCAGAGACTCTATGAGAACATGTGGTGTCCCATATGAAAATATACCCATGGTAGAAGGATCGATGACTATAATATATTAATGGTTGATTATTTATTGGAAAAGTGTATAAGTGTCCATCATGTAAAAACTTAACAAATCAATACAAGGTAGATTGCACGACCTCCATAGCATGTTTCCAAGGTCTCACAAGTAACAGGTTGTAGTGTAAATGATTAGGCATCACCTGAAACTATGTAGGTATGGTTTTTGGCCCAATCATAATATCCAATATAATATAACCCAATGCTTATCTAGGAATGTCATCAAAACCATGAATTTTCCTATATGTCTTCTTAATAAGTGGCATATTAAATCCCATGGTTTGTAAGAATGTGAGGTTACATATATTAAGACCTGAACCTTTGTCAATTAGAACTCATTTAATAGTGGTGGTTTTGATTTGTCCTTAGATAAATAGTGGGAGATTATGATCAATAGCTATCTATGAGGGTAAATCCTCGTGGCCAAAAGAAATAACATCCTTAATATCCTTGATAATGTTCATGACATATGCAAAATAAGTTGGATCTATAAGCAAATATGTATGATTGAGTGTTTGAAAAAGAACATCCTTGAAAATAGTTATCTTTTAAAGTAATTCTAATACGGATATCTTATCCAGTGTGTTTCCCAACTGATCCATAATGTTAAATCCCCTTTTTGGATCCCTAGATCTTGTTGTGTTGTATTAGGGATGAGGAGGGATGGTAAATTTACACTAATCATATATAGGTAGAGGAGGCATCATGTTTTTCTTAGTAACATCTTGAATCACAAGATCTAATATTTATCAAGGGAGAGTAGTATAGGCAAGATGAGAGAGAAGGTAATCAACTAGTTTGGGTGGAGGCAGAACAAAAAGAGTCCTCTGAGCTCTCTATCGTCGAGTAGTTATTGAGGGTAACTCAAAGTGAGCCATGTAAAAATGGTCCTCATAAAACTAGGATTCAAGAGAGGTGGACTAATGTGTGTAATAAATCAAGTGATAATGTGATCTGTGAGAGGAGTAACATACATATGCATCATTATACCAATGGTAGGTAATAAACATGCAATAAAAACCACCAAGCTTTACACTAAGAAGTAAAAAATGGATTTTGTCATGACAATCATGATGAAAGGCTAAAAAATGAAAACTAAGTACATTATGGAAACAATAAGTCAAACCCTAATGGTACACTAGGGTTTGAAACAACTTGATCAAAGTAAGACAGGTTCACCAAATGATTTAACATTTTAGGGTTATGGAGTTTAAGCCCTAGGTTGTTAAAGGGTCTGATAATAGTAAATTAGGGTACAAATTTGCAATAAATACAACCACTAATTTGTAATATAATTGACCTAGTTTGGCCTTTCTAAAAATATAAATAAATGATAGAAATAAGTACTTAGCTATAAATTGATTGACATGGGAGATATGGAGGTTAAAACTATGATAACAGTTGATTTGAGTGTCATGGACAAGATCCAGGTGTCAAAACCATTCTTGTAAAGTAACACCCTAATTAGACAGTAACACCAATGTTGTTAGTGTCCATTATGTATAATTGTTCCAAACTTCTGGTTACACCTATATCTGAGTCAGCTAAGCTTGTTCCTATGCGTATAAGTTTTGGTTCCCTATCAGTGACCTATTTTGACTAATTTTACATGCAAACCCTAGACATTCATGTTGTTAAGGCATATGATTGACACAAGTAGCAAAGTGTGATGTTAATGGGGTAAGTTGGACATCCTCAACACCCTATTGTGGTGAGATTTGCCTACATACCAATACTCTAAGGAGGGATCAAGTCTGATGTAGTTCTCTCCACTTAAGTGCTGGTGCAAGTGCAAGTGAAGCTAGTATGAATGCCAGTTTGAGTGATTTTGAGTGGATATTGAGACTAGAAATCATAGCTTTATGAGTTTGGGATGGCTATAGATGACTATATATAGAAGTAGGGTAGAATAGGGATTGATAACCTTGATTGTGCACAATGTGTTATGAGATAATTTGTGTTATTTACATCTAATTTCCATCTAATAGATAAAGGGCTAAAAATAGTGTATATATATTGTTCTAGTGCTTGTTCAGGTCTTAAAAGAAGTATAGTCCAACCCTAGTGGTTGCTAATTTGAAAAGATAGTTTTTGGATACAAAAGGTAAGAAGGGGCAATTAATATCCAAACCAGGACACTAGCACCATTGACACTATTGTCCAATTATGGCATTAGTGTCCCAGTGGCAGAACCTGAGACTAAGGGCCAAGATGCTAAGATGAGGGTCTGGGACTACTTTAAGGATGTTTAGGGATGTGTGGATTGCATGAAGGTTGGATAAATGTCTAAAGAGGCCTTAAGATAGGTCTAGAGCTAAGATGTGGATAGGTGGTCTCAAATAACACTCATAACACTCAAGTGACATTTTTATGTGACTACATGTTTTAACCTTTTAGGGTTTTAATAAATATAAATATTATGTTTGATTAAAGGTTTGAGTAGTATAAATAAATGAAATAATATGCATAAAATAGACATTGATTTGTTACAAATTTTGGCTAGCTTTGAATTTCTAAAAATAGTAATAAATATGTGAAAATAAAGACTTATCTGGAAAAGATCTGACACTAAAGATCTGAGTGTCAAAAACTGAGATATGAATAGGTATGAGTGTTTTCAACTGGATCCCTATATCATAATCCCTCCTGGATAGTAGCACCACATTTGGATACTAGTGCCATGTGGCTCTAGTGTCTTAAAAATGGTGCTAGTGTTCTATGTGCAAGACTACTTTGAATTTATAGGTGCACCTACGCCTATGTTTCTAGGTTTTGTTCCTATGAGCATGAAGTATAAAAATTTGTATTGTGCCTATAATATCTTATTTATGATGCAAACCTTAATCCTCCTTGAAAGTAAGGCATGGGTTAAAATGTGTGTTCATTAGTAAGATAGGCTAGACATCCTCAACACCCCATTGTGAAGAGAGTTGCCTACATACCAATACTCTAAGGAGGGATCAAGCCTAATGTAGTTCTTCCCACCTAAGTGTAGGTTCAAGTGCAAGTGATGCTATAATGATAGTGGTATTGAATTCCTTGAGTATTCTTGAGATTAGAAATCTAGAAAATTTGAGCTTAAGGCAGATGTAGATGGTAGTATACAAAAGTAGGGTAGAATAAGGATTAATAACCTTGAATTTGCTCAACTTGTTTCATGTCTGAATAGGTATTTTGCATCTAATTTCCATCTAGTGGATAGGGGTCTAAAATTAATGTATTTATAGTTTTTTACAGCTTGTCGAGACAATAAAAGATGTTTAGGCCGACCTTAGGAGGTTTTTAATTTTGAAAATATATCTGTTTGGGAAAGATATGGTAAAGGACATTAGCACCATTTTGGGGACATAAGCACCACTTGTCTCTAGTGTCCTTAATGTGGCACTAATATCTAGCTGGAAAATTGTTGGGAATGAAGGGTTAAGATCAGGAAATGAGGGTTTAAGATTGTGTTTAAGCTAATTAAGGATGCACGTGGTTCACACAAAGGCTGAAAAAGAGTGATAATAGGCTCTAGGATAAGTCTATGGCTAAGCTAGGTATATGTTGTCTTAAGTTCACTATTATCACTCAAATACCACCTTTAGGTGATTACATCCCCCCCCCCCCATTTATGTTATAAATGTAGCAAAGTGAAATGACTAGTATAAAGGAAAAATAAGCGTACATTGATTTACCTAGGAAGTGAAGCCTATGAAACTAAGTTTGAATATGTGAAGTTAGGTCTATATATATGAAGCATGACCTATAAATGAAATGTGCATATATCAATCCTTACTTAAGAGATATCAAAAACAAAAGACTATGCTAAATTAAGAATTAATTTATTAAAATTGAGTAAAGAGATGGGAAATAGGAAAGGAATGAATACACCTCATTAGGTACGTGAACCAGTACATGAACCTGGTGACAATATGTGTTTTTGAATGTATATAATGATCAAATTATTGATTATATTAGACTGAGATGATATCTTGCTCAATATTCATGTGTGTGTGGCTCAAAAACTCAATCTAGTTTTGACTCCATCATTTCCCACCCCTGCTTGGTGGATCATGACCTATGAATAGCTTGGATTGTATTGATAGTATGTCCAACCCTCTCATGTAGGTGGCTCAAGAACTCAAGTAGGATATGACTCCATAATTCCCCATCCATGTATAATAGATGCATCTAAAATTAAACTACACAAAGGGCTATAAATATATAACTATATATGTTGGCTCCACGACCACTTGGGTACATTAGGTGGCTCTATGCCACTCGAGAATGCCAACCATTATATATGGAGTAAGGCATGAAACTGGTGATAACCTATAATACAATGTCAAGTGTATACAACATATATAATGACATGGAATTTAACATTCCATCTGATCAACTTGTGTGTAGCTGAGTGTATGCAAATAATGTGTTGCACACATGCCCCCAATCTGATATCTGAATATACTAATTCTATACTGAGTTGTAATAACTATATCTAAGTATTTGAACTAAATATGATAATGATCATGCCATGCATGATGCCCTAATATAAGTAACTGATATAAATCTAAGATGAATTAGTGTGAATATAAGTAAAATATGAACATAACTATCAAACATGTAATTGGATGTGTAAATATGTATTTTACTTGGTGTATTATTTTGGCCAATCTAAACTATCTTGAATCTGGGGCTTCTAGACAATAATGCCACATCTTGGACAATAGTGCCATGTAGTGATAGTGTCCCTATTTGGGTGTTAATGTCTATTTATTCTAAAATCTGTGTCACTGTACTACTTTTTGAATAACTATCTTTTTTTGTGTTTACCTATGTCTAAATTTATAAAACTGAGTGTGTGTGCTAAAAAATGTTCGGTGAATGTAATATACAAGCCTGATCTCTATGACAAACCCCTATGAATGCCTCCTCTTTTGAGGTTATATTGAACCTGTGTAATAATTTTCCTCAAAATAAAGAGCTTTACAAAATGTGTGTTACCTAGATCACATATGATAACTACGTGATAATCCAATATAATGTGCAAACATAACATTAGAATGTAAGATAATCTCAACATAAGTATGTAATGTAAGATGTATGTCATGTCTAACATTACACAAAGGTGTCAAGATAGATGTAATCAATGTATATAAAATTAAATTTGAGTAGAATTGAGTAGCTACATAGAGAGATGAGGCATGATGTCTAGCATGACACCCAAGTAGGAAGGGTGGATGTATGAGGTCCCTTATGGCATCAAAAACTAGTGTGTGTAGCAAACAAAGACAAGTGTCATGGCCATGATGCATACATACAAAACATATGAGACACACAAAATAGGCCAAGGAGTGATAATATAAGGGACATCAGTACATGTCACTAAATCTGAGAAAAGAAGACAGACAAGAACATGTTCAAATTTCCACATACATAAGTAACAAATAAGTTGGCTTAGAACCACAAAGAAGGATGTTCAAATGTCTGCATACACATTCAGGAATGTACACACAATGGACATGGGCACATGTCCAAAGCATACAAACTTTGAATAAAAGTGGCATAGATCGAAAGAACAATGGCATATTTAAATTCCCTCGAATAGAAGAAGCATGTAAAATATAATCAAATCTAAACTATGAAAGCTAGAAATGAAAGCAGGCATGAATGTAGTACAAATATGTGTAATAGTAAAGATGTACATATTCTAAGTCTAAAATAATGATAGTCAACAAAAAATTTGAGTATGAGTAGCAATAATCAATATCAAGATATATCAATGCTAAAACTTGAATGTAGCAAATGTAAGTATAGAACCTGATAATAGAAACTGTGTATAAGATGCCCCCATGTGGGCAAATGTGCCAAATGAATAACCATGGATCAGTGTAAATGCCCTCAGTGGGTAGATGATAGCAATTCCAGATCAATGTAGGGGACCTGAGTCCTGTAATCAAACTAAAAGCACTTGACAAGAACAAGTGAAGAATGTACGTATGATAAAACTAACTATACTAAGACAGATAACATATATAATGTCTGGAAAATATAAGAAATGTAAACATAACAATGCATACAAACTATAAAGTTTGTATTTTTTGAGTAAATATTTGATTTTTTTTGTGTTTTTGACATGTTATATTATGTTTTTATTTTCTAAAAGTAAGTTATGTATAGGTAATATGAAAATGAAGTATGCATAAGGAACAAGAGAGTGGGAATATATGTACAATAGGGTAGGAACCATACTAATTTATGAGTATCATGGGAGACACACTATCATTGTGATTTGTGTCAAATAAGGGAACTATGATCGTGCATGTTGTGTGAAAGGGCAACTGTGATCCCGTAATCTATTGTAATAAGTAATATGTATATGTATCTGCCTATGTAGTGGTGATGCTAGAAATCCATGGCACTGACTGTGGTGTCATGTGAACTATAAGAGTCTTAGGAACCCATATGGTAGAATAGTTTATAGGTAACATAGGTGATCTATTTTGAGAACCCTAAGGACCCAATAATACTGATCTAAGAATAAACTGAGAGGAGGAAGGTCCTATAGAGTTTGAGACATATCTCTAAAGCAGGGGTCTCTCTAATAATGGTCTCCATGGGAGAGTATGTGTACTTGTTGATACTTTATGAGTAGACCTCACTTGCACTAGTGGCTCTAGTAAAATTTGTGATGTATGCATAGAAACTGTACTCTAAGTTGTAACTGATAACTTTCCTATATCTTGTAATGGTGTTGGAACTGTAACTCATAACTATATTATAACTGTCTATAAAATAGGTAGAGGATACTCATATGGGAGACCCTCAACTTTGACCATATGATTTATGTGTGTGAATTTTAGACATTTGTTTACTATGGATGGGATGGCTTGTAGCTTCTATAACTATGGCCTACCCCATAACATATAAAACACTCCTACACTAGGTATGACTAAGAACTGAGTGGCTATTTTTAGTGTGTGAAGCTACTATTCATAAGGCACTATTTACAATCACTATTCATGGTGATGTGGCATGCTGAGATGATATATTAGTGATGTGGCATGCAGGTGTGTAGATGGGTTGGCATGTAGGTGACATGGCATGCAAGTGATGTGGTAGGAAGGTGATGTGGTAGGAGGGTCCATGGTGGGTCCCAGGATGTGATCAAGTTGAGGTGATATGGTGTGGGACATAACACTCCACTATGGACATGTTTTGTCCTTAGTTGTCACATGGTGAAAAAGATAAAGTTCATGGTATGGGGTCAAATTTCTAGGAGGATACATGATTCACATGTCTAAGAAAGGTCAAGAGGTGATTGCAACACCTTTTGGACTCTTGTGATCACATGTGAATAATAAAACAAGGATTGTTTGTTGTTTCTTGGCCTCACATGTGTGGATGGGGAACCATATTTGGAAGCACATAGAAGTGGATGGAATCTTGTCTAAAGTGGATGGTCAACTTTGTTGACCCTTGATGAAGAACACAAGAAGAATATTATTAAGTGTTTGGACTCACTTGTGGAAGTGGAGAGAAAGTTTTAGAGTCATATGAAGGTGGCCTTGGATATTGTCTAGTGGAGGGTCATTTTTGATGACTTTTGGCACATGGGGACAACCACCACTAAGATCACATGACACCCACTCATACATGGCAAATTTTTGGAGTAACCATGAAGTTATCTCTCCCTCTCTCTCTTCTATCTCTCATTGTTGTAAAATGATATAAAGCACTATGTTCTCCTTTTTAATTGTAATCCATTGAGTTCATTATGGATTCCTTTTGAGGATCCATGTAAGCCTTGGGATTGCATGTTGGAGGAGGTTAGATCTTGGAAGGATTGTAATCTTAGTTCACCTAGATGCTTTGGTTGTAAGCATAATTCATGCTCAGGTGGTTAGAGCCTATAAGTCTTAGATGAGATCATGGCTCACGTAGTTTATTGAAGCATCAAGATCCTTGAGGTTAGAGGTTAGATCTTGAAAGGCTATGTTAGCTTGGATCACCTGGTTGAAGCTTGGAGGCTTAGTAGCTCAGATCATGGAGATAGACGTTGATATTTTGGAGCTCACCCTTGATGCTATGGTGTTAACATCATGATGGAGTTGCATGTTGCATCTTGGAGGTTAGATCTTGTAAGGCTTAGTTACAAGCTTGGTTCACCTCGGTGCTTGTAAGCACTAGAAAAAAGTTGGTGAGAGGAGCTGATGTTGTAGAGAGAGTTGGTGATGAATATGAAGTTTGGATGTTACCTTTGCCCCGTGGATTTTCCCTAGCTAATTTAGTAAGGTTTCCACGTATATTTTGTGTAATGTTTTTTCTCTCCTATTGTCTTGTGTTTTTTTGTAGCTTGTTTTTGTTTCCACA
The DNA here is from genome assembly GCA_037957365.1 of Torreya grandis. Lineage (NCBI taxonomy): Eukaryota > Viridiplantae > Streptophyta > Pinopsida > Cupressales > Taxaceae > Torreya > Torreya grandis. The sequence goes on from JARHVA010001202.1 coordinate 1,267,175, forward strand.
ATTTATTTACTTCCACATGTAGGATGTTTGTTTCCTAACAATTGGTATCAGAGCCTTGGTTAGTTTGTGCATGTCTTTAACAATTGGTCTTAGATCCATGGTTCTTGTCTAGTTTGTGCAAGTGGGAGATACGGGTGGACAAACCAAGATATAACAACAACAAAAAATTTGCATGGTAGATATTTATCTCTTGGTATAAGATGGAGAATGGAGGAGAAGCTAAAAAAACTTTACCAAATAGATCATCACCAACACAAGGTTCTTGTTGAATAAATAATTGTACATCTTGTGGTGGAGCAAGCTGGTCTCCATTGGTGTTAATGGATGATGATGAAAATGCATGTATATTTTTGTGTTCTTGACTAGCGAAAGGGTACAAGTTGTGGGATCCTACTACCACAATGTGTGCGCTGAGATGATGCTAAAATTCCATGTAGAGGAGGAAGTGCAAGAAACATGATGATGTACCTAGTGGATGGAGAAGAAAAAGAGACCCAAGGTTTCATGGAAGGAGAAGGCCATGTGTTTGACATGCGGTAGAGCAGGATGCAGCTTGACTGTATATTTGAGGCTCAAAAACTCAGTTGGTGCAATGATGCACTGAGTAACATGATGAATTCTCAAGAACTGTGGATGGTTACAATGTTGAGCGTGGTGGGTAGTTGTTTGTTACATATAGAAGTTAGGTGTTGATTTCTATGGGTTCTTCTCTCCTATTGTTGAAGCGGTTCAGGATGGATGGAGAAAAATAAGAGACTTGAGGTTTCATGGAAGGAGAAGGTCATATGTGTGACATGTGATAGAGCAGGATGCAGCTTGACTATATTTTTGGGGCTCAAAACTTAATAGGTGCAGTGATACACTGAATACTGTGATCACTTCCCAATAACTGTGGATGGGTACCATATTGATCATGGTGGTTAACAATATGTTGTATATTAAGGAGTCATGTGATTGACTTTTATGGGTTTTTCTTTCTTATTGATAACTATTGTCAAGAGTGCAGTGTGCACTTATTGCTCATGGTTGGAGTAGCAGGATGTTAAGACATCATTCCTACATGGTGATCATATGATGAGATGGAGTAGCTAGGAGGCTATGAGGATGAGGCAAAATAGTTGATGGTTTGAAGAATTTAAGATTGTATGGGTTCCAATAGCCATGTTGATGTGGTACAAGAATACCTTTATGGAGAGCCAAGGTTTAGCATAGGTTGTTGCTATGTGTAGAGGTCATGTTGGTTGCAAGCCCCAATATGATCAATGATGAGATGGCTTGGATGATTAGTACGAGATGAAGGAGCAAACCAAGGATGGAGATGCACAGTGGACATAAAGCAAGAAAGTCAAGTATGCCACTTCTTATGGTTGCAAGAGTGTCTTATAATAAGGAGGAGAAGACATGGATGTCATGTGTATTATATTCATCGGAAGTAGGAAAACCTCATGTATGTCATGGTGTGAACTAGACCGGATACTTCCAAGTAGTGGGAATTGTGAGTAGTTCATGGTAGAATTCTCAAAAGGGATAGGTCTGTGGTGATGTGGGAGTCACTTCAAATTATTGTAAATCTTCTATGGAGAAGTAGATGTTGACAAAGCCACTTAGGGTAGAGAAGTTTAAGTAATGCATAGAACTTCTACTAGGCTTGTGTGTGAGCAACAATGGGCATGGATGATAGTTGATTGTCAAAAGATGTAGGTGTGATAAATTCATGTATATATAAATTCAAGTGGGAGTTTGTTAGGGTGTGAAACCACTGTTCATAGGTCATTATTCATGAGCACTATTCATGGTCACCATTCATGGTGATGTGGCATGTTGAGATGACATCTTGGTGGTGTCGCATGTGGGGTGAGAAGATGAGTTGGCATGTAGGTGACATGGCATGTAGGTGATGTGGTAGGAAGGTGATGTGGTAAGAGGACCCATGGTGGGTCCAAGGATGTGATCAAGTTGAGGAGACATGGTGTGGGGCATAACCCTCCAATATGGACATGTTTTGTCCTTAGTTGTCACATGTGGGTTGTCACATGGTGTAAAAGATAAGGTTCATGGTATGGCATCAAATTTATAAGAGGCTCCATGATTTACATGTCTAAGAAAGGTCAAAAGGTGATTGCAACACCTTTTGGACTCTTGTGATCACATGCGAAGAAGAAGACAAGTATTCTTTGTTGTTTCTTGGCCTCACATGTGTGGATGGGGCACTGTATTTGGAAATACATGGAAGTGGATGCAATCTTGTCTAAAGTGGATGGTCTACTTTGTTGAACCTTGATGAAGAAGACAAGAATAACACTATTGAGTGTTTGGAATCACTTGTGGAAGTGGAAAGCAAGTTTTTGAGCCACATAAAGGCGGCCTTGGATCTTGTCTAGTGGAGGGTCATTTTTTATTACTTTTGGCACATGGGAACAACCACCACTAAGATCACATGACACCCACTCAAATGTGGTGAATTTTTGGAGTGGTCATGAAATTATTTCTCCCTCCCTCTCTTCTCTCTCTCTCATTGTTGTGAAAATATTATAAAGCATTATGTTCTCCTTTGTAATTGTTATCCATTGAGTTCATTATGGATTCCATTTGAGGATCCATGCAAGGCTTGGCCTTGCATGTTGTAGGAGGTTAGAGCTTGGAAGGTTTGTAAGCTTAGCTCACCTAGATGCTTGGGTTGTAAGCATCATTCATGCTTAGGTGAATAGAGCATGTAAGGCTTAGATGAGAGCATGGCTCACCTAGTTTGTTGAAGCATGGAGATCCTTGAGGTTAGAAGTTAGAGCCTGAAAGGCTATGTTAGTTTGGCTCACATGTTTGGAACTTGAAGGCTTGTTAGCTCAGCTCATGGAGATAAATTTTGATACTTTGGATCTCACCTTGGATGCTATGGTGTTAGCATCATGATGGAGTTGCAAGTTGCAGCTAGGAGGTTGGAGCTTGTATGGCTTGGTTGAAAGCTTGGTTCACCTGAGTGCTTGTAAGCACTAGAAAGGATTTGCTAAGAGGATTTAATGTTGTAGAGAGATTTGGTGATGAATATGAAGTCTAGATGCTGCCTTTGGCTGATGGTTTTTCCCTAGATGGTTTAACATGGTTTCCATGTATATCTTGTGTAATGTGTTTTCTCTCATGTTGTCTTGTGTTTTATTATAGCTTGTTTTTGTTTCTATAATTTATTTACTTGCACATTTAAGATGTTTGTTTCTTAATAGATATATGTGTTGGTCCAACATATAATAGAATCACAATCTCCCTGATGGAGCTCTGAACATGACCTTTGAAACCACTAATAATTGTGTATGTGGGAAGTATATCCTGCTCTGAGTATTCCAAATACTGGAAAAGTGTCATAGTGCACATACTAATGATTGATTCGTTGTCAATCATAACACTCTGAATAAGATGATATATGTATGATCATATAAAGAGTGAATGTAAATATGTATCATCATCAACAATCTCCTACTCTGAGAATGTGATTAGTGGTCTAGGTGGGACTGTAGTATGGAACATGCCAATAATGTTGTATAATGGGTGTGCCTCCTCTATAATAGTATGATATGAAGCTGGTGGGTGATGTGTATGATATGTGTACTGAATACTTGATGCACTCCCTACCTCATTCATTATGTGCTTTAGAAATGGATCTGAGAATATATTTAATGCCTTAACTTTCATTTGTTATACTTTTGATACCTCTATGGGTGTGCCCACATCAATAATGTTAGCCTCAATCAAATCTTGTATCTTGTGTTTTAGGTTTATGCATCTATTTGTTGTATGGCTTTGTACCCTGTGATACTCACATAATGCATTAAAATCATAGTTCTTTGGAAGAGGTCGTGTCATATCAACCTCTTTAATTAAAGGGAGAGATATGACATTGCATTCCAAGAGCTACTGTAAAACCCATGTTGGTGACTTTGGAAGGTTCGTGAAGATTCAACATTGAGGAGTAGATAAAATCAATCTAGGAGATGGCTCAGAAGTTGTGTTGACTATGGCCTTTTAATCACTCCTGTTCTCAGTGGCCCTTACCTTGTATGGAGGCTTATTTGAATATTAATAGTTGATTTTGATCCATTGGTATACTTAAGTTTACCCATTGATAGAAGCTTAACCTTTCTTTATTTTACTGTGTGGCACAAATCTATGAATGTAGGAATCTTTTTAAACAAGATAACTTCATGTAATGCTGGTAAATGACTTTGTTTAAAGATGTCCTGAATCTCTTTGTCTTCCATGGGGCTAGTCAATTTAGATAATATAGTCTTGTATCGTGAGACGTATTCTACAATAGGTTCATTTGACTTTTGTTTCAACTATGCAACTTGGGATGATATCTTCTCACTGATATTGATGGATAATTATGTTAAAAACATGTCTACCAAAGGATTGAATGTTGTGATAGATTGGCTTGGTAAGTCATAAAACCATTGTAGGGCGTAATCCTTTAAACTGCGTGGAAATAATTTTGTGAGAAGCCAATCATTGGACATGTAGTCCAAACATTTTGCATGAAAAGTTCTAAGATGGTGCTCTAGGTCACCCTTGCCATCATATAATGCAAGCTTAGGTGCCATGAATCCGTATGGCAAGGGAGTTGTTGCTATGTGGTGTGTAAAGGTGCATGCATGAGAATATTAAAATCCAAGGCATGTGATGGCCTAGTGGCTCCCTTCTCAAGATATAACACCTTAGCCTCATAGTATAAACCTCGTGCGAAGTGATTGTACATCTAGATTAGAGGAACTTGCCACAAGAGGTGTAGTTCTCATTGAAAGTTATTGAATTATAGTTTTAGGTTGTGTTGGCTGAGTTGGCCTCACTGTAGGTGTAACAATGTTATTAGTTAGGGGGAGTTGAGGATTGACCATTATTTGTTTTTTGATTGATTTCCAATATGGCATGTAGGATTTGTGCATGATCAAGGGGTTGTTCTCGTATTCTATCTATGAAACTCTATAATATCTCATCTTTGTTGATAATCATGTTATCATCGTTAAGTGGAGGGAGAGTGTCCTGATTTTCAATTTGTATATCATCTTGTTCTTGATTGTGTTGTTCATCTTTGGATGCATTATCATTGAAATACACATAATCATGGTGTGAAGGACCTATAACTGGAATTATTATAGGTCCATTATCCATGTTATAGGATCAAATAGCAGGAATCTAAATATGCTCTATATGATTACCACCTAGTCTAGCACTTCTTAATGGAAGAGAGATTTTTTAGATGGTGCATAGTAAACAAATTAGAATAAAGATGCTAAAACAAAATATATGAAATCTAATAAATTAAAATAAGCTGATAAAAATAGGAAAAAAAAGATACAAACCCTAAGAGCATCTAGGATTAGGTTTTGAGTATTATTTGAAGTCGAGTTCACCAAATGTTGTAACCTTTTAGGGTTTTACTAAATGCAAATCGTATGTTTGATTAAAGCGTTGAGTAGTCTAAATCAGTGAAATAATATGCATAAAATAAACATTGATTTGTTATAGATTTTAACTAGCTTTGACTTTATAAAAATAGTAATAAATATGTGTAAATAAATACTTATATAGAAAACCCTTGATATGGAAGATATGCGTGTTGAATACTGAGATATGAAAAAGTCTGAGTGTCATCAATTGGATCCCTGTATCAAAACCTATCTTTGATAGTAGTGCCACATTTGGACTATAGTGTCATGTGGTTTTAGTGTCCTGAAAATGGTGCTAGGGTCCTTTGTGCAGGACTGCTCTAAATTTTTGGGTGCACCTCAACCTGCACCTATGTTTTTTGGGTTATGTTCTTGTGTGCACAAAGTCTGAAACTATGTATTGTGCTTGTAATAGTTAATTTATGATGCAAACCCTACTCTTCCTTACAAGTAAGAGGCATGAGTTGAAAAGTGTGTTCATTATTAGGATAGGTTGGACATCCTCAACACCCCACTGTGAAGAGAAATGCCTACATACGAATACTTCGAGGAGGGATAAGGCCCGATGTAGTTCTTCCCACTTAAGTGTTGGTGCAAGTGTAAGTGATGCTAGAATGATAGTGGTATTGAATGCATTGAGTGTGCTTGAGATTGGAAATCTATAAAATCTGAGCTTAGGGCAATTGTAAATGGTCGTATATAGAAGTAGGACAGAATATGGATTAATAACTTTGATTTTTTTCTCAACTTGTTTCGTATTTGAATATGTATTTTGTATTTAATTTTCATCTAGTGGATAGAGGTATAAAAGTCATGTATTTATAGTGTTATATAGCTTGTGCAGACAATAAAAGATGTTTAGGCCAACCTTAGGAGGTGTTTACTTTTGAAAATATATCCATTCTAGAAAGATAGGGTAAAAGACATTAGTGCCATTTTGGGGACAGTAGCGCCACGTGGCTCTAGTGTCCTTAATATGATGCTAATGTCTAGCTGACAGGCTGTTGGGCATGGAGGGCCAGGGTTGGGAAATGAGGGTCTGAGACTCATTTAAGATGACTAGGGATGTCTGTGGTCCACACAAAGGCTAGAAAAGTGTGATAATAAGCTCTAAGATAGGTCTAGGGCTAAGCTAAGAATATGTTGTCTTAAATAGAACTTTTATCGCTTAAATACCACTTTTAGGTGATTACACTACACTTGTACATAACTCTTATAATCATAAAACACAAAAATAGTATAATATTTTTGAAAATACAAAAAATATTCAAATATTTCTCAAAAAATACAAATTTTAGATTGTATGCATTTCCATGTTTACATTCCTTCTATTTTCTAGGTACTACATATGTTATTTATGATAGTATAGTCAATTTTATCATACATGCATGCTTCACTTGTTTATTTCGAGTGTTTGCAGATTACTATAGGACTAGGTCCTCTACACAGATCTAGATTTTCAACTATCTACCCATTGGGGGCACATACACATATACACTGATTCAACATTGATACATTCACCCATTGGGGCATCATACTACGCAAATTTTGATTTGTCAAGTTATATCATTCTATACTACACTTTATTTTTGCTGACTAATACTACTATAGACTCAACTTATGTACCTCTTTACTCTTACATGGATTTGTACCACATGTTATGCATACTTTCCTTTCTGTCTTTAGTAGTTTAGATTTGATTGTATCTCTTTGCTTTTATGTCTATTTGAGGGCATTTAAATATGCAATTGTTAGATGGCTCTAAGCCACTTCCTTCATTGTATGTATGCTTTGGAGATGTGCCTAGGTCCTTGTGTGTGCCTTTTTGATTGTGCATGTGAACATTTGAGCATGTCCTTCCATGTGGCTCTAAGCCAACCTTACTTGCTCTTTGTCTATGTGAAAATTTGACCATATCTTTATATGTATGCTCTTTCTCAGACTTAGTGACATGTGGCCATGTCCCTTTTATTGTGGCCCCTTGACCTACTTTGTGTACCTCATATGTTTGTATGTATGCATCATGGCCATTACACTTGTCTCTTGTTTGTTGCTTGCACACTTAGTTTGTGATGCCATAAGGGACCTCATGCATCTCCCCTTCCTCCTTGGGTGGCTTGATGGACACATGCCCCCTAGGTATTTTACTCATATTATATCCAGATTTGTTGTTCATATACATGCTTACATTATTTTATCTATTTTGACAACCTCATGAATGCTAAATCTAACATACATCATACACTAGCAGTTTATGCTCAGAGTATTTTGCTTTTTGATGTCATGTATACACATTATATTAGTTTATCACACAGATATCATATGTTTTTAGTCTAACACACATGATGCATTGCTTTTATTTTGAGGACAATTATTTTGAGGTTCAACAGCTCCTCTCAAAAGAGGGGGCATTCACAGGGGTTTGACATAAAGATTAGGCCATCCTAATGCACTCAAAACATAATTTTCAGCACACAAACATAGATTACAAAGTTCAGACTGAGGAAAACACAGTAAAAAATAGTCACATACAAATCAGTCTCAATTTTGTACAAAAACAACACATTTGGTCAATAGTACAACATAGAGGACATTAACGAAATGCACTATTGACCAGGCCCCAAAAACAAAAAAAATTGGAATTTCAAAGATTTTACGCTTTCACAGTCCATACCATTACATGAAGCTTTTTTAAGAAAAACTGTGTAGAATTTTAGATGCTCAACATTTTGGATCAACTTATGTGATACTTCATCAAGAGATAAGATTGATGAAGGATCATAGAATTTTGAAATTATCCAAAAGGTACAACAATTATAGTTCAGATTTGTATAGTCTCAGGCACAGATTATCAAACATGTTCGATATTTACATAGATTACACATGTTTGCTCAGATTGGAGGCATCATGCACAACATGATCACTCCCATTTCAGTTTCATATACTCAGACATAGATTATTATAACTCAATCCATAATCCATATACACAGATATCAGAGTTGGGGGCATGTGCATGACACATTGTTCCCATATGTTCAGTTTGGCACTAGTACTCTTAGATAGAATGGCAACTCCATGTCATTCTACACGTTTCTCCAGACACAATTTGCACTAGTTTTACACCAAGTTTACACTAGATTGAAGCCTCATTCCGTTTGCAATGGTTGGCATTCCTGAGTGTCCCCTTAATCGTTTTACATTTTAGAGCTCCCGAGTGGCCCTTGAGTTGTTTTATATTTCAGATTTCCCGAGTGGCCCCTGAGTCGTTTTACATTTTAGATTTTTTGAATGGCCCTAGATCCATCTTACACAATTTCAGTTACATCACACAATTTCAGTTTCAGATGTATCTACTACACATGGGTAGGCAATGATGGAGTTATAGCCTACCTGAGTTCTTGAGCCACCTACATGAAAGGGTTAAACAAGCCATCAATCCAATCCAAACTATTCATAGATTATGATCCACCAAATAGGGGTGGGCAATGATGGAGTCAAGACCAAATTGAGTTCTTGAGCCACCCCCATATGAGGATTGAGCAAGCCATTAGTTCAATCCAAGCTATTCACCATTTGATCACTATCTACATGCACACACAAGATGTCACCAGGTTTTTTGCATTGGTTCGCGTACCCAACGAGGTGTATTCGTTCATTTCCTTACTCTCATCTTTTTACTTATTTTTGGATTTATTTTTGATGTTCTTAAGTAAAGACCAATTCATTCATGTTTCATTTACAGGGTACATAATGGAGTATGCTTCGCAAACTCAGACCTAGATTCATGGGCTTCGCCTCATAGGTAAATCCAAGTACATCTATTTTTTCTAATCCTAGTCATTTTAGTGCAATGAGTATCATTTGAGACCACCTTATTCTTAACTTATCCCTAAACCTATCTTAAGGCATCTCTTGGTCACTTTCTAGATTTTATGCAAGTCCAACCCATTCCCAAATATACCAAAAGCAACACTGAGCTTTCACTTAGGCACCCAGGGCCATTTTTCACATGTTCTCGCCACTTGGACATTAAAATGACCCTTTGGACATTAGCGCATTGCATTATTGGCAAAGGGGCAACGATAATGTTTCCTAGCTCTTTTCACCTCCAACATATATTTTTCCATTTTTCAAAGCACCTTAGGGTCAGCCTAGACCCATTTCATGTCTCGACAAGCACTAGAATGATATATATAGATCACTTTCATTCATTTATTCCCTTGATGGAAATCAGATACAAATACTCATAAACAAACTAAGAAACAATTGTGAAAATCAAGGTCATTTATCCCTATTCTGCCCTACTCTTGCATACACGCATCTATAACAACACAAAGCTCATATTACTCAGATTTCCAGCCTCAAGTCACACTCAAAGCACTCAAACTGACACTCATACTGGCATTCACTTGAACTTGCACCAACACTTAGATTGAGAGAACTACATCGGGCTTGATCCTTTTTTGAGGTATTAGTATGCAAGCAACTCTCAACACATGGGGTGTTGAGGTCACGCCCAGCCCACCTTGTTAATGCCACTCTTTTTCTATTTTTTCCCCTTAAATACCCTAACAAACACGAAAGCTTAGGGTTTCACATTGAAATCAATCAAAACAGGGAACAAAGAACGATCTAACATTCAGTCACACAAGCACAGGCTCCCCAAAAGCTCGTTGTCTTTCCTGGATAAGGACATTAGTGTGGTGCAATAGGACACTAACATAGTGCGCTACCATCCAGAGGACCGCGCTATTGTCCTAGAGGTTTTTTGGTTCATGTTTCATGTTGGAGACACCTTGCACTATCCCTACACCAGTTTTCAATACTCCAATTATTTGTCTTAGTCAGTTTTCCAGCTAAGTATCCATCAGTATCCATTTTATGATTTATTGTTATTCATAAAGTAAACATACAATTCAATTATTATACAAATTAACCATTGTTGATATTATTATATTTACTCCTTAATTTATTATTCTAACACTTTAACAACCTAAAATTTTACATTTTATAACTCAAAAAATTAAATCACATAACCTCCTTTATATTTAAATATAATCATACCTATAGTAATTAATAAAAAAAAATTGCTTCCTTTGAGTTTAAGGACCTTCGCTATAACATAAAAGTATGAGACGTTGGCTATTTTTAAGAGTTAGCTTAGTGCTCAGAACTAACCTGGCGGGGTTTAGGACCTTGGACCCAAACATCAAGTCAACCTTTCATAGTGCCCTCTTTCTTCACCAATTCCCATTAAAAGAAGGGGACTAACCTCTCTTTGAGTTTTTGAATTTGAATTTACTGGATTGATTCATTAAGCTATTCTACTTACTGCGTGGATTTACTCAAACCCATTATTGGAAATTGGAAGGATTATGCCAAAATATAGAATAATGGACCAATGCATACTCACTCATTTGTTCTGTCTATAGGAATTCTATCCAGGACTATAGTGGAAGGCGTACCATATCAAAAGGGTTTAAATTGCAGGTGGTCGTGGTCAATTTGTATCTACTACTAACAACTGCAGGAATTCTGGGTAATTTGGAGTGTTTTGTTATTTTGATTCGAGACAGTGCCTGTTCTGTGTCTGGTGCTTTTGGTTTTCTATTGTAAATATGGCTTTTGCCCCTACGAAACTGTGAGTGTCATGTGACATTGAAATTTGTTTATTATACATGTAATAACTTTTAGTTACAAAAAGATGATACTTGGTTGATATTTACAATTTTGTCAATAAAGAATTTGCTTCAAAGAATCTCAATGGGAATGGAAATCATAATTTGAGATTTCAACTACACCTTATTCTTAACTACCAGACAAATTTTGTCGCTGAAGGTTTGAAGTTTGTGATGTGTTTTCTTAAATTACCAATAATCCCCACAAGAACACATTCCATGGGTGAAACAATGGAAACGATTGGCATCCCTCACAACAATTTGACGCCCTGCTATCTTGGAGATGAATTTGGCGGCAGTGTGGCAGTCACCACAGATGCGAAGGTTCTTGAATATCCTAATAGGCTGTGGTGGGGCTGTACTGATTAGCCCAAAAGCAATTGCCAATTTCTCACTATGATGGTGTAAAAACTTTTCCTTCTGTTCCTCTTCTACATCATGCAGCACAAAGTTTGTATCAGGGACATAACCAGCATCCTTCATCTGCTTCAACAATTCGTCCAGCTTTGCATAGATTTCCTTTGTTTGAGTATGTGATCTGTCTCTCACAACAAATGTATGCACCTTATTTCTGACCTCAATCCAGCTGAGTCCGGGTTCTTTTACGACCCCTCTTTCTTTCATCATTCTTCTCATCTTTGCTACATCATCCCACCTGCCGGCTGCAGCATATATGTTTGACAGCAAAACATAGGCAGAGGCATCTTTTGGTTTCAATTCAAGAATTTTCTCTGCAGCATGTTCCCCTAGCTTTATGTTCCCATGAATTCTGCAGGCACCGAGCAGGGAACTCCAAACCAAAGAGCTAGGTTTCAAAGGCATCCTTTGGATAAAATCCTGGGCTTCATCTAGAAGGCCAGCATGACCAAGTAAATCAACCATGCAAGCATAGTGATTTGCTTCTGGAACTATCCCATAGTCTCTAGTCATGGAATTAAAATAGCTGTAGCCCTCATCCACTAGACCTAAATAATTGCACGCGGAGAGAATACAGAGGAAGGTGACGCTGCTAGGCTTTACACCTTCGCTCTGCATCCGCTCAAAGATCTGAATAGCCTCTCTGCTACAACCATGCTGAGCACATCCTGAAATAATTGAATTCCATGATACCGTATCACGTACAGGAGCTTCATCAAAAGCTCTCCGTGCATCTGACACAATTCCACACTTTGCATACATATCAACAAGGACACTTGCCACAAATGCATCAAACTCATGCCCGCTCTTAATGGCGTGGACATGAAGTTGCTTGCCATGTTCCACAACTGATAGACTGGCACATAGACGGAGAAGAATTGAGAATGTGAAGTGATCAGGGTAGGTACCATCATCTTTCATTTCACAGAAGAGTTCCACAGCCATCCCGCAACGTTCATTGCAAGCATAACCATTAATGACAGTATTCCATAGAACTAAATCTCGTTCAGCCATTTTGTCAAACACTTTGTGTGCACATTCTATGGCATCATATTTAGCATACAGGTCAACAAGAGCACTGCCTATAAAAACATTTGATACATAACCGCTTTTAACAATCTTCCCATGGACCCATTTGACTTGTTGCAAACTAGACAATGCACTGACAACGGTAGAGTATGTAAAATGATTGGGCATTACTCCGCCTTCTTCCATTTGAAGGAAGAGTCCCAGAGCCTGCGCCTCACGTCCGGTATGAACGTATCCAGTAATGATGGTAGTCCAAGCAACCACATCCCGTTCAGGCATTTTATCGAACACTTTACGTGCATCCTCTACGCTTCCACACTTGAGATACATATTAATCAACCTGCTGCCCAAAACAATGTCTACGTCAAAACCAGTACTAATTATGTGGGCATGAACGATCCTTCCTTGTGCCAGGGCTTTGTGGTGTATACAATCCTGCAGCAGACGAGCATATACGCTGGAATCTGCTGCAGCATTTGTTTCATTCAAATAAAAAGTATCTGGTTTTCCGCTCGATATTAGACAGGATGCAGTAGAAATGTTACGCACATACATGGTAACAGCGCAGTGGGGATGCAAACGAAATTTCTTATTGGGTAATTGGAATTTCAATGTTGACATTCGAAAGGAAATCCATCTTCCCTTCTTCTGTAGTCGACAAAAACCATACACTGTCACTGCCATGGCCATGCTACACTGCTTTAACTGATGAATTGTTCGGCTTGAAAAATCCATTTGAGCGAAAAAAAAGTCTGGAGTCTCTCTAAATTTTAGAAAAACTGTGGATACTTCACAAATTCAATAAGCATCGTGTGTTTCGTCATGGAAGTATCAGAAAATATATCGCACTCTCAATCTGCCCGTACGAGCTCATACGATTATGACCGTCTGCAGTTGCCACAAAGGTACGAAGTACGCCGACATAGATGTGATTGTCTATTTTCTAAAGTGCCGTTTTTAGTCACTCCTTGATTTATACCATCATCGAATACTATTGTAGAATGGCTCAATCAATCTAAAACACAACCTGCAAGGATCATACCACGAGGAAACGCCTCTTTTAAAATCATTCAGATACATAACAATACTATTGTACAATGGTTCAATAATTCTAGAACACTATTTTCAAGGAGTACAGCAGGAAGAAAGGCAAGGCCTATTTTCAAAGTCATTTAAATCTATAATAGGAGTAGAGTCATAATACTAAATTGTTTTATTCAAATTCATAATAAAAGTAGAATTAAAATATAGAAGAAATACCTCTTTCAAAATGATTTAAATTGAAATCTAGAAAATATTGAAGAAAGGCTTTTTTCAAAGTCATTCATGTCATTTTAATGAGAATATAGACCATAATCATTTCATAAACGATAAAAATAAAGACCATAATCATTTCATAAACGATAAAAATAATATAAATATTATAATAATAATGGTAACATATAAAATAATCACTCCATAAATAATATAATAATAATATAAATGTAATTTATTTCACGATATGTTTATGAAATATTAAGACAATCTTATATTCCAATTTATAAATAAAGATGAGAAAATTTAAAGAAAGTTTCACAATCATTATTTTATTTATATCAAAATTAAGTGAAATTAATCAATAATAATCAAAATTGAAAAAAATACAATCTTAGACCATCATTAAAAAAAAAATCTTAGACTATCATAATATCTATTCACTACATCTAAAATAATCTTCTATCTTTTATATTTAAAAATATTTTAAAATTAAATACAAATGCCACTATTTTTATCAACAATACAAGAAAAAAGTGTTATAGCACACTCAACTATGCCAAGCTTTCTTTTAAACAAAAAATGAGTTAAGCTTTCAAACTGAGGCCTTATTACCAAGAGTATTGATATCCTTATCATAATAGGACAACAAACACATAATATCATGCTCAAGTTAAAATATCATTTTAATTGTTTATAAATGCTAACGAAAAGGTAGAGCTTTAATATAGGTCAATTTCCTATACCAATTGAACTAATATAATGTTTCATTGTACATACTTTCTAAATGAAACATACTTTGTATTAAAATATAATATGTTAGTATAATATATAACTAAAAATATAAAATTTAAAAAGATAATGTTTTAAACCCTTAAAATTACCAATATGTAATAAGAGATTAGTTATTTTAATTACTCATTTATTTATACTATTTTTATATGGTATTACATGATGACTCAAACACTAAATAATTTTATTATGTCTTCATTTATTTATACTATTTAAGGAGAATATCATAAAAAAGGCTTCCTTCAAAATCATTCAAATTTATAATAAAAGTAGAACCAAAACATTATATATTATAATTATATTTTTTTATGAAAAACGATCTTATATTCATTTCACAAATAATATAAATATAATAATGATAGTCTATAATTTATTTCACGTGTTTATGAAAAAATAAAAGTAAATACAAAAAAATAAAAAATAAAATTAAGGGTAAACATACATATTAATTTATAAAAAGATATGAGAAAATGTAAGGGAAGATCCCACAATAATCATTTCAATCATATCAAAACCAAATAAAGTTAACCAATAATAATCAAACAATCATACTTTTAATTTTTCTATTCCATCAATCTCAAGATATAAAAAATTATCTTTCCTATAACTGGACATGATAAGCAAGAGTAGACAAGTCACTCCATTGTGCTTCTAGCACTTCTTGATTTTAATGTATGTTGGGTCACACCCTCAACAAGTATATACTTTCAATAAAACTAACTTTTATCCTTCCAAAACCACGTTCACTCTGTTCAAAACATGGATCCAAAAAAATTACTTTGTATTTTACTAATGGAAACCACTAAAAGTAACAATAACATCATAATACTTGGTTCAACTATCACTAGCCTCCTTCAAACCACCTCGATTTTCCATCCTCTATTATTAAGATCTTAATGATTCTCAACCATTACTACAAAACTTAACAGAATAATCATAATAATTTTCCATGAAAATAATCAAGAGTGCAATTCAACTCCCTCTAAAATAATAATAATAATAATCACAATCAAGAAAATAACCATATGTAATCTATCAAATCTTTCATATAGGGTTTGAGAGATTTTTAAACATCATAATAGTTTGACAATTAACCTAAAGGAAAGGCTTTATCATAAAATCAATAATTTAAGGATAAATTTCCCCTTATGAGTCACACATATATCGTAAAACATAAGTTGTCACAATAATGACCTCTATGATTGAAATTCTTGTAAAAATAAATCATTGAGTAGTAAAAAATTACACTACCTAGACCAAATCAATCATCTAGCAAGGAAAATTCAAGATATCAATACCTTACACAAAATTCAAAAGTATTAGGTTGAACAACATATGATAATTTGGTCATTAAAATGAATTGTGACAATGCCAAATGTGTTTGAAAATATAAATCATCATTTTAAATCTCTTTGTGACTAATATGTCGCTCAATAAAACTTCCAAACTAAATAAGTCAAACAATGATACATGGAAACTTGCACACAACTACCAGTGAAGAAAAATACTTGCACTCAAGATTCACATTATTCCACACGTAGTCATGTCCAAGCAAATATTTTTATTATTGTAATAGAATAAATAAAAAATATGTGAGGGAACATAAATTCATGTAAAAAATACAATCAAACAATCAAGGGGTCTCAATCAATGCATTAAATACACAATCAATCATAAAATATTATGTTCTCTTTTCTTTGTTGGCCACCCCTTACATTGTTTAATCACCTAAAAGTGGTATTTGGATTCTAAGAGTGTTGCTTGAGTTAGCCTATTCATATCTTATCCCTATACCTATCCTAGAACTTTTACCACACTTTTCTAGCCATTGTGCAGACCACAAACATCTATAGTTAGCTCAAACATAGTCTTAGGATAGCTTTCCTAGATCTTAACATGGTGTGCCCAATAGTCTACCAGGTGGATATTAATGCTAGACTGAGGACATTACAGCCACATGGCTCTAGTTTCCCCAACTAGGCGTTATTATCTTTTGCCCTAATCCTTCAGAACAGACACTTTTTCAAATGTGTGCCCCTCCTAAGGTCAGTCTAAGTACATTTTCTTATCCACACAAGCTATAAATCTCTATAAGTATAAGTCTATTTAACCTCTATTCACTAGATGGAAAATAGATGCAAAATCATATTTAAACAAAAGACAAGTTGAGCAAAATTAAGGTATTTGATCCCTATTATACCCTACTTCTACATACTACCATCTACAAAAGCCTTAAGCCCAGATTTCAAAGCTCAAGCACACTCAAGGCATTCAAGACCACTCTTATTATAGTATTCACTTGCACTTATACCAAGCACTAGGTGGGAAAACTACATCGAGCTTGATCC
Organism: Torreya grandis; assembly: GCA_037957365.1. Lineage (NCBI taxonomy): Eukaryota > Viridiplantae > Streptophyta > Pinopsida > Cupressales > Taxaceae > Torreya > Torreya grandis. The sequence goes on from JARHVA010001202.1 coordinate 1,284,125, forward strand.
CTCCTTCGATTATTGGTATGTAGGAAATAATGGGGTGTTCAAGATGTCTAACTTATCCTAATAATGAGCACACATTTATCACTCATGCCATAATTTCAAGGAGGATTAGGGTTTGTAATTTAAATCAGGTTTTCTAAGCACAACACAGAGTTGTAAATTTTGTGCATGTAGGAACATCACCTAAAAACACAGGCATAAGTGCTCCTAAAAAATAGGAACAATCCTTCAAAGAGGATACTGGAGAAATGTTGAGGACACTACAATAGTATGATGTTACTGTTTAAGTGGGGTGTTACTATCTAACGATAAAACAAATCCTAGGACCTTTAACGACATTCAAAACTGTCTAAAACCTAGTTTTTAGAACCTAAATCATCTACGATAGTCACTTTCCAGATAAGTATATATTTATGCATATTTATTACTATTTTTAGAAAGTCAAAAGAAGTCAAAATCCATAATAAATCAATGCTTATTTATTTTATATTATTTAGTTGATTTAGTCATTTCAGCGCTTTAATCTAGCTTAGAAATTACACTAGTAAAACCCTAAAAGGTTAAATCATTTGGTGAAATTGACTTACTTTGAATATTGCTTTAAACCCTAATTTGTACTAATTTTATTTTTTGTGAAATAAATCAGGGCTGCATACTTTTGATTTTTTCTAGACAACCTAGATAATTAAATCAATTTTGCATTAGGGTTTTATTTATTTAAATACAATTTAAATCTTTTCAAAATAACCTTCATTCACACAAAACCTTAATCTTAGATAACCCTAGGGTTTACATTTCTAGAAATTAGATATTAGATCCATATATCTTCTTATTTGTATTTCATATAATCATGATCATAATGATACAATAAATTAATCACTTTTTGTTGCAAAGTTTAATACTTTCATTTGCATGTTTGTTCCCTTTAATTTATAATGAAATAAGAAAAGACATAAACACATGTATAGATGATGCTTATAACAAAATCAATTTATGTCATATCTCATAAAATGTTATCTTTCTCTTATGTGGAATTCCATTAACAAGCAAATCCATACGCACATAGAGGATTTAGCACATAAGCTAATAATTATGTTTCAAGTTTCAATGACATATCTTATATACAAGAAAGAATCTCCTTCTCTTTCTCATCTCCATGAGGGTCATATCTACTTTCCCTCTAACCAAGTCCATGCTATCATTCCTTCACGAGATGAATAATTCTATACCAAAGTCACTAATTCCCATACTCAACCTATTCACACCTCTTGCCTACAGGGTGTATGCCTACATATTCAATCAAAAATAGCTAGGGTTTGCATTTGTTAGACTCTACGTGATCAAATTATTAGTATGAACAAGATAATTTCAAGTTTAAAAAATCAGAATCAACTATTACAAAATTGGAAAAATAATTTACAAGATAGGCCTTCAGGGCACAATAGTGTAAATCATGTATATGCATCTTCACCTAGTTAATTTGTGGCAAACAATGTCACATATCCAAATCATAAATCACAACAAAGTACATATACAACTAGTGATTTAAAAATCATTCAAACATCAAATAAGAGTTCAAGTGAGGTACTAAGGGAAATGATTAAAGCTAAGTTGATCAACCTAACTCCTCTACACACAATGAGGAGATCCATATATTTTTGTGCATATCATATAATGCATGGGCACTATTATGACCAAAATTTTCACCCTAGGACGAGGTTGCTCAGACCTCTCCAAATTTGGCCTACATGGGATTACCTCTAGGCCTGTGGGTTGCCTAAAATAGAGGTAAACCTCTAGGTTAAAGGGCTAACTCCATTGATTTATCTTTTAGACTCACACACTACACTAGACTAATCACTATTAGGGATGAAAAGGGAAGAAGGAAACTGAAAGTAAACTATGCTAATGAGGTGATACACCAAAGATAAGTCCACCAACATAATTATATTTTTCACTAAGAAAGAAGATTGCTAAAATTGACCTCAACTCAATGTTCATATAACATAAGTATTTCTACATGAAGGTAGATTGCTATGCATATTCAGAGGTAGATGAAAAGGAGGTCTAATCTTAGGCACTGAAAATATCTCTCACACTCTAAATACACCTTAAAAAATGATACACTTCATGAGAATTTCTAGAAGAGATGATACTTACATAATGCACACAAAAGCATAATGGAAGCAAGGAAAAATAATCTTCATCACTTGTCATCCAAATACACTCTTACCATGACATCACGTCGGTTGGCACATAATTTCTCTAAGCTATTCACAGGCTCCTATTTAACTATTTTATTATTGCTTGCAATTTAAACAAAGCGATGGATGTGACTTTGAGTGAGGAGGTTTTAGCAAGTGGCGGCGTTCGGGGCCCGAAATTTGCAAGCAGGTTTGTTGATCTTCGTTCAGACTCGGTGACTAGGCCAACGGATGCCATGCGGGTAGCAATGGCAGCAGCTGATGTGGATGATGATGTGCTGGGTTCAGATCTCACGATGGACAAGTTGCAGAGCCAAATTTCCAAGATAATGGGCAAGGAGGCTGCTTTGTTCGTGCCCTCGGGTACCATGGGGAACCTCATTAGCATTCTTGTTCATTGCCAGGTAATCGCTTTGCCCCTCTTTTTGGTTTTGTATTAATGACTGAACTGAAAATTTATATAAATATTTTCTATTGGTGAAATTTTGAGGTTGTCCAAGGGTAGTAAGGTAAATGAGTGGTCTTATATATCAATACAAAACTAGTTTAACCAAGTTTAGTGGGGAATTTAAAATATCACTACAACAAAAAAAATTACACAAGTTTTTCAGATAAGCACATCATCATCATCATTGCTATATTGTCAAACATAGGAAAGAGTTATAGAGATTAAATCAACTTTAGGAATTTATTCAAATGCAAAACAAGATGTCAAACAGGTAGGGCTTTGCCATACCAAGTGTGTACTAGATATAAATGCCAAAATGGCCTGCATATATAGAGAATAGGAGAGGAGAGAGAATAAGATAAGTTCTAGAGTCATAAGGCCAAGTGTCAAGGCTTGAAAGCCAGTTAAAATTCAAGAGAATTAGGTAGAAAATAGTTTATGAAGATGTCATGGATAAGTGTCCATCATAAATGCGTCATTCTCCTAAAGTTGGCATAGAAACTCTTCACTATCTTTCTTGAAATTATTTGCTTGATGATGAGGAGTCCACTTGATGGTTCAAAAATACTTGTGGAAGTTTTTGACACATTCATACTAACTTGGGAAATTATAAACAATATTTTTGACATTCATCAGTGCCCTTAAACTAATAACCTCTCCTACACCACTTGTCATTCACTATTTGTTGTCACTCACTATCTCTCTTGGTCTCAATTCCCACACTTGTCACTATGGTGACTTGCAGTTTCTCAAGAAGGTAAATTAAATATGTGTTATTCAATTAAATTATACCTTCTTCTTCCTCTGGTCTATCAAATAAACCTCAATGAAACTCAAACAACACTTCTCATCTTCACATTAGGTAGTCACTTTGCTTTCTTACTGTGTTGTTCAAGATTATCTATGATGAATAGTCTAGCAGAGGGGTTTCCATGCTTAAATAATATGATATATGAAGATTTATATTGCATCCCTACACACCTACCTCAATATATTTCATTCACCTATTCCCTTTTATATCTATAATTTACCTCAAGACCTACAGAAAACCCAGATTTTGGCATGTCTGTACAAGTGATGGTATAGAATGACTAGATGGCGAGGATACTGGGATAGTTAAAAAGATATCCAAGTTATTTTCCAAGTCAATTTACCCCTCCTATATTATTTTTAATTCATCTTTTCTCCACTGGGTTCATACAAGGGTTTTAGGTCATCTAGCTTCTTAGCAATGATTCATAAAATCTAGACGCTTAACCTCCAAAAAAATTCCACTGAGGTAAATTTAAGGACCCCCATCAACTATATATATATATATATATTTTAGGAAACATGCATACCATCTATATAGATATGATTAAATTAAATTAGCTCTTGATCTCCTTCTATGTGCTTTGAGTAGGCCTGAGAAAGGATTAAGCCAAAATGACCACTTATGTGTTTTTACCTGCAAACCAATGATTTTTATTAGTCCTCCACTTACATATAAAGTTTATAAAATGAATTATAAAGGTAATATGATCATATGACTCAATTTGGAGGCCATAAGGGTTTAGGCCTAGTTCTAGGCCCAATAGACCTATACTATATTTTTTGTGTATATGACCACCTATAGGTGATCACAATGAATGTAAGTGTTCCTAAACACTTTTTCATATATAAATCAACCCTATAAATTCTCCCATAGTCTTATAAGACTCTCCATTCATCCTTTCAGCATTCATGTATTAAGTCTGTAGGCTTTATTGACTATAGAGTGCCCTCTATTTGAGATAGAATAGAGAGCATCTCCCTTATTGGTTTGACCAAACTAAAATTGTTGATGTCTTGTTTGGGTCATGATGACCTTATATATCAAGTCTCAAATCTTGATCACATATTTAAGGCCCTTAACATCACATATTCCTAATACTGGCTTTATAGACATGTGACTATAGTAAACTGTAGAAACCTAGACTGAGTGTGGAGTTAGAAACCTATCTACCACTCTTTACTTGGGAGGACTATGATGGATTATATAGGTTATTTACACATTTGGTTACATGAATTGATACTACATACCATGTTTTTATTTTGTTAAATTCTGTTTCTTATTCAAAACTATTATTTGAATAAGTGTCATCAGGATGATGACTAGTTTTAGGGGGAAGGATGTTACATCCTAATTTCACTCTAAGTTTATTAACCTTTGAATCAGTGGATTATTATGGTTATTATTTGATTATTATTGCTTTAATTTGATCTATATGACATATAATGGTTATGGGATAGTGATATACTAATTAGTTTACATAATGGATTGTTTATGCGACAGTTGTACTTTTTATTTCTCTACATTGTGGATGTATATTTGTTAGTTATGCATCATTAGTTGATATATATTATGAATCGAACTAACTACCTACTTGTCATGAGGTGGATGTAGGATTGATATTTTCCTTAGATCCTGATAAAGGGAGAGCATCATTGAAAAGGATGGCATAGATGAGATGATTGGTGGATGATAGAGAAACTACTAGTAACCTAACACACACACCATAGTAGAATAACTTGATTAACTCTCTATTTGATCTAAATAGTTAGTTTATTTTGAGTGCTTATATATTTTTATATGATCATGTTTTGGTTAATGTGTATGATGATCTGATTATGTGATTTCATGTATAATTTTAGTGCATATATATATGCAATACAATGTTGTTAATAATCATGTAGTCGATATTGAAAACAAATCGAGTTGCCTAATGAGTGACATGTCTAAATGATATTTGATAAATATCATTATCTTGGTTTGATGTCTTTTAATATATGAGTGTTTATATTTGCATTAACCATAGTTAGAAGATTTAAAATACAAGTGGCATTATTTTTATATAAATTGGATTATTATTTAGTTTGATTTATCATTTATTAAAATAATTATCAGATTAGAGTAAATAAAGGAAATTTAAATATAAATATGCATGGATTTATTGAGAATTTAAGGTCTAAAATTAGACTTAAGTGAACTTCATTTAGTAATTAACAAGACCTTGTAAACAAAAATATTAACATGCTCATAAATAAAGCTCTAGTTAAGTAAATATATTTTTGGCATGAAAGAAAAAAAAGAGAAAGGTGATGGGCAATGCATGGGAGGAGATTTAAAACTCAAGTAATGTTTTGATAACAAAAAATGAGATAGGTGGCTACTATTGCATGATGAAAAAGAAATTGAAAATAGTATAGTGATTAGGGGAGAGAAAGAATAAATATAATACAATAAAGTAAAGAAAGGGATGACAAAGGAAGGAAGGAGAGGAGTTAGAAGGAATTTGGCAAAAAAAGAGAAGATATGCAATGAAGAAGATAAATAAAAAGAGAAAAGTGAAGGAATCAAAATAGACAAGGTGGTGAAGGGAGGATGGCGAAGGACAAAGTAGAATCAACATAAGGACGTAATAGAGAAAGTAGGATTCTAGTTAGTATTATATTTTTGAATCTTTGAATATATATTGCATGATGAAATTTGAATAGTCCAAAAAATATTAGGAAAAGAAAATTGGGATTGATTTGCTATATATGATAGACATATAAACCAGATTCATAGAAATTACGTAGAGTAGAATATAACTGTGCAAATCAATGCCTTGTATTGATCCATTTCACTCCAAAAATATAATTGCTAAGGAAAGTAAATTACAATGATTTATTCTATGGAGTCAACAATTAGATATCTATTATAAGGACTACTATTACAATGACTATTATAGACTAATAATTACAATGATTTAAAAAGCTCTGAATATTTTGAAATCAATGTTGGAATGCTCTGTATATTCTAGTCATGAAAAAAAATTGTTAATGTATGAAGGAAACTATGTTTCCTCTTTAATTCAAGATCAAATGTTTAGTGAAACTTTATTTTTGCCTCGGATTTCTCTATTACGATTTGAGCTGAGTTGCATTGCTAGTCTGAGTTGCATTGTGAGCTGAGTTGCATTTAAAAAAAATAAAGAGTGTGATTATCATGGGATCCTTATGAGAATCATGATACTTTAGAATACTAAAGTTGTTTTTATGAGAATAGTAATAATTCAAATTCTAAACCCACTTCTTTATATTTCCCCCTTGTTTTGCCATCAATGTTGGAATTCTCCAAATACTCCTTTTGGAAAATAAATGGAAAATACATGAAGAAAACTATGTTTCCTCTTAATCGCAAACTGTTTTAGGGTAGAACTTTTTTTTAACTAGGATTTCTATAAATATAGTTCAAACTCAAGTTATTAAATAAATACATCCTTTCACACATGCTATTTAATATTACAAGATGATTGGGTAAAACTAGTGTCTGTATATCTATATGGATTTGCACAAGTTTACCCATTGTGAATGGAAACCAATATTGCATGTAATAGGCTAAGCAAGAGTTAATTTCTAGGGAATGAGTCGTGAACATTCAAATTGAGCTTAAAATATTTAATATAGTATACATAGATGGGATTTTTTTTGTATATCTAGTAAATGAATTTCCTTTATCACATTCAATATTAAAGATAGTTGGACAGAGAAACCCTATAGTAAATATGAGAATTTGTTTCCCAATAATAGTTGTATAGAACTTATCATGAGTAGTTAAACTTTTCCTATATGGATTGCTTATAGGGATTCTTGGACTATTGAGTAAAGTTATATATATATATATATATATATATATATATATATATATATATATATATATGCTTGTGAGTAGGGTTTCAATGAATTTTTATGATGTCTAAGTAATTAGGAAGTTGATATGATTCATGTCCGGAAGGTAGAATATTTGAATTGTAATGGTTATATTTATTATATTTGAAACATCTTTAAGAATGAGACTCATTGAATGCATTTGATGGACTAAATGCACAATTATGTTAGCACTCTTATACATGCACTATAGGTAAATAATATGTGATTACTTTGTGGAAGATAATCTTTCATACATCTAGTAGATGGATGTACATAGATATATAGGATTATAGAGAGATGAATAGTGTTATAGAGTTAGGATTATCTCTATAATTTATGTAGACAATTTCATAGGTAGACATTTTTGTGGTAATACTCCCAAATAATTAATACTATAGCCATGAATGATATAATTATATGATCTAAATCTGTGTTATTGCTATGCTTCAAATGCTAGTAGAGACCAAGTAGTAAATCTGTAGCACAGTAGTGTTATGCAAGCACATTGACAGGTTGAAATCTATAGCATCACTTAAAGATGAAATGCATAGGATGTATAGAGTTTAAAATCTTAAAAATATCTACGTGAATGCCTTATAGGGTGGTTTTGAGTTAAAGGTTGTTTTCATGTATGATGAGAACTAGCAATAAATAACTAGAACTGAATGTTGATGTCTACAGAGGTTTAAATGATTATAATACTCAGTTATATATTAAAGGTTCATGGAAGTATTGATTATGAAATATTTTAAAACCTCAATTGTGTCATAAATGAATGTTAGTATATTTATGTAGATGGTAACAAAAATTATGTGCATTAATTTTTATGAGAGTAATAAAAATGTGCAGGTGTTTAGGCTTTTATAACATAATTAGTGCATCGTGATGTGTGCCTCGAGATTATGTTTCTTTTAATTGCTAATTTGTAATTTAATCTAGGGTATATCTGAGTGGTATAATCCCATACTTGATTTATTATTATTTATACGTGTAAGATTACTTGTACATGATTGATTAGGGTACTCATGCATAATGATCTATGATATTATGGGATGTCATAGATTCCTACTATATGAAAGTATGTTATACATGGATGGTACATGCTGTAATTATTATATCTAGATCCACACCATATGTAAATTTATGTGTGTTGTTTATTGCTTTGAATAGTATGTTTTATGACAGTTAGTAGGACATTGTGTATGTGTGCATACAACCTTTGTGTGCATAACGAATGGTAGGATGAAATAGTATGTGTTTCATGGAATCTTACTTGCTTTGATTATCCCTATGTTTAGCATGTAGTGTGTAATGAATGCCAATAAGATGTAAACTAATGAAATCTTGGGTTTAAATTATGTATAGTGAGACATTATCATTTCATGAGTATGATTTACATATTTGTGCGATATTTTGTAATAGAATAGGTACTCTATGCTACACTACATGTTTAGTTTTTAGAAATCATATGGCATATGGGTACTTGCTTATTTTCTTTGGATTCCCACACCATTAATATATACTCATCTATGAAGGGAGGGACATTCCATTATGGGAGTAGTACGGGGGATCATTGGTCCATGGTAGATGTGGAAATGTGCTCGGATGATGCTCTCCCTCCTCACAATAGTATTACTTTTGAGATGACTCTTGAGATTGCCACAGATACTGGAGAGTTCGGGTAACCCATACTCCAGAGAGCCTTGTATCGTATTTTTGTACTTTGTATTATACTTTTTACATTATTAGAAACATGATCATGAAGAATTTTAATTTCTTATTTATTGTGGATTGAAAGCAGTGGTTCTATATTGTACTGATAGTGGCTAGATATTTGTATTTACTTCTATAATTGTTTTATGATGCATTTTCATATATTGATAGTGATCAATGACTATTAAATGTCACATGCTTAATTACAATTATCGCTCTTGGAGTATTTTTGTATGATCTACTTAGATTCTTGTGGTGTAATCTATTTATAGTTTATATGTTTAGAAAAAACATTCATATATTTTATAGTTAGAACCCAGTAGGGTTGTTACATGTGGTATCAAAGTTGTGGCTTGAACTCTAGGACCTAATGAGTCCATTAGTGTTTTTGTATCTTTCTATTTATCAGAAAGAAGAATTATGAATATGTGGGTGGTACATTTAGTATTTATCCTAAGAGCATTTATACCCCCTTAGATTTGTTAAAGGTTTAGTTTATTGAGTGTCTCATTGATGATGGTTATATAAGGTGTTGGGTTGGTAAGTGCATAACATAGTTCATGAGTTGTGAACAAGAGTTCCCTACCATATTATTGATCTTTTAGATTGAACACCATGCGTATGATTACATATTTATTGGTAATCAAATCACCTTCACCATTTGTGTTTTTTGTTGTGAGTGTTTTAAAAGCATGGAGTGTTTCCCACTTAAGTATATATGCATTACTTTTGTGCCTTACAAAAATCCTAGGAGTGGGAAATCTTATAAGACCATTCTTGATTAGCACCACCTAGTACGGTGGGAATTTTACTATTGTAGAGTGTAGATGTCTTGGTTAAGAATTCCTTTGTGTATGGAGTTTATTTATGGATTAACACCCTTATATTTATGTGGTCTTGGAAAAAAGTATCATCTCTCTTAGATAGCTTAGTGGTGAGTTGTTATTATTTCACTCTCTTCTTACATCATTTTAAGCTACTGAGAAGATTCATATTTACATTATGTTGATTTAAGGTTTCCTTAAATGAAAACTTGTTTCTAAAATGTTGTTTTGATCTTATTCCCTTGAGTTCATGGGATAGTGTTTTTTACTTCTTGTTGAGAGAATTTATAGGATTGGTTGGATTGATGCATCTTTATGGTTAATATTTCCTTCCAGTTGTGAAAGTAGGTTATGATACTACTCTTACAAATTTTGGTAAGTAGTGATTTGGTGACTTGGATTGCAGTGTTTCCTTTTTACCATGTGAAGGTATGTAGGATTTTAATTTTTGAGATGTTATTTCTCTACTTTCCACTTGTGAACTTGATGACGAGGAGTGGTGAACCTTGAATTTATGTTAATTCTAGTTGTTTATAATTATTACATGATTATATACCTTTATTAAGACTTATATTACTCTCTTGTTGAAACATGTTGTTTGAAGAATTATTTATGTACCTTTTTTCAGGAGCAAGTAGGGTATGAGGTGTGCAGAACATCTTGGTGGTCTAAAAGGATTGAGATAAACTTTTAACTTATTAAGTACTAACCAAGAAAGTAGGGTGACATTATCTTGCTTGTTCCTTTATAAGTTTTTAAGGATGATATAATCCTTATAATTTGTATGATATGTTAATTTTAGCAATATTTCCTCTTAACTATGAATATAACACTAGGTTAAGCTGTGAAATGTGATACTAGTTATGTTTGGCTAGTGGGAACTTAATAGAATATCAAAATGATTGTATGATTTTTATTGTATGTATGTTGTTACATCTATAATTATTTATCATATAATATTAATTTCTATGATCTGTTAGTATAGAATTGTGATTCTTTAAACTTTGTATGAATTTTGGAGATCATTAGGTCGTGGAGACCTAAGGGAAGAGTGGTGAATTAGGAACGTGAGTTCTTAGTGATAGGAGTAGATCCTACTTAGCCTCACATTGAATTGGTAGTTACTGAGTTTGGATCCAATAAATAAATTTATCAAATCCATGATTTGATAGCTAGACCTTTCAAATTTAGTCATATAGCCATACGCATGTATACTATGGACATGTATTCCATAATTTTGTATATATTAGAAATGTAGTATTTTCAGTTCCTATTCATCATCATACTTGTTAGGAGCTCCATGGAGTAGTGACTGTATGGAAAAGTTATACTTATCATAAACTACATGGAGTAACAATAGTATTAACTTATACACATCATTCTTACCAATCCCTTAGACACTTTTCTCCAAGATGAGAAAAACACTCTCTATGTTAGAGAGATGTGCTGAGGGGCTGAAAGGTTTTTTGAAACTCTCCCAGACCATTTTTTTTGGATTTTGTGATGATCTCATGTGCTTTTGGGGAAGTCATTGAAACTTTCAACGAGATATGTATAGGTTGGTCTTATGATTCTGGACACCAGGGTGGTCATGATAGAATCAATCAACATAAGTGACATTCACAAAATTTATTTGCATAATAGGAAATGTCATAGCGTAGGGTATTATGGAACCAATAATCTGATTATAGTGCTACTTGGGAGTAATATGATGGATTCTATAGGTTATTTCCACATTTGGTTACATGATTTGATACTACATACTATGTTTTTATTTTGTTAAACTCTGTTTCTTATTTAGAACTATTATTTAAATAAGTGTCATCAGAATGATGACTAGTTTTAGGGGGGAAGGATGTTACATCCCAATTTCACCCTAAGATTATTAACCTTTAAATATGTAGATTATTATTGTTATTATCTGATTATTATTGCTTTAATTTGAGCTATATGGCATATACTGGTTATGAGACAATGATATGCTAATTAGTTTACATAATGGATTAATTATGTGATAGTTGTACTTTTTTATTTATGTACATTTTAGATGTATATTTGTTAGTTATGCATCATTAGTTGATATATGACGACTTAGACTAACTACCTACTTGTCATGAGGTGGATGTAGGTTTGATATTTTTCTCAGAGCCTGATGGAGGGAGAATATCATTGGAGAGGATGGCGTAGATAGGATGATTGGTGGATGACAGAGAAACTGATAGTAGCCCAACACACACATCATAGTAAAATAACTTGATTAACTCTTTATTTTATCTAGATAGTTAGTTTATTTTGAGTGATTATATATTATGATATGATCATGTTTTGGTAGATGCATATGATGATTTGATTGTGTGATTACATATATAATTACAGTGCCTATATATACGCAATATAATGTTGTTAATAGTCATGTAGTCAATACTGACAACAAATCAATTTGCCTAACGAGTGACAAGTCTAAATGATATTTGGTAAATATCATTATCTTGGTTTGATGTCTTTTAGTATAAGAGTGTTTATATTTACATTAATCATAGGTAGAAGATTCAAAATACAAGTGGTATTAGTTTTACATAAAATGGATTATTATTTAGTTTGATTTATCCTTTATTGAGATAATTATAAGATTACAGTAAATAAAGGAAATTTAACTATAAATATGCATGGATTTCTTGAGAATTTAAGGTCTAAAATTAGACTTAAGTGAGCTTAATTTAGTAGTTAACAAGACCTTGTAAACAAAAACATTAACATGCTCATAAATAAAGCTCTAGAAAGGCAATGGGTAATGAATGGGAGGAGACTTAAAACTCAAGTAAAGTTTTGATAATAGAAAATGAGATAGGTGGAGACTATTGCATGATGAAAAAGAAATTGAAAATAGTACAATGATTGATGGAGAGAAGGAACAATTAGAATATAGAAAATTAAAGAAAGGAATGATGAAGGATGGAAGGAGAGGAGTTAGAAGGAATTCAGTGAACAAAGGAGAAGATATGCAACAAAGAAGAGAAAGAAAAAGAGAATAGAGAAGGAATAAAATTAGATAAGGCAATGAAGGGAGGATGGTGAAAGACAGTAGTAGAAGCAACATGAGGACATAATAGACAAAGGAGGATTCTAGTTAGTATTGTTATTTTGAAACTTTGAATCTATATTGCATGCTAGAATTTGAACAGTCCAAAAAAAATTAGGAAAAGAAAACTGGGGTTGATTTGCTAAATCTGACAGACATATAAACTAGATTTTAGAGAAACTTTGTAGAGTATAATATAACTAATGCATTTAAATTTAATTGTGAAAATCGATGCCTTGTACTAATCCATTTCACTCCAAAAATATAATTGCTAAGGAAAGTAAATTACAATGATTTATTCTAGGGAGTCAATGATTTGATATATGTTAGAAGGATTGCTATTGTAGTGACTATTAATGACTAATAATTATAACAATTCAAAAAGCTATGAATATTTTTCAATCAATGTTGGAATGTTTTGTCTATTTTAGTCATGAAAAAAATTGGTTAATGTATGAATGAAACTAGGTTTCCTCTTTAATGTAAGATCAAATATTGAGTGGAACTTTATTTTTGCCTTAGATTTTTGTATTATGGTTTGAGTTGAGTTGCACTGCCATCTCGAGTCACACTGTGAGCCAAGTTAATTTTGAAAAAAATAAAGAGCGTGATTATCATGGGATCCTAATAAGAATCGTGATACTTTAAAATACTAAAGTGGTTTGTATGAGAACAATAATACTTCAAATTGTAAACCCACTTCTTTGTATTTCCCCTGGTTCCTCCATCAATGTTGGAATGCTCTGAATACTCCATTTGGAAAAGAAATGGAAAATACATGAAGGAAACTACATTTCCTCTTTACGATAAACTGTTTTAGGGTAGAACTTCATTTTACCTTGTATTTATGTAAATTTAGTTTGAACTCAAGTTATTAAATAAATATGTCCTTTTACACATGTTATTTAATATTACAAGTTGATTGGGTAAAACCAGTGTCGGTATATCTTTATGGATTTGCATGAGTATACCCATACTAGTATCACATCTAATAGGCTGAACAAGATTTAATTTCTAGGGAATGAGACATGAACATTCAAACTAAGCTTAAAGAATTTAATATAGTATACATAGATGGGATTTTTTGGGTGTATATATAGTAAATGAATTTCCTTTATCACGTTTGAGATAAAAGATAGTTGGATGAAGAAACCCTGTAGTAAATCCGAGAATTTATTTCCCAATAATAGTTGTATATAACTTATCGTGAGTAGTTGAACTTTACCTATATAGATTGCTTATAGGGATACACAGATTATTGAGTAAAGTTAGCTATATATATATATATATCATGAGTAGTTGAACTTTACCTATACAAATTGCTTATAGGGATACTCAGACTATTGAGTAAAGTTAGCTATATATATATATATATATATATATATATATATATATATATATATATATATATATATATATATATATATATATATATATATATATATATATATATATATATATATGCTTGTGAGTAGGGTTTCAATGAATTCTTATGATGTCTAAGTAATTAGGAAATTGATATGATTCATGTTTCGAAGGTAGAATATTTGAATTGTAATGGTTATATTTATTATATTTGAAACATCTTTAAGCAGGAGACACATTAAATGCATTTGATAGACTAAATGCATAATTATGTTAGCACTCTTATACATGCACTGTAGGTAAATAATATGTGATTACTTGGTGGAAGAAAATATTTTGTAAAACCCATAGATGGATGTACACACACACACACACACACACACACAGAGAGGATTATAAAGAGATGAATAGTGTTATAGAGTTAGGATAATCACTATAATTTATGTAGACAATAGCATAGGTAGACATTTATGTGGTAATACTCCTAAATAATTAATATTATATCCATGAATGATATAATTATATGATCTAAATCTATGCTATGGCTATGCTTCAAATGCTAGTAAAGACTAAGTAGTATATCTATAACATAGTAGTGTTATGCAATCATGTCGATAGGCTCAAATCTATAACATCATTTAAAGATGAAATGCATAGACTGTGTAGAGTTTAATCTCTTAAAAAGATCTTCATTAATGCCTTATCTAGTGGTTTTGAAATAATGGTTTTATCATCTATGATGAGAACTAGCAGTAAATAACTAGAACTGAATGTTATGTCTTGAGAGGTTGAAACGACTATAATACTCAGTTATATATTAAAGGTTCATGGAAGTACTGATTGTGAAATATTTTAAAACCTCGATTTATGTCATAAATGAATGCTAGTATATTTATACAAATATTAAATAAAAATTATGTGTAGTACTTTTTGTGAGAGTAATAAAAATGTGTAAGTGTTTAGACTTTTATAGCATAAATAGTGCATCATGATGTGTGCCTAGAGATTATGTTTCTTCTGAATGCTAATTTGCATTATAATCTAGGGTATAATCGAGTGGTATAATCCCGTATTTGGTTTATTATTATTTATAAGTGTAAGATTATTTGTTCATGATTGAGTTGGGTACTCATGCACAATGATCTATGATATTATGGGATGTCATAGAGTCCTGCTATATTAAAATATGTTATACTCGGATGGTACATAATGTAATTGTTATATCTAGATGCACACCATACAT
Organism: Torreya grandis; assembly: GCA_037957365.1. Classification (NCBI taxonomy): domain Eukaryota; kingdom Viridiplantae; phylum Streptophyta; class Pinopsida; order Cupressales; family Taxaceae; genus Torreya; species Torreya grandis. Next base: position 1,299,711 of record JARHVA010001202.1, read on the forward strand.
AAAGGTTAGCATGTTAGTTATTGATTTTAATAATATGTTTTATGATAGTTAGTAGGACATTATGTATGCGTGCATATAACCTTTGAGTGCATAATGAATGCTAGGATAGAATAATATGTGTTTTGTGGAATCTTTCTTGCTTTGATTATCCCTATGTTTGGCATGTAGTGAGTAAAGAATGCCAGTAGGATGTAAAATAATGGAATCTTGGGTTTAAATTATGTATAATGAGACATTATCATTTTGTGAGTATTATTTACATGTTTGTGGGATATCTTACAATAGAATGAGTATTCTATGATACACTACATGTTTAGTTTTTAGAAATCATACAACACATGGGTACTTGCTTGTTTTCTCTAGATTCTTGCACTGTCATTATCTACTCATCCATGAAGAGAGGGCCATTCACTTATGGGAGTAGTGTGAGGTATTTTTGGTCTTTGGTTGGTGTGGAAAAGCTCTGAGATGATACTCTCCCTCCCCACAATAGTATTACTTTTGAGATGACTCTTGAGATTGCCACAAATACTGGAAAATTTGGGGAACTCATACTATAGAGAGCCTTATATATTATTTTTTTACTTTGTATTATATTGTATTGATTATTGAAAACATTATAATGAATAATTGTAATTGCTTGTATATTGTGGATTGACAATAGTGGTTGTGTATTGTACCAATAGTGGCCAGATATTTGTATTTACCTCTATAATTATTTTATGATGCATTTTCATATATTGATAGTGATCAATGACTATTAGATGTCATGTGATTAATTATAGTTATCACTCTTCGAGTATTTTTGTATGATTTGCTTAATTCTCATGGTGTAATCTACCTATAGTTTATATGTTTAAAAAAAAAATCACATATTTTCTAGTTAGAACCCAATAGTATTGTTACATATGGTATTAGAGTTTTGGCTCAAACCCTAGGACCTAATGAGTCTATTAAAATATTTGTATCTTTCTATTTATCAAAAAGAAGAATTGTGAATGTGTGTGTGGTACATTGAGTGTGTACCCTAAGATCATTTGTACCACCTTATATTTGTTAAAAGGGTTGGTTTATTGATTGTCTCATTGGTGATGGTTATATAAGGTGTTGAGTAGGTAATTGTATAGCATAGTTCATGAGTTGTGAACAAGAGTTCTCTACCATATTCTTGATCTTTTAAATTGAACACATAGAGTATGATTACATCTTTCTTGGTAATCAAATCACCTTCACCATTTGTTTTTTTTGTTGTGAGTGTTTTAAAATCATGGAGTGATTCCCACTTAAGTATATATACATTATTTTTATGTCTTACTTACACAAATCCTAAGAGTGGAAAATCTTATAAGACAATTCTAGATTGGCACCACCTAATACAGTGGGAATTTTCCTGTTGTAGAGTGTAGATGTCTTGGTTAAGAATTCCTTTGTGTTTGGAGTTTGTTTATGGATTATCACCCTTATGTTTATGTGGACTTAGGAAAAGGTGTCATCTCTCTTAGCTATCTTAGAGGTGAGTTTTTATTATTTCACTCTCATCTTAAATAATTTTAAGCTACCAAGAAGATTCATATTTACATGATGTTGATTTAGTGTTTCCTTAAATGGAAAATTGATTCTGAAATGTTGTTTTGATCTTATTCCCTTGAGTTCATTGGATAGTGTTTTCTACTTCTTATTGAGAGAAGTTATAGGATTGGTTGGATTGATGAATCTTTGTGGTTAATATTTCCTTCCAGTTGTGGAAGTAGGTTATGATACTACTCTTACAAATTATGGTAAGTAGGTGGTGATTTGGTGACTTGGGTTGCAATGTTTCTTTTTACCATGTGAGGAGTTTTGTTTTTGAGATGTTAGTTCTTTAATTTACACTTGTGACTTTTTAGAGTCTCTATTTTATCTAAATTGTGAACCTGACCACGAGGAGTGGCGAACATTGAATTTATATTAATTCTAGCTATTTATAATTATTATATATCTTTGTTTGGACTGGTATTATTATCTTATAGAAACATGTTTTTTGAATAATTATTTATGTACCTTTTGTTGGGAGAAAGTAGGGTATGAGATGTGTAGAACATATTGGTAGTCTAAAAAGATTGAGATAAACTTTTAACATATTAAGTACTAATCAAGCAAGTAGGGAAACATTATCTCATTTGTTCCTTTATAAGGTTGTAAGGATAGTATAGTCCTTAGCCTTTGTATGATATATTAATTTTAACACTATTTCCTCTTAACTATGAATATAACACTATAGGTTAAGCTGTGAAATGTTATACTAGTTATGTTTGGCTAGTGACAACTTAATACAATAGTAAAATGATTGTATGATTTTTATTGTATGTATGTTGGTAAATCTAGAATTATTTAGCATGTAGTATTTATTTCTATGATATGTTAGTATAGAATTGTGATTCTTTGAACCTTGTGCACATTTTGGAGATCATTAGGTCATGGAGACCTAAGGGAAGAGTTGTGAATTATGAACACAAGTTATAAGGGATAGGACTAGATCCTACTTAGCCTCACATTAAATCGGTAGTTACTAAGTTTGGATTTGACAAATAGACTTGTTGAATCTAGGATTTTATAAATAGACTTGTCAAATTTAGTCATATGGCCATACACATGTATATTATAGATGGGTATTCCATAAATTTGTATATATTAGAAATGTAGTATTTATAGTTCCTATTCATCGTCATAATTGTTAGGAGCTCTATAGATTCAAGTTATACTTATCATAAACTATGTGGAGTAGTAATAATATTAACTTATACACATCATTATTACCAAGTCCCCCAAAACACTTTTCTCTAGGTTGATAAAAACTCTCTCTATGTTAAAGAGATGTGCTGAGGGGTTAAAAGTTTTTTTGGAACTCTCCCTGACCATTTATTTTTGGCTTTTGTGATGATTTCATGTGATTTTGTGGAAGTCGGTGAAACTTTCACCGAGATATGTATAAGTTGGTCTTGCGATTTTGGACCCCAAGGTGGTCATGATAGAACCAAACAACATAAGTGGCATTTAAAAAACTTGTCTGCATAATAGGAAATGTCACAGAGCAAGGTATTGTGGAACCAATACTCTGAGGATAGTTTTATTTGGGAGTATGATGATGGGTTTTATAGGTTATTTCAACATTTGGTTACATAATTTGATATTACATACTATGTTTTTATTCTATTAAACTTGGTTTCTTATTCAGAACTATTATTTAAATAAGTGTCATCAAGATGATGACCAGCTTTAGGGGGGAAAGATGTTACATCCCAATTTCACCCTAAGTTTATTAAATTTTGAATCCATGGATTATTATGGTTATTATTTGATTATTATTGCTTTAATTTGAGCTATATGATATATATTAGTTATGGGAAAGTGATATGTTGATTTGTTTATTATGTATGCACCTAAATTCACTCGTTTATATTATTGTCACTAATATTCCTATTTTTTTTAAAAAACTAAAAGAGGGGTAAAAAATATTGTTAAAGACGGAGAAAGAAAAAAGTTACATGTTTTTATCCTGGTCAACTAGTTGAGCCAGCTCCTGGGATAAATCCAGGGGCAGCATCTTATGATCCGAGATGTTCTAAGGCGGCCCATGCTCGGAGGCCCATTTGGCCAAGCAGTCAGCCACCCCATTCCATTCACGAGGAATATACATAAAGGAAATAGAATCCAAAGAAATACAAAGTTGAAGTACCTGTTGCACCACCCCAACCAAATGCCAATCTACCGTCTCAACATCCTGTTTATTCAACATATTGACAACAACTTGCGAGTAAAATTCACAAATAATTTGATGCTAGCCATGAGAATAACACTGTTGAACAGCAACCAAGATCATAAGAGCTTCCATGAAATTATTAGTGTGCCAGCCCTTGTGAATTGAAAAGAAGAATTGCACCTTACCAAAACTGTCACGCCCCACCCTGCTAACACTAGCTGGTCCAAGATTTCCTCGAGATGATCCATCGGTTTTAATTTTGAGCATACTTGCCTCAGGGGGAGACCATCGACCCATTCATTTGATAGGGTGCATACACTACCTACAGTCATGTGTTGGAGTGTGAAGGGTGAAGGGGATATCCCTGGGAAATGTAGAGGCAAAGCGTGCATAAATCTCAGCATCAACCGAACCCAGGTCATCTGCCACATCACACTTAGCGTGAAGGGTTTTAAGAAGAGAATTCATGATTCTCCCCCATAGGACCCTGAGCTCAATACTCACATCCTGGAAAATTTGTTTGTTCCTCTCCAGCCATATATGCCACAAGATAAAAGATGAGCCAATGCGCCAAACAACCTGAAGAAAAGAAACTAGAGAGGGAGGATGACCCAATCGATCCCAAAATTCTGACAAAGAAGATATGTGCCAGCATGGGCAATCCCACACCACCCACCATAGGTGCCAAATCTGTTTGGCAAAAGGGCACTAAAAGAAAAGATGGGAGATAGTTTCCTCACTGTTGCGGCATAAAACACACATGGAGGGCCCCTAGAAACCCTATTTGTAGAGGTTGTCCTAGGTAATACACCTATTGTAAACCAGCACCTAGAGAAAAAAATTACACTTAGGCCAAGAATAGTTGTTCCAGACCTTCTTCCCCCAAGAGACCACCACTTCACACAAAAGTTGTTTTGTCAATGCAAGGTACCCGGAGGAAACAAAATACTTCCCTAAGGGGTCTCCACCCCATGCCAACACATCATGCCTCTACAAGGAACTGCATTCTCTAGAGGCCAATATCAGAGATAACTCCAATCGATCCTCCATAGAACTGCTCAGCGGCTAGTCCAAAGAGTTCTTCCATCGATACCCCACCGCTGTGCCCATCCTGAAGGCCTCCTTATAATGATCCAATGTATTCCACCCAGCAAATAGCAGAGAATCACAGAGCAACTACAAATGTGGATGAGAGGATAAGAGAGGGGGAACCCATCCCAGGAGTTGCTCCAAAAGAGAGCATCCGTTCCCCTGTTGCAGATCTAAAAGAGGTTGTGTTTCACCAGTTGAGCTCCCCGCTTGAGGGTGTTCCATACCATCGACCCTCTTCCCTCAAGGGGGAGTCTTGAAATATCCACAGGCTCTGCCCTAGGTAGTATTTGAAAACTAGGATACGGGCCCAAAGGTGAGCTTGACTGGAGCACTAGTGCCAATAGAGTTTGGTAGTGAGAGCTTGACTATACAGAATTGCAGAACACAGCCCAAGGCTACCTTCCTTTTTTGGCTGACAAACTGTGTCCTAGTTAAGCAGACTCCATTTGGTATTTAGCAGATTGCCGCTCCAAAGAAATTAGCAATAAAGAGCATCAAATTCCTTTAGGAAGTACCCCAGGGTAGCCTGAACCATACTGTGATAAATGGGAAGGGCTTGAATCATTGATTGCAGGAGTGTCACCCTACTGGCAGTGGAGAGCCACTTATGAGTCCAGTGGTTAACTCTCTGTCTTAGTTTGTTCAGCACCTTCTGCCAAAAGAGCCTCGGCTGTCTTCCCACCACAATAGGGACCCCTAGGTAGGTGAGGGGGAGAGACTGTATCTGAAACCTCAGGATAGCAATAATCCTTCACTAGATAGGCTCAGGGGTGTTGAAAAACAAAATAGAGGACTTGTGGTCATTAATCTTCTACCCAGAAGCTGCCAAATAAGTGTCCAGGGTGAGCCAAAAATCTTCTACTTCTTGAATCTGAGCTCTCCCCACAAGAGAAGTGTCATCCATGAACTGGAGGTGGGATAAGGTGGGTAATCCATTTCCCCAATGCCATCCCTAAAGCACATGCTGAGAAACCCAGAGCTTAATAAGTTATCCAAGTCCTTCTGCCAAAATAATAAACAAATATGGAGAGAGTGGGTCTCCTTGATGAAGTCCTCTAGAAGCACCAAAAAGCTTTGAGGGTGCACCATTAATAAGGACCAAGAAAGAAGGGGTCGTGACACAGCTGAGAACCCAATGGATCCAGTCCTGATTGAAGCCAAAAGCTAGAATAAATTTTTGCAAGAAGCCCCAACTAACTCTGTCATACGCCTTAGCCATATCTAGCTTAATAAACATTGCTCGTTCATGGGAAGTACTCATGGAATGAATAGCTTCTGATGCTATAACCACCCCATCCAAAATTTGCTTGCCTGCAACGAATCCCCCTTACTCCTCAGAGATAACCATGCGTAGGTAGATTTTAAGACTCTCCACAATGAGCTTAGTGATAATTTTGTAGACTACATTGTAGAGAGCAATGGGCCTAAAACATTTCAACTGATTAGCCTGTTCTCGCTTCGGAATAAGCACAAAAAAAGTAGCATTCAAAGCCCAGAGCATTTCTTTGTTGGAGTAGGACTCCTGAACCACCTCCAAGAGATCCTGATTAATGACATCCCAAAATTCTTGAAAAAATTCCACAAGGAATCTGTCTGGTCTCAGAGCCTTACCTTTCTTCATGCCAGAGACCACCCCCTCCAATTCAGACTTACTAATAGGCCGCATAAGGGAGTCATTCATTTCCAATGTCACAATGGAGGGAGTACAAGATAAAAATGTACCTTTGGCAAGCTCGTTAGGAGGAGTATCATTTGAGAAAAGAGCAGAATAAAACTGAATAGCTTCCCTGGATATATCTTGAGAGGAAGTTAGGCGCATACCATCTGAAGTAATCAGGGAAGAGATGAAGCTCTTGTTACATCGATCCTGTACAGAGTTATGGAAAAAAGCCATGTTCTTGTCCCCTTCCTAAAGCCAGTCTACACGAGCCTTCTGTTTCCAATAAATTTCTTCTCGAATATCCAACTCAGCCAAATCTGTAGAAGCTTGAATCTCTGCCGATCGAAGAGCTTCAGACAATCCAAGGTCTCGAATCTACCTGGTGATGGCATCTAGCTGGTCTTGCACCCTCTTCTTCATGATGTGGAGATTACCAAAATAGTGGCTATTCCAATACTTTAATTTCCTTTTAACATACTGAAGCTTCTTAGTAAAAGCAAACATAGCCGTACCATAATTCGTGCCCCCTTGCCTCCACCAATGTGCCATTAAATCATGGAGGGAGGAGTCACGAAGCCACATCAACTGAAACTTGAAAGGGGGCTTCTTGGGAGCCATAATGAGCCTAACATAGAGCTTGATAGGCCAATGGTTGGACCCCCGCCAGTCAAGAATATCAAAAGAGAGAGAGATAGAACTAGAAAGCCAGAAATGAGAGATAAGGAACCTGTCTAGGCGTTTCGAGATGGCCACATTCCCCATCCTTCGGTTGTTCCATGTAAAAAGTATGTTGAGGGGTTTAACATCCGAAAGATGTAACAAGTCAATATTTTGTTGAAGAAGCTCTAAAGAAGGCCCCAGCCGAGCTAGTCCCCCTCTCTTCTCTTCTAGACTAAGAATAGAGTTAAAATCCCCAGCTACAATCTAGGGCAAGAAAGGGTGGCAGATTCTAACGTACCGAATGTGGTCCCAAAGCTTGAGCTAACCTGGGAGATCAATAGGGGCATACACATTGGTGACTAAAATCAGCTCGCTAGTCTCCAAGGAGGAAGCAACCATTGAGAGGGCCGAGATGCAGGATAGCCAATGGATTGGCAAAAATTTCCTAGGATCCCATCACATAGCAAGATCACCCGAGGTCCCCAGGGTGCCAATACACTGACATTGGATGAGAAACCAAATATTAGGTAGGATTCCATGGAGAGTTTGGTCTCCTGAATACAAAGAATATCAAGTAAATGGTCTTTCACCAACTTATGAATAGCCTTTTGTCTGGGGATGCTATTCAACCCCCTCACATTCCATGATAGAATAATCATTGAGTGGAGTGAGGAAAGTGTTCATCCAAGGTCTTCACCACCCCTGACTCTACCAGTAAATCTCTTATAAGTTTAATTTTGTCTTGATCCTTCTTGCGTCCTGCTCTGGAAGGAGTGGAGAAGGAGACCTTCTTAAAAGGTCACTGCATTAATCCAAGAGTGAGAGAAGGTCCCTTTTATTTGCTATGAACTTCCACCTCTTTCACCAAATCTACCCAGCATATATCTTTGTCCTGTGGAGTAGGTGCAACCACAAGGGCTTTAGACTCTGGGTCTAGAGTGGTTTCTGAGATCTGTTGAATGACAATATCCTAGGAACCATTGGAAATATAGATCTTTCCTTCCAACTCTAACATCCCACACTACTCCACTATAGGGGTACCCTCTTCTATGACCATGTTATCAAGAGCTTTGAAACGATTGAATCCAGCATCTTCTTGTCGGTCTAGATGTGAGCACTTCTGACCTCGCCCCCTAATACGGTGTCAAACTGGGGTAAAACCATCTCTATCAATTCCTGTAAAGTCAGATTGGCCTTGCTCCAAATTGGGAGTATTCAAATGGGCTTTTCCTTTTGTAGCACTATCAGGCTGACCATTTCTATTACCAACAGAGTCGAGTTGTCCATTCCTCATACTTGCATTGGCAGTCTGTGGATCAGCTGATCCCTCAAGAATGCTGGGACCTTTGGACGCATGAGGGCATTGGTGCTGAAGATGTCCATATACATGATAGATTTGACACTAAAAGGGGATGGAATCATAATCAATTTGCTGAATCCAGGATGAGGAACCCAAGCATATTTCCATATAATCTGGCAGAGGGTTGTTTATATCAATATCAACATAGATGCAGGCGTAAGAGGTAACCTTCTTGTCTAGAGATTGGTGAGCAATTGCAGCTGGTGTTCCAATCATGGCAGGGATCTACCTCAGGATATCCTCATGCCAAAATTCTAGAGGTAGTTTCGGTAGGCAGACCCACACTGGAACTCGTGAAGGAAGATCCTCACCAGAGTTAAACCCCACATGCTAGGGTTTTATGAAAAGGCCAATACGGTCATAAAAATAAGGTTCTCCCTCAAAAACCCAATTCCTATCAGAAATGCAAGTGAGATTTACCATGAAATAGCTGTTACCAGCCAGCATGATGTTAAAATCTCCTTCAATCTGCCATGAACGGTGAATCCAGGCTTTCAGAGCCGATAGGGATATGTAGATTCTAAGAAACTTGCAGATTAACACATGTGAAGCCAAATATTCAACATCTTCCTTAACAGTTTCTGAGGGGATAACTAACACAAGCCTATCCTAGCTACGTGGAAAATAGCCGTTGACCTTACTGATCTTAGCTCATTCGCCCACATAAAATGCCTCCTTCACCTCCTCCTATGAACTTCTGCCAGGCAGAGACTGTCCAGTCATGGATGTTTCTGCCCGTAATAGACTCCTGGAACCCTCACTCGCAGCCATCATCCCAGTCAAAATTCCACTCTCTTTCAATCTCTGTTCATCATGAAACTTGTGAAGGATTCTTATGTGGTAAGCAACATCGTCACTAATATTCCTATTAATCAACACTAATTTTGCTTAATATCATTTATCCCACTAATATATCCCCTTTTATCTTGCTAATTTATCCCTATCCTAATCATTTATTTAATAATATCCATTTCAATCATTCCTCATATACTAACTTTATTCTATCCCACCAATCAATTAATCTAATCTAGATCCCTATTATCCTAATCTAATCCTATTTACATATTATTTGAGAATTTTAAATTCCCAATGGCCCACCTACTAGACTATTCCAAGGCTATCCTACACCCCTAATCCCTAATCCCAATCTAACCTCATTATAATCACCATTAGTCCCTAAGAAGGATTCTAGAACCCTCCAAATCTAGAACCTTCTCTATTATAACCCTTCCTCTCTAGAAGCCTCTAAATCTAGAGGCTTCCAAAGAATTTTAATTTCCTTGGATAACCCCAACCCTTGATCTCCTTCATTCAAGTTTGAATCTCCACCATAGATATTTCCCTCCTCTTTCTATTTAAACCACTCTCCTCCTCCATAGAAACCATCTTAGGAATCCATCGCAAATCCATGCCAAACTAATCTCAAGCATACTTTAATAATCATTCATCATGCCATCATAATGTCCAATCTGAGTCTAAGGTAACGTCTCATCTAATCTCTTATTTTTCATCTGTTTGATCATGATTTGGAGCATTTAGCTTTAGGATCATAATGCTAGTTTGAATTCTGATTTCATCTATTTACATTGAGTCCTAATGGTTCTAGATTATAACTAAGTAGTTTTATATTTGGGTTTGAATTTACATAGCTAAATCTATATTATGCTAAAAAATCCTACTACATAATGGTGACCATGGTGGGACTAATCTTGTGAATATGAATTTGGTAATGTTATTTGTAGGAAGGATTTAGGATGAATTCGGTGGCTTAAGTCTCATATTTTCTATTTATAATCCTCTTCGTTATCAGTAATCTCAAAATTACACCCTTGTAATAATCTATAATTTTGTTAAAGATTGATTTTGTAATCATTCAATGTTAATACCTTGTTCATTTATGTTTTTGTTAACTAGTACTAGGCAGTTACTCTTTGGAAATATTTTATTTACACATTTGAAATTTTCCAAATCATTCTACTATGTTGGACGAATTCCTAGTTTCTTTTTTTTTTTTATAAGCATCTGTCTTAAAGGCAGTTTTGCACTCCCTATTTCTAAACTTCTTTTGTCTTGGTTTGATGTCTATGTCCCATTTTGTGACTCTTTCAAGGAAGATTGGTTAGATTTTTAATATCCATACATTGCCATAATCCCTTCAATAGGTTTTTTTGGTATATAAGCCATGTCTTTTAAAGCCATAACAACCATAAAATTTGACAAAAATCTGATTTTAGCATGTTGTTGGTTGGCATTTGTATCTTGTTTTAAACCCCCACTTTAATTAATGATGGAAGGATGTTGGTGGAGGTTGTGACCTTTGGATTTACATCTGCCAAATTATATTTGGCTCAAAATCTTCTCTATCAAAGCTAGGCATATTCTGCACTTATTCCTGAGCCTGACATTGATATAGGTAAATACGCTACCCAAGCAAAAAAAAGCTCTCAAACAAGTAACAGATTCTAAAGAAAACTGACCTAAAGGTATTGATTTTATTGGAGACCAAGGGATTTGATTAGGGCACATTGGCATGAAGATCATGATGAAACTCCAAGGACAACATTGCCAATATATAGAACCAATTTTAAAAATTCTATTATAATAGGTGAGCCAGAGCATAGGGAATCACAGTAGGTCATTACTTAAATCAATTAAAATATTGAACTTCCAAAAATTTCTTGGCACCTAAACTCCCATGCCACACCTATCCCAGATACAATATGGACACCTGTTAAGAACAACATCATCTGTGTACCACATTAGACCAGTGATTTGACTAAGATTGATCAATTTACTTAATCTATTGGTGTTCATTTGGATTAGCTCATGTTAAGAAAGATTAATATGTGCCATTTATAATTCATAGTATTCTTTGTGCTAATGCTCTAGCTTTTACAGTTCAATTATTATTTGGAATTGTAAGTTTAGATGCTTATCTATGCTTAGGTGTCTTTAGGTTTTAATTTGTTTCTTGGGAACTCGCATTTTTTATGGTCAATACTTCTAATCTAGAGTGTCATTCAAATAGGTGGCTAACATTTCAATGTTCAATTTAATATTACTTTCTAGCCACTTCTGTTAGAAAGAGATATAAGAAGGGTAATAGTTTGCTAGTTTGATAATTTCGTCATATCAATTGAGACCTTTTTAAACCAAACTCACCAATAGAAAAAAAAAGGAACATTTCCAACACTTGGGCATTCATGTTAATGATTTATTATAGGTTACCTTATAGTACAAAATGCTTGGTCAATGATTAAAATCAATCGAACATGCTAAGCATCTATTTTGCAAGTTAACCGATTTTGAAATCGGGTAAAAATATCATTTTTTTAATCATTTAATTGTGTTCACAAGAAATACAACTGTCAAAGGAAAATTATTAAAACTATTAATCATTGGTCTTGTGTGTTACCTCTTTTGGAGTTCCAAAGTTAAATTACTGTGTGCTTGCAAGTTGTCGGTTAAAGACTCTTTTTGGCATTTTAAAAATCATTTCGAATCATTGTAATCATCTTGATTTGTATATGTCATTTTCATCATTCATATTGTACATATCACTTAGTCTTATATATTCTTATTTATCTTTTCATCTTGTAAATATATCACACACTTAATCCTAATCATTTAATTAATCTTCTTTTTGTTTGCTTGCTTGTCTCTCGAGGGCTACGATCGATTTATGCTCTCCCCTTGCATCCTTGAAACAATTATTAAAAGATAAAAAAACCACCTATAAACCCCATTTCCTTTTTATTTTTCTAGGGGGCTTGTGATCATGGATTTTACCACCATGCACTAGTCCAAACTCTGTGTTCTGGTGGAGTCTAAAAATCAAGAAAGCTATCGTTATATGCCTAAGAAAAATTCTCCATAAAGGGTTTCATGGAGTGAGAGATTGTTAAGATCCAAGAGATAAGGTAGTCAAAGAGTATCCTACATAAACTTGGGCCCCATTGTACCTTTGTATATATAGGGTACGCACCTAGAAACCTTCATGTATACCTAGATTAGGAGCCTTCTACCATAATAGGTGTATCACTATAGGATTTAGTATTAGCTCCAAAATAGCCATCGAGTATTAGTGGGGTTGAGAGGGTTTGATTGATATCATAATCAATCACCAGCATACAACCTCACCCATGAATCCATTAGATGGTATAAACATCAAGTTATGCACCCTTAAGTTTACTAATAATAGGTTTTTAACTTGCTTGCTTGGATGTGTGTTGTGATAAACCTATGTTATTTGTGAGCTGGTTCAACCTTATACCCTAAACCTATACATACCTATCTAGGTCTTTGCATGTCATTTTGTATATCCTTGCCTCATCATTTTCTCATTTTTGCATCCTTATCCTATCATCCTTTTGTACATATCATCTTGTACAACCTTGTCATCATATCATTATACATATTATCCTTTTTTATATCCTTTTACACATCTCATATTTTCCCCATCACCACCTTGCCTTAATCCCTTCCTAGTTTCACCATCTCCACCCACCCTTGATCATCCCCCATCACCTATATTACATCCTATACATCCTTGTCATCATCCCATTATACATCCATCATCCCATCTTGTACATCTTGGGCCTATCATCTTGTACATTCATATCATCCTCTTGAATAGATATCCTTATCTTATATATCCTTATCTTATCATCATATCATCCTCCTAATATATTTTCTATAGTCCTATTACCCATCACCCCCTTTTGTCTTCACCCCATCCTAATCTAGTCATCCCCATATTATCCTATCTCATCATACCCCATAATCTCATCCCCATCTCACCATTGCCTTGGTATATCCTTCTCATATCTCCCATCTTATCTTAATCCTCTCCTAGTCTCATCATATCCATCTGTCATTAGTCACACCCCCCGTCACCCACATCTCATCTTATACATCATTTCCATCTCATTGTACATCCCTCATCCCTTCTTAGTCCCATTATATCCCCCTATCCTTGGTCATCACCCTATCATCTTGTACATCTTTACCTAATCATCATCTTGTATATCCTTGTCTTACCCTCTTGTACATACCTTTTGTTGTCTTGTACATCCTTTTAACCATATCTTATCCTAACCCACCCATCATTGGTTATCCTTCCATCACCTACATATCCTAATCACATCATCTTTTATCAACATCTTATCCTAAGTCTATACCACATCACTTGTCTTGACCTTTTCATCATTACCCATCTAATTTAACCTCATCCTATCTTATCCTATTTGGATTTTTAGGTCACATAAGAGTCTAAACCATCCCCACCTCATTCATCTTACCCATTTTATCCTTTCATCATCACCTATTATCATACTTGTCCTTATCCTATTATCCTAATTGTTGGGTGAATATTTTGTCACCAGCTAACTGATGGGAAAAATAGGTGTTTCAATTAAAGCATAGGGAGATTTATCAGCCAAATGTGTAGGTCAACCACATCAAAAGGGGGAAAATATCTCCTCTCATCAAGGGGAGGTTCCCTATAACTATGAGGTGTTATATACTATATATATAAGTAGAAAATAACACTCAGGGGTAGGATAACACCATCCATCTCTCTTTTTTCAGAGATGATGTTCACAAATCAAAGGAAAAATCCTAGTGAAATGATAGAAGGCACTTCTCTTCTTTCAAAAGTGATGTTTAGCAAATAACAAGAATTATTTCTGGAAAGTAACAGATAAGTAAATGTAACAGGGCACAATAACCAACAGAATGAGGTGTAGCACAAAGTCTCCACCTCAACTGCCAAAGAGTGAAATATGAAGGACAATGTGGGCACAAAGTCATCCCAAGATCTTTTAAATAGAAATAGAAAAACAAACACGCTAAAGACAATTGTGGTAGCACAAAGTCTCTCCACAGTTGGCTTCATGACACCTTCCTGATTACTTCCACTAGTTTTTCTTATTTAATTAAATGGACAAGAATGCATTCAAGAAATAGATATAAGAATAATTTCCTCAACAACACAAGCTATTACAGCACAAAGTCTGAAAGGTCACTTGCTTTCTTATTCAGATAACAAAATATGATTAACAATCTGAGCTCAAAGTCTCAGTAATGCCTTTCAATTCGGGCAAAGTTTTGCTTTTGATAACAAAAAGATCTCCTTTGCATAAAATAAGAGATTACAATATACAACAACCAAGAAAGACTTAGTTCTTTGTTTCATGAAATAGCCCATGATGCATTCAATGCCTTGAATGCATTTTTAGTTCTGTCAAGGGGTCATGCTGGAACAAGGCTAGGCTACGTCTTTAAGTGCTCACGCTCTTTGATGTCTACCTAGTGGACTGTTTCACCAACTAGAAATAACTCTTGTGTAGATATTTCTAGTTTTCCCTCTTTCCTTGCCACATATTTTGTCCTTTTCTTGGCAATCTGAGCTCTCAAGCTATCTTCTCACTTTCTGCTGGCTCCTTCAGCTTTTTCTTTGGCTGATCACTGAGTTTATTTTCAGGTCCGTGCCACATTTGAAAATAAACGGGCATTTTGTGATCCAAGCAAAAATTTGGGTGACCATTCGGGTGACAGTTAATTCCTCGAGGTGACCATTCAGGTGATAGTTAATTCCTCAAATTATATATTATTTTCATTCTTGGAAGTCAAATTGTTAGTGACAGTTATTCCCTTGAGCCATTATGTCCTCGAGTATTTCCTTGAGCCATTATGTCCTTGAGCGTTGTATTATTTTAATTCTTTGACGTCAAATTGTTGATGATAGTTATTTCCTCAAGTCACTCAATCTTAAATCATCACTCGTTAATTCCTCGAGCCACTCAATCTTCTAATGTTTTCAAAATATGTATAAATGCATTGTAACTCGAAATGGGAAGGCAAACATCTCTTCCCAGAGATAAGCCTATATTTGTATTGAGATTCTTGAATAATACGACATCTCTTATCAGAGAATTCATTGTTATTGCATTATTTCTATGCTATTGAAATATTTATCAACCAGAACTTTTGAGTTTTGGATCAATTATATTAGAGTGATTTGTCTTGAGAGTGTATGATCCCGAGGACGAGGTCAGGATACAGGAAACTTAGGTGGGAAACGATAAAGCTTCCAAACATTCCACCTGTGTGCCCCAAACAACTTCAAATGGTATATGACACTGAGACATTTGATCCTTTCAAGGAAATGGTGAATGAAGCCCTCTAACGACAACAAGCATAGATGCTGCAATAATTTTCTCAAATTCTTTAAACACTTTCAATGGGAAATTCTAGCTCCACGGCTACACATCCTGGCTCCTCATCGAGGGAACTTCCTTTCAGTGCCCTAACACCCTTCAAGGTTTAGGTAAATTTTGATATTCCCACATTTGAAGGCAAAATCAATGCTGATGTAGTGGAAAATTGGTTGGATCAACTATATTCCTACTTCTCTGTAAATAAGTTCATCGATGGAGAAAAGATCACTTTTGCTCTTTTGAAATCATCATTGCCCATGAAAAATTGGTGGGAAGTGTACAAAAAGAGGTTCAGTATGGATATCATTGGCCTTGGGGTGGAACCTACTTGGGATGCTTTTATGGAAGTAGTAAAAGAAGAATACTATCCCATCAGAGCGTATGATGATCTGTACATACAGTGGCAACAACTTCGCCAAGGCAAGGACCAATTTGTTCAAGATTACATAGACACTTTTCATTCCTTGTCTGCAAAACTATGCATTCAAGAAAGTGAGAATCATAAAACTCTCAAATATCATGGTGGACTACAATGGTACATATGAGGGGAAATGGAACTCCTCAATTTGGAAACACTTGGTGAGGCATATAAATTTGTAGTGATGATTAAACAGAAGCATGGTAGGAAGAATATGAAGAGTCAACCTTCAAAATGGAAAAGTGACAAGGAAGGTCAAACACGAGGGCAAAATTGGAATTAGAAGGAGTTTTAGGATAAGAAATCCCAAGAGGGGAAAGCTAGAAAATGGTGTGATTACCACAAAATTGGAACTCACTCCAAAGAAGAATGTCGAGCCATCAAGTCACTGCTCTTTGAGTCACAATACTCGACATCTACTACTCTGCCTCATACATAACCCACAGTTAAAGAGGATAAAGAATAAATTATAGATGTTGAGCCTGACACCATCGTCACTTCATCACAGACCCATGAAGAAAGACCAAATGATAAATAAAGATTGTTTCACTCTAAATTATGGGTAAAAGATAAGCCTCTGCATTTCATTCTTGATAGTGTGAGTAAAAAGAATTTAATCTCTGCTAAAGTTGTGAAAAGTCTAGATCTATCCATGAAGCCTCATCAAAATCCATATAGTATTAGATGGTTTAGCCCAGGGAGAGACCTTCGTGTCACCCATCAGTGTCTTCTTTCATATGCTATAAAACCATTCCAAGATGAAGTCTTGTGTGATGTGGTCAATCTAGATGTTTGTGATGTACTCCTTGGTTAGCCATTCATGTATGAGAGACATGGCATCTATGAATCACAAACCCAAAGGATCACCCTCACTCTTGTAACATAGTGCTATAGGGTACTAGAGGTACCACCTCCCACATTTGTCTCCCTGATCAGTGTTAATAAATTCAAGAGATTGGTGGAGAAGACAAAGCAATTTGTTCTCATGGTGGTCAAACCACATAAATCTAAGGAGGTCGATGTTGCGGTCCTAACTACACAATCAACACAATAATAAAATCAGATAAGATGAATCATAGGAGAATATGATGACTTATTCAAGTCACCCATAGGAGTTCCACTGCATTGCCAGGTAAAACATTCTATTGATTTAATCCTAGGATCACCTTTGCCTAACAGTGTTGTATATCGTAGATCAGTTTTGGAGAATGATGAGATAAAAAGATAGATTCAAGAATTGATCCAAAGGGGTCACATCAGGCCAAGCTCTTCACCTTGTGGTAGCCCAATCATCTTGGCACCAAAGAAAGATGGAACATGGAGGCTTTGCATTGACTACCGAGCCCTGAATAAAATCTCTGTGAGGAATCGCTACCCTCTCCCCATAATTGATGACCTGTTAGACTAGCTATGTGGTGCAAAGTTCTTCACCAAATTGATCTCAAATTTGGTTATCACCAAATTCCCATCGATCCCACTGATGTCTGGAAAACTACATTCAAATCTAAGGAGGGGCTTTTTGAATGGTTGGTTATGCCTTTTGGCCTAACTAACACACCTATAACCTTCATGAGGATGATGGATGACATCCTACGACCCTTCACCAACTTATTTGTGGTTGTCTACTTAGATGACATACTCATCTATAGCAAAACATGGGAAGAACATTTGCAACATGTCTGTAAGGTGCTTCAAACTCTTCGAGAGCACCAATTGTACGCAAATATTGACAAATGCACATTCAGAATGACAACAATTCAGTACCTCAAGTACATTGTGAATGAGGAAGGGGTCCATGTTGATCTTGAAAAGATTTAGGTTATTCAAGAATGGCCCACACCAAGGACCATCACAGAGCTTCGTAGCTTTTTGGGTCTTGCAAATTTCTACTACAGGTTTGTTCTTGGATTTTCATATGTTGCTTGGTCACTAACCCAAGTGACTAAAGGAGGAGCTAAAGCTACATTTTAGTGGGGTGAAATAAAACAAAGGGCATTTGAGAATTTGAAGAATAGACTCTGCTCAGCCCTTGTTCTTGCCTTTCTAGATTTGCATCAGCCATTTGAGTTGATGACAGATGCATCAGAATATGCCATGGGAGCTATAATCATGCAATATGGCCATCCTATTGCATACAATAGTGAAACTTTCACTGATACAATTAGGAAATATCCAACATATGATAAGGAGCTCTATGCCATTGTGCAAGCCTACAAACACTAGAAACACTACATCTTGGGGAAAGAGATGGTCATCCACACTGACCACAGACCATTGGAATTCATCTAGATGCAAAGCAAACTATGAAATGAGAGGCACCAAAAGTGGGCCACATATCTTCAGCAATTCCACCTGATAATCAAACACAAAAAAGGGAGCTCAAATACAACTGTAGATTGTCTGAGCTACCCACCAATTACTGCACTCACAACAGTTCTTGACCTGTGCAGACATGAGACTGCCACTTGGGGTTCTCTGTATGAAGCAGATCCTACCTTTGTTGACACATATCAAGCACTCCAAAAAGGTGAACATGTTTCTGACTTCTATTTGCAAGATAATGTCCTTTGCCATATGGGGCACATCTATGTTCCTCTTGCAGAACAATAAAATATGGTATGGGAAATACACTTGAGTAGGACAACTAGACACCTTGGTATCGAAAAAACATCGACAGTTCTTCAAAAACACTTCTACTAGCCCCATATGCAAAAAGATGTGGAATGATATCTCAAATCTTGCACCCCATGTGTAATAGCCAAGCCAACAAATAAGAATCAAGGATTGTACATGCCATTGCCAGAACCAACCTGGCCTTGGGAATCTATCTCAATGGATTTTCTCTCAGGTTTGCCCACTTCCAAACATGGCAAGGACTATATTTTTGTGGTAGTTGATCATTTTTCAAAAATGGCTATCATGATTGCTTGTAAGAAAAATATATCTACTGTGGAAAATGCTCAACTATATTTTAGTCATGTATGGCTCCATTTTGGTCTCCCCAAGTCCATTGTCTCAGATTGAGATAGCAAGTTCCTAAGCATCTTTTAGTCCACTCTATGGAAGATGATGGATACTAAGCTAACGAAGTCCACAACCTTCCATCTATAGACTGATGGTCAGACAAAGGTGGTAAACCACTTGATTGTTCACATGATTCAGATGTATCACTCCAAACATCCATGCACATGGGACGAGGGACTTCCTTTCATATAACATGGATACAATCGGGTGCTACACAAATCAACCAAGCACAGTCCATTCCAAGTATGTTTTGGGTTCCAACCCATGGCACAAATTGATATAACTATTCCATTTTCCACCATGGAATACACACCTCATGGAAGATCTAAGGCAACAAAAGAAACATATTTTATTGAACAAATGTAACACATCCAGCAACATGTTCACGACATCCTAGAGAAGATGAATTAGAAGTATAAGCAATTCCATGACAAACATAGGATTGCACACCATTTTTCTATGGGTGACAAGGTTTGGTTATGGCTTCAGAAGGAATGGCTTGTAGGCCCACACAAAAAGATTCAGCCTCTGTAATATGGTCCATACACCATCACCAGAAAAGTTGTATAAAATGCTTTTGAGTTGAACCTACTAGCCTACCTTGGTCTGCATCCAATATTCAATTTGGAGCTCCTAAAACCATATCACCCACCTTTATTAGACACTTCAGTTGTGGTAGAACAACTAGACATTGATGAGCTTGATCCACAGAGTTTTGCTCTAGTGGAAGAGGATCAGATTGTGGATATTTGGATGAAGACAACAAGAGGACACTCTATTCCATTGTATCGAGTGGTTAGAAGAGGCCAGCTTAGCCACCAAGGTGAGTGGCTCATAGAGAATCAAATCAAGACACAACTACCCCACCTGATGGGGAATATTGACGCAATGGGGACCATTAATTTTCAAGGAGGGAGGAATGATCCAGGCAACAATTTGGGTGACCATTCAGGTGACAGTTAATTCATCAAGGTGACCATTCAGGTGACAGTTAATTCCTCAAATTTTGTATTATTTTCATTCTTAGAAGTCAAATTATTAGTGATAGTTATTCCCTCGAGCCATTATGTCCCTGAGTATTTCCTCGAGCCATTATGTCCTCGAGTGCTGTATTGTTTTAATTCTTGGACATCAAATTGTTGGTGACTATTATTTCTTTGAGCCACTCAATCTTAAATCATCACCCGTTAATTCCTCGAGCCACTCAATCTTTTGATGTTTTCAAAATATGTATAAATGCATTGTAACCCAAAATGGGAAGGCAGACATCTCTTCCCAGAGATAAGCCTATATTTGTATTGCGATTTTTGAGTAATACGACATCTCTTCTCAAAGAATTCATTGTTATTGTGTTATTTATATGCTATTGAAATATTTATCAACTAAAACTTCTGAGTTTTGGATCATTTTGTTACCTTGAATTTGATGTCCACAGGGACATCACTAGTCACTGGTCACTTGAACCACTTTGAACCTTAAACCTTTGAACCTATAGAGTTCATTGGTTCAATGGTTCAACGGTTCAGGTGGTCCTATCGGCTCCTTGGTCAATCAGTTCCTTGGTTCAATTGGTTGAACCATCTCTTCAAACTTATCTTTGAAATTTTATGCTTCCTTCCATCGCTCAAAGCTTCCTTTCAAATTTTTAAATTCCTTGAACCTTTGAACCTTTAAACTTTCAACTCTTTTGGTTCAAGGTTCAACAGTTCATTCTCTTTCTTTGAATCTTTTGTTCCCTCAAAATTTCTGGATCCTTTTCTTTTCTGTTGAACTCATTGAACCTTTAAACTTTGAACCTTCTGAGGTTCAAGATTCAACGGTTCAACCTTTATTTCTTAGCTCTTCAAATCCTTTATTCTTCTAAGTCTTTTGAACTTTAATGAACTTGTTGAACCTTTGAACTCTTTTGGTTCAAGGTTCAACGGTTCAATCTTTCTTCTTCAAAGTCTACTTTTCTTTACATCCTTTGAAGCCATTGAACTTTTCAAAGCAATTGAACTTTGAACTTGCCAAAGTCTTTGAACTCGTTGAAGTGCTTAAATCTTTTTAAACCTTTGAACTCATTGAACCTTTGAACCTTGCTAAAGCGGGGTTTAATGGTTCAATGGTTCATTCTATTTGTTTGAAGCCTACCGATGGACCTTTTGGTTGAAATTGCCTAAGTGTTTGGAAGTTGTTCCTTTATGAGATTTTGCCTGTTGAAGTTGTTGAACCTACGAGTCCCTTGACAGAAAATGCCTGAATAATTGAAGAACTTGAGCGCTCAGAACATTTTTTGAGAAGAGAAGAGAGAATTTTGGCCTGCAAGACCAAAATAGTTGATATGTTGTCCTCAAAAATGAGTGACAAATTTTGGGAACAATAGCTGGCTCTAGTTTGGGAACTTCCATTGATTGTAAAAACAATCAAAGGGAGTAGAATCCAAAATCTCCAGTGCCCTTAAGTGTGCCATTGGGCTACAAAGTCATGCTACCCAAAAAATAAAGGCACTAAAAAGAAATGAAAATAAAAAGCACCAAAAAGAACTAAAGACTATATAAAAAATATACATATGTACAAGCTAATCTTATCTGATACTTCAAGGATTGAAGTGCTTCAGATGCTACCCACTATGAGATAATGAAAATGGCATTATGTCTTGATAAACTAGCAAGGAACCATTTTCTCCCCAGAATCGGTGATGAGTGAATGGAACTCTCCACCAAGAATCACATTTTATGTGCACTCCTTTTGGTTCTCTCTTCTTGCCCCATGGTAAGACGTGGTCTCCAATCTGAAAACCATAAATCCTTGCTTTCTTGACTGAGAGTTTCTTTTCCTGACTTTGGCACGCAACAGTATGGTCCACTACCATAACTTTTTGCTCTTTTGGTCTAATGAAGCACATGATTTAATTGTTAGCATCAAACACCTACCAATGGTTAGCTTTATCAGGCACATTTGGTCAAAAGACCAGTTTGATAGTGTACCTATTATCTTTGAAATCAGGGTGAGGAACCATGAAGGTTGTAGGGACAATGAATGAATTTTCATGATTATGAAGCTCTCTGGGTACTGCAGATATATTGAAAGCATCAACACTTTTAATAGAGTCCCATACTAGATTGTGGTAATGGCACAATGTTTTATTCTTAGTTTGACACAGGTTCCTCACTTGACAAACCATCAACTCAGCATCTCCTTTGGCATGAAGGAGCTTGACACCTTTGTCTTGAACAGCCTTCAACCCGAGTAATAGAGATTCGTACTCTGCAATGTTGTTGGTGTTGCTAAAATGCAACTTGTATGAAGAAGAAAAAATATCTCCTTGAAGAGATATCAACACAATCCCAGCTCCAGCACCGATAAAAGAATTGTTGCCATCAAATTCTAGGATCCAAACATCATTAGAGAGGGAAGATCCTTTTTCATCTGTACTGCACCCTACCAATTCTTCTGATGTCTTATTTGAATCAATTTTTGGATCACCACCTACAAGACTTTTGTCTGCTATAACAGGAATGTCTTCAGTAGAGAAAAAATAATTACCCCTGCCTGAAGACTCAAATAGAATTTGGGCTTCTTTGAGTGACAACATATTTTTCCTCCTTTTCAGGGAGCAGCCTCTACATGATGCCTTTGACAGGGATCCTCGCCTCGGATAGGTCCATGCTTAATTCTCCTCCAACATCCTTGTAGAAATTTCATCCAAGTAGAATGCCATAGGAGGCTGGGATGTCAGCCACTAGGACTGTCATCTTAATTATTTTTCTTGGAAAGGATACAAATGCAAACTGGGCATCCTTGATTTGTCCTAGTAGTGGCACTTATTTGTTCTCCATGGAGAAACACCTCCCAAAGGTCTTGGTCAGCATGAGGCCAAGATATTTAACTACTTTACTGGGCATGACATTGTCAGATGTGCCTGAGTCGATGATGCAATTATTCAATTGGTGACCGTTTATCAATAGGGAGACATAAAATGGTTTTGTCTTCTTAGGAGCAGCAAGAGGAGTAATGACAAGGTTATTCCAGGTGGATGTGTTCTTGGGGGGACCAGGAGTTACTTTTAATTTTTCTTGTCCTATAAGGATGGCTTTATCCTTTACATATTGAAGTATCCTATCCAACTGCTTAGGGTTGGATTGCAAATATTCAAACTCAGTCATTTGAATTTTGGTTTTCTTGACATGGTTGATTATATCAAATGTCTGAAATGAATTAAGAATAGGGGAAGGTAGTTCATCCTTCTAGTTTTTTGGAGGGGTGGTACTGGTCTACGAATTTGAAGTAGAAGGTGCAGGAATGCTTGATGTATTTACTTTTTTAGTGATTACCAGGTCCTTTGATTGAAAAGGTAGAGTAGTCCCCCATTTAGCAATTGAAATTGTTGGTTGAGATCATTCCCCTGATTTTCCCTTATCAACTTGTTGGGCTGACTGGTTCTAGGACTAGGTAAATACAACGTATGATCCATTAAATACTTCACCTTTACTTTTGGGTTCATCCTGGTAATTTAGGAAACTAATGTTAGAGTCACCAGCTGATTCTTCTTGGTCTACTGCAAAGAGATCAACATCATCTTCTAGGTTAAACTTAGGCTGGAAGGAAAAATTAGATTCAATTTCAAGATATCTAACAGTTGAGTTAGTTGGAGCTGCCTCAATGGCAAGTTTCCCCTATGGGGGAGGAAGGCAATTTGGCTGCCCTTAATTCCTAATATCATTGCCTTGGTATGGCTGATTAGGGAATGTTCTCCTTGGTATATCTTGGTATGAAGGAGGAGTAGACATCCCTTGCACCATTTGCTTTTTGAGAGTTAGCAACTCATTTTCCAGCTTCTGCACCATTGGATCAGTGGTGCCTGTAGATGGATATTTAGAGGATGAAGAAGATTTACCTCTGTTAGGATCTCTCCTAATCTTCTCCGCTAAGATGAGATCATCTTCCACCTTAGTGGCTAAATCTTGAGTAGTAGTAAGGTCTATGTGGCCAGCCCGTCTCAGTAGAGAACTCACTTTTGGAAGCTGAGAATTGATGAAAAAACATTTAAGGTTCTCAGGTGTTGGCTGAGCAATGGTAGGAATCATGTTCTTCAGCTTATTGAACTTGGCTATGAAGTCCCTCATACGTTCATGAGTCTCCTTCTTTATCTATGTGAGTTGGGATGATAGGGCATGCGCATCTTCAGTAGGCTTGAACCTGGCTTTAAATTTGGCTTTGAGAGTGTTCCAGTCAGTCACAGTCTAGGCCTACAGATGATAAAACTAGTCTACAACAACACTTTGTAATTCTCTATGAATAGCCTGACTACTACATCCTCATACTCCACACCTATCACGCCACAGGCAATGCTGAAGGCTGCAATATGTTCATCAGGATGAACTCTCCCATCACTAAAGAATTTGGGGAAATTCTTCTTGGAACTATGTGGTATCTCATGTAGAGGTGGAGTTAGATTGAGTGGACCAAAAGAGTTACCCCAGGGGCCTTGAGCTGCCATTGTATGACTTGTGAAGGGGGGATAACAAATCTAGGTGGAGTATGTATAGGAAAAGTTTTGCTAGTAGAGAAAAAGTAAGCTTTGCCATGTATTGGTGACTTGATGTTGGTAGGAGGAAGACTCCTAATTTTTTGGAGGCAAGTTGGTGAAGGAAACATATCAAAATTTCTCTGCTGCACCAACTCAAAAATAGGGTCAACAACACCTTGATCTTTTTGGCTTCTTGTATAGCGTGGAGCTACAAGATTTTAAAGTAAAAATAGAAAAGAACTGGCCCTACTTCAGCTTGGAGATTGAGGCTTCAAACTACTCGTTCTTCCCCAGTTGGCATGGAGATACTAGAGAATTGACTTTTGAAATGAAATGCTCAATCTCCAGCGTCTCTAGTTTTGTAGCTCAGAGTATTTAATGGAAATGGATAAGGCTATAATGATAATGGATAAGACACAGGTGATGCTTCAATCTGAATCTAGAGGCTTCAAATTGCACAAAATTGTTGTGTCTCTAGTGGAGTTGCCAAAAATTATGGGGTGAATATTTTGTCACCAGCTAACTAATGGGAGAAATAGGTGTTTCAACCACAACATAGGGAGATTTATTAACCAAATGTGTAGGAACCACATCAAAAGGGGAAAAATCTCTCCTCTCATCAAGGGGAGGTTCCCTATAACTATGAGGTGTTATATACTATATATATAAGAAGAAAATAACACTCAGGGGTAAGATAACACCATCCATCTCTCTTTTTTTAGAGATGATGTTCACAAATCAAAGGAGAAATCCTAGTGAAATAATAGAAGGCACTTCTCTTCTTTCAAAAGTGATGTTCAACAAATAACATGAGTTCTTTCTATAAAGTAATAGATAAGTAAATGTAACAGGGCATAATAACCAACAGAATGAGGTGTAGCACAAAGTCTCCACCTCAACTGCCAAAGAGTGAAATATGAAGGACAATGGGGGCACAAAGTCATCCCAAGATCCTTTAAACAAAAATAGAAAAACAAACACGCTAAAGACAATTGTGGCAGCATAAAGTCTCTCCACAGTCGGCTTCAAGACACCTTCCTGATTACTTCTACTAGTTCTACTTATTTAATTAAATGGACAAGAACACATTCAGGAAATAGACATAAGAATAATTTCCTCAACAATACAAGTTATTCTAGCACAAAGTCTGAAAGGTCACTTGCTTTCTCATTCAGATAATGAAATATGATTAACAATCTAAGCTCAAAGTCTCAATAATGCCTTTCAATTTGGGTAGAGTTTTGCTTCCGATAATAAAAGATCTCCTTTGCATAAAATAAGAGATTACAATATATATTAGCCAAGAAAGACTTGGCACTTTGTTTCATGAAATGGCCCATGCTGCATTCAATGCCTTGAATGCATTTTTAGTTCTATCAAGGGGCCATGCTAGAACAGGGCATCGGCTTTAACTATGGTGTGTCAATTCATCTCAAATGTCTCATTTTGAAGTATAGGTCACTTAGTCCTTTTCATGATATGTGTGTAGCTATCCACTTTGCCTTTACTCGATGGAGAAAATTAGGCTGCGTCTTTGAGTGCTCAAGCTCTCTGATGTCCACCTGGTGGACTGTTTCACCAACTAGAAATAACTCCTATACAGATATTTCTAGTCTTTCCCTCTTTCCTTGTGACGTATTTTGTCCTTTTTTTGGTGATATGAGCTCTTAGGATATCTTCTCACTTTCTATTAGCTCCTTCGGCTTCTTCTTTGGCTGGTCGCTGAGTTTGTTTTCAAGTCTGTGCCACATTTGAAAATAAATGGGCATTTTGTTACCTTGAATTTGACATTTGTGGGGACGTCACTGGTCATTGGTCACTTGAACCACTTTGAACCTTAAACCTTTGAACCTTTAGATTTCATTGGTTCAATGGTTTAATGGTTTGAGCAGTCCTATCAACTCCTTGGTTCAATCAGTTCCTTAGTTCAATCGATTGAACCATCTCTTCGAACTTATCTCTGGAATCTTTCACTTCTTTCCTTCGCTCGAAGCATCCTTTCAAATTTTGAAATTCCTTAAACCTTTGAACCTTTGAACTTTGAACTCTTTTGGTTCAAGGTTAAAAGGTTCATTCTCTTTCTTTGAATCTTTTGTTCCTTTGAACTTTCTGGATCCTTTTCTTTTCTGTTGAACTCGTTGAACCTTTGAACTTTGAACCTTCTGAGGTTCAAGGTTCAACGTTTCAATATTTATTTCTTAGCTCTTCAAATCATTTATTCTTCTAAGTCTTTTGAACTTTATTAAACTTTTTGAACCTTTAAACTTTGAACTCTTTTGGTTCAAGGTTCAACGGTTCAATCTTTCTTCTTCGAAGTCTACTTTTCTTTAAGTCCTTCGAAGTCATTGAACTTTTCAAAGCGGTTGAACTTTGAACTTGCCAAAGTCTTCGAACTCATTGAAGTGCTTAACTCTTTTTGAACCTTTGAACCTTGCTAAAGTGGGGTTTAATGGTTCAATGGTTCATTCTATTTGTTTGAAGCCTGTCGATGGACCTTTTAGTTGAACCTCGACGTTGAACCAACCTTGAAATTGCCTAAGTGTTTAGAAGTTGTTCCTTTATGAGAGTCTACCTATTGAAGTTGTTGAACCTATTGAACCTATGAGTCCCTTGATTGAAAATGCCTCAATAATTGAAGAACTTGAGTGCTCAGAACATTTTTTGAGAAGGGAAGAGAGAATTTTGGCTTACAAGACCAAAATAGTTGATATGTTGTCCCCAAAAATGAGTGGCAGATTTTGGGAACAACACTAATCACCTTCATCACATAATACCATCCAATCTTCATCTTAGGAAAATTATTTTTCAGCCTTGATTTAGTCTTTTTATCATCTACATAATCCTATCATCCTAATCTACTATCACTCATTCCTTGATCAGATCTTTAGTCAATATCCTGTTAGCATCTTGTCACTTTATCAATTTCAATCTAACAAACTCATCATCATCAATCGAGTCTCTATCATCCTTACCTATTCATAACTAGTACCCATCATAACATCCTCCTACTGTTTTGAATCTAGGCACCCATCAAATCCTCAATCCTTTTGCTATCTTGACAATTAGGCATCGTTGATAGGATGTTAGTGCCTATTGAGCTATCCATCTAAAATCTAACCTTAGTCATTTATCATCCTAATCACCCCATTGTCATCATCACCTATCATACTAGCTCGATCATTGGACCCACTTTGTTCAAATAACCATCCTTAATCCTTAGCCTATCTTCATCCTCCATCACCTATCAACCATCACCATGGAGCTAGACCTTGCCTTTATAGACCAATACATAGTTTCCCATAAGCATGAGATCCTCTTTAAGTTTATTATGTTGGGTGTACCACTCCCTAAAGGTGTTGACCCCCTTCAACTCATTGTACCTCCCATCTAAGACCATTCATGTGAATCCCACACCAATCCTTCATCCACTAGTCATAAACCATCAACTTCCCCTTCCCATACTAGCAAAGGGAATCTAATCTTGGCCTCTAATAGTCCATCTACCCAGCCACGTTATCAACCATCTGATTAAAAGCTCAATACTTCCACATATAAAAAGGGTCCTTATACTCCCCTTCTTATGTCCTTGGAATCCCTTTTTAAACAACTAATCACCACTAAAATATTGGTCTATTTGCCTATTCAACATATTGACCCTACCAAGCCTAAGCCGGGGGCATACCATTAATCAATGTCATGACTTTTAAGACTTTGTCCAAGACCTCATTGACCATGGTGACATAATAATTGAGGACAAACCAAATAAGTCTAAATCCATGGGTAAACAAGAAGAGGAGTGCCAAAATTCCATTCTTGATCAATCCCTTCCCCTTCCAAGCCAAGATCAAATACCACACCATCCTCCATGATCCCCCCACCTTTGAAAAATCTACCATCAAAGATGAGTCTCTTCCCCATAAGCTTAGTCATCCCATCTCTTGTACCTCTTTCCATGGGCCTATCATCCATCCATCATCACCCTCTCCACCATCACATCAAATACCCCATAATGAGAGGTCAATTTCAAAAAATTAACCTTATACTTGTAGCTTTGCATCTTGTACATTAGAGTTAGCATCATAAGTCTTGTCTTCATCAAGATCATGTTCAACACCAGTATCTGCATCAAATTCCTCATCATAAACATCATCCCTTATTAATGTTGATAATGCCTATATTTTTTAGTATACCTCTAATCTGGATGCCTCTGATCCATCACTACGCATATATTTTGATCCCAATCATGATGATGATGCCATAAATGAGTTATTGCAAGCTTTATTTGTCAAATATTGTCAGAGTGAATCTAGTCCTCTTTTGGATGCATTTACTATAGATAGTCATCGTGATCCTTTTGTTGATCGTGAGGATATTTTCTCTGATGTGGAAACTGCTCTCTTAAGAACCCCTATCAAGATTATGATACCCCATCACCACTCATTAACCTCATCATATCATCTTCCCCACCTTCCTCCATTATAGATCCTTTCCTTCCTATCTATGATCTTTTAATCACCTCCCTCCATAAGGATAAATAGGAAAATATATCATTGAATCCTTAAGTAAATAATGTGTGTCACAAGTATAGAGGTCCAAGAACACATTCCAAAAGTCATAAATCATAATCAAGTCAACCTTGATCCTATCATTTAAAATCAAGAAGAGTCAAATCATTAGCCTTGTCCAAAAATATCTTCTCTTAGTGAAGCCCAATATTTGGCACTAGGGGACTATGAAAGTCAAAATAATCATTGTATATCAAGTAAAATATCAATCTCCCCTAGTAAAGCCTAAAATTAAGTACTAGGGTGAAGTCAAAATCTAAATAATGTCAAAAGCACAGTCGATCATCTATCAAGTGATCAGATCAAAGATGAATCATAAAGTCAAAGTGTCTTGGATCTCCTGTAGTCTTTTGTCAATTGGCACCAATCAAATGAAGCATGTCCCACATCTCCAATGATGTATGTGACTTATAGTCCTAATCGTCCATCACCCATCACCCAATTTGATCATGATCATATCATTAATTTTAGTCATAATCCTCCATCACCCATCATAACATCATATCCTGATCCTATCATTCATCAAAATCAAGCTCTAATCGAATCCATATATCACATCACCTCCTTTGGTAGCATTGTATCTCCTAGGGGTAATAAAAAAACTTGGTCTATATATCTAGAGGGGTCTCCATCAAGTGTTAATGAAGGTCACATAGACCCTAATACATCTAATAGCATGATCATAGTATCACACATCTCTATAACTAATGTTAGATGAAAATCTAGGCAAGATTTGGCATTCCTGCATCTCGCACCACCTCCAATAAATTGAGATGCCCAATAAAGTAAAAAAAATCATTCATCCTATGGTGAAAACTAGTATTCTAGAACCTTGGACATGTAACATGATGAAAATTAGTTTCTGGCATCATGGTAAAATAATGTATTGTCCACATTGTCTCTCCACACTTGAGGGCAAATTCATCCATTTCATATCCTATGTCAATCCACCCATCCCATTTCAATTCCCTCATCAACCTTGTCTGTGTCACACATCTATGAACCCATCATCTTCCATCATATCACATTCCTTCCCATCTTGACCCTTCATAAGGAATGGAAGGTGTCTTGAGAACTATCCTCAAACCATCTTGGCATATCCTTCAATGAACACTCGGGTAGCTAAACATCTAGTTCCTTCATGATGTGGTCATTGACAATCCCTAGTCCCTTCTTCCTTGGTCCTCATCATCCATCCTCATCCTAGTTTCTAGGCTTGGCATTCCCTTTGCTAGTAACCCCATTTGTCTAGTGTACATACATATATCCCAAAATTCCCTAAAATTTTTAAAATGTCAAAAACCCTAAAAAAGTATAAAAGTTTGATAAAACCAAAAATTATCTAGGGTGTCTTGTCTTATGCATAAACCCCTAGTCACATTATATCATCCACTTTACCATCCTAAAATATATCTAATACTTATCCCATAAATCCTATTATCCTTATCACCATCCCAAACAACCGTCTAATATCTATCTCCTATTCCATCTTGGAACCCACTCCTAATGGTCACCCATCTATGTCTTCATCATCATCCTTTATGACACAGGTATTATCAACATACACAACCTTGTCAAATAATTTAGTCTATCACCCATCACTTCTTTATCATTTCCTCTTCATATCTAGCACCCATCCAATCCCTATTTACTAGTATGAAAGGTATATGATCCCATCACCTCTCTATCAATGCTTCTCCATACCTAGCACCCATACAATCACTATTTTGCTAGTATGGAATGTATTTTATCCCATCATATCTTAATATTTTTCTAGATTAGACTCTTGAAATGATTTTGTCTTTTGTTAACACTTGGTCATCTTCACATCCATATCCTTATCCTAATCCTAGTCTGTCATCCAAGTCCATACCTTTATCCAAACCATTAGTAAATTCTCATCATCATCACTAGTCTATGCCCAATCCATGTCTAATCTCAGTCCATAATCAAATCCTAATCTAACTCATCACCAAATCATTCATCTAATCATTAGACAAAACATAATGACACTACATGTAGATACTTGTGTGTGTTACTTATTTATTTTGTTTGTCTTGTTTTCATTTGTTTATCTTATATTTTATTTGCATCATATCTCTTTTTGTCTTTTAGGGCAATGAATTGTGATGTTATGAGGTCACTAATGCTTTTATGTGCCCTTAATGATACAAAATTTGTTATTTTCCCATGCACCTTGGCATTATGTCCTCTTGTTCATACTTATATCATGGGGCATACTGTCAAGTACTATATTTAATGGATTGCTTAGACTATGATAAGCCTTATGACATTTATGATGGTTTTATCACCTCCACCATCATCATTCATCTAATCATCCTTAATCCCATCACCAATTTAATTGTCTTAACTCATCCAACCAACATTCCATATTTTATCCTTATCATCTTTATCTCATCATCTGAATCATATCCTTTAATCACTAACAAGTCTAATCATACTTATCATCATCACTTTCTAATAACTAATCATTATTATCATCATCTCTTATTTAGAACTACATCAACTTGAGGTCTTTTCAGACTATGTAGGCAATAATTGGCCCCTTTTTAGTGCCCAAATATCACTCGATCACTATCTATCTCATCCATCATCATCCTCTGGTCCTGCATCAATCAAATCCTTGAGCTATAATCATTTAATCTATTGACCACTCACAATCATCTCCTTAATATTTTTCATCAATCACCTAAACCTATCGATTTGGCCTGACAAAATCACCACATCCATCTTTTCTTTCATCAATCACTGATTTATTGCTCCCTTACATGTGTCTTTGCTAGGGTCATCATCATATTATGACTCATTGATTTGATGTAATACAATATTTTGGTAAGTCAACTCTATCATTCCTCTCTATCATCACCTACATCATATTTATTGACTTTATCTTTGAGCTATACCCATCATCAATATTATCCAATCCTCGACCCATATCTCTCCCTTACATGCATCCTTGCTTGGGATACATATAAAGCTTTTGGCCTTTTAATCTTATCATCATCAAGTTACAATTGAATCCCCCTTGAGATGTGTCAATAATAATGATACCCATCCTTTCTAATCCCTATACATGTGTCTTTGCGAGGGGCATCATCAATTTGTATCTCATTGCTCAAAGTCAAATCCATCTTCTTCATCCTTTATATTACATTTAGCATCCCATCTCCTTGTCTATTCATCTCATCCCACCCATCATTTCTTCTTTTGAGTGTCCATCTGTCTCACTCTTTCCCATATGTCCCCTTGAGGGGGCATCATATCCACTAACATCATATCTACTAACATGCATCCATGAAATGGTTCTTCTTTGAAAGACCATTACTTATTCTACTTCACTCCACTCACAATGACCTTTAAAAGAGGGGGAAAATATATGCACCTAAATTCTCTCACTTATATTATTATCACTAATATTCTTATTAGTTGACACTAATTTCACTTAATCTAATTTATGCCACTAATATATCCCCTTTTATCTCGCTAATTTATCCTTATCCTAATCATATGACTAATAGTGTCCCCTTTAATCATCCATCATTTAATAATTTTATCCTATCCCACTAATAAATTAATCTATTCTAAATTCCCATTATCCTAATTTAATCCTATTTACCTATTTGAGAATTTTAAATTCCCAATGGCCCACCTACTAGCCTATTCCTAGGCTATCCTACACCCCTAGTCCCTAATCCCTATTTAACCTCATTCTAATCACCATTATTACCTAAGAAGGACTCTAAAACCCTATAAATCTAGATCCTTCTCTATTTTAACCCCTCCTCTCTAGAAGCCTCTAAATCTAGAGGCTTCCAATGAATTTTAAATTCCTTGGATAATCCCCAACCCTTGATCTACTTCATCTAAGTTTGAATCTTCACCATAGATCTTTCCGCCCTCTTTATATTTAATCCACTCTTCTCCTCCATAGAAACCATTTTAGGAATCCATATCAAATCTATGCCAAACTAATCTCAAGCGTCCTTCATCATGACATCATAATTTCCAATATGAGTCTAAGGTAACATCTCATCCAATCTCTTATTTTTCATCTATTTGATCATGATTTGGAGCATTTAGCTTTAGGATCATAATGTTAGTTTGAATTGTGATTTCATTTATTTGCATTCGGTCCTAATAGCTCTAGATTATAACTAAGTAGTTTGATATTTGGGTTTAAATTTAAATAGCTAAATTTATATTGTGCTAAAAAGTCCTAATATAGTTTACTTAATGGATTGATTATGTGATAGTTGTACTTTTTTATTTTTGTGCATTGTGGTTGTATATTTGTTAGGTATGCATCATTAGTTGATATATATGATGACTCAAACTAACCTACTTGTCACGAGGTGGATATAGGATGATCTTTTCCTCAGATCTTGATAATGGGAGAGAATCATCAGAGAGGATGGCGTAGATGGGATGATTGGTGGATGATAGAGAAATTGCTAGTAATCCAACACGCACACCATAGTAGAATAACTTGATTAAATCTTTGTTTGATCTATATAGTTAATTTATTTTGAGTGCCTATATATTCTGCTATGATAGTGTTTGGTTGATGAGTATCATGATTTGATTGTGTGATTTTTTTAATAATTTTAGTGCATATATATATGTAATACAATGTTGTTAATAATCATTTAGTCGATACTGACAACAAATCAAGTTGCCTAATGAGTGACATGTATAAATGATATTTGTTAAATATCATTATATTGGTTTGATGTCTTTTAGTATAAGAGTGTTTATATTTGCATTAATCATAGTTAGAATATTTAAAATATAAGTGGCATTAGTTTTATATAAATTGGATTATTATTTAATTTGATTTATCCTTTATTGAGATAATTATCAGATTACAATAAATAAAGTAAATTTAACTATAAATATGCATGGATTTCTTGAGAATTTAAGGTCTAAAATTAGACTTAAGTGAATTTAGTAGTTAACAAGACATTGTAAACAAAAATATTAACATGCTCATAAATAAAGCTCTAGTTAAGGAGACAGATTTTTGGCATGAAAGAAAAAAAAAAGGAAAGAGAAAGGTGATGGGCAACACATGGGAGGATATTTAAAGCTTAAGTAAAGTTTTGATAACATAAAATGAGATAGGCAGTGACTATTGCATGATGAAAAATAAATTGAAAATAGTATGGTGATTGGGGGAGCAAAAGAATAAATAGAATACAACAAAGTAAATAAAGGGATGGGGAAGGAAGGAAGGAGAAGATTTAGAAGGAATTCAAGGAACAAAGGAGAAGATATGCAGTGAAGAAGAGAAATAAAAAGAGCATAGCGAAGGAATAAAATTAGGTAAGGTAATGAAGGGAGGATGGTGAAGGATGGAGTAGAAGAAACATGAGGATGCAATAGAGAAAGGAGGATTTTGGTCAGTATTGTATTTTTGAACCTTTAAATATATATTGCATGTTAGAATTTAAACAGTCCAAAAAAGATTAGGAAAAGAAATCTAGGATAGATTTGCTAAATCTGATAGACATATAAACCATATTTCATAGAAATTATGTAGAGTAGAATATAACTATTGTATTTAATAATAATTGTGCAAATTGACACCTTGTACTAATCCATTTCACTCCAAAATTATAATTGCTAAGGAAAGTAAATTACAATGATTTATTCTACAGAGTTAATGATTTAATAGTTGTTAAAAGGACTACTATTGTAGTGACTATTATAAACTAATAATCACAATGATTTAAAAATCTCTAAATATTCTACAATCAATATTGGAATGCTCCATATATTCTATTCATGAAAAAAATTAGTTAATGTATGAAGGAAACTATGTTTCCTCTTTAATGCAAGATCGAATGTTGAGTAATTTTTTGCATTGGATTTCCATATTATGGTTTGAGTTGAGTTTCATTGCTAGCCTTAATTGCACTATAAGCCAAGTTGCATTTAAAAAAATAAAGAGCATGATTATCATGGGATCCTTAGGAGAATCATGATACTTTACAATACTTAAGTGGTTTGTATGAGAATAGTAATACTTCAAATTCTAAACCTGCTTCTTTTTTATGCCCCATTATTCCACCATCAATGTTGGAATGCTCCAAATACTCCTTTTGGAAAAGAAATGGAAAATACTTGAAGGAAACAACATTTCCTCTTTACGACAAATTGTTTTAGGGTGTAACTTTATTTTACCTCAAATTTTCATAAGTGAAGTTTTAAATCAAGTTCTTAAATAAAAACATATTTTCACACATGTTATTTAATATTACAATTTGATTGGGTAAAACCATTGTTGGTATATATTTATGGCTTTGCATGAGTCTACCCATTGTGAATGGAAACCAATATTGCATGTAATAGGCTAAGCAAGAGTTAATTTTTAGGGAATGAGTCATGAACATTCAAATTAAGATTAAAACATTTAATATAATATACATAGATGGTATTTTTTTGTGTATATATAGTAAATGAATTTCCTTTATCACATTCTAGATAAAATATAGTTTGAGGGAGAAATTCTAAAGCAAATCTGGGAATTTATTTTCCAATAATATTTATAAATAACTTATCACGAGTAGTTGAAATTACCCTATATGGATTGGTTATAGGGATGCTCAGACTATTGAGTAAAGTTAGCTAAAGATGTGTGTGTATGTGTGTGTGTGTGCACGCTTGTGAGTAAGGTTTCAATGAATTCTTATGATGTCTAAGTAATTAATAAATTGTTATGATTCATGTTCGAAAGGTAGAATATTTGAATTATAATGGTTATATTTATTATATTTCAAACATCTTTAAGCATGAGACTCATTTAATGAATTTGATAGACTAAATGCATAATTATGTTATCACTCATATACGTGCACTGTAGTTAAATAATATGTTATTACTTAGTGGAAGAAAATCTTTTGTAAAACCAACAGATGGATGTACATAGATATAAAGGATTATAAAGAGATGAATAGTGTTATAGAGTTAGGATTATCACTATAATTTATGTAGACAATAACATAGGTAGACATTTTTGTGGTAATACTCTAAAATAATTAATATTATATCCATGAATGATATAATTCTAAATCTATGCTATGGCTATGCTTCTAACACTAGTAGAGACCAAGTAGTATATTTATAGCACAATAGTGTTATGTAAGCATGTCGACAGAATCAAATATGTATCATCATCTAAAGATGAAATGCGTAGACTATGTAGAGCTTAAACTCTTAAAAATATATTTGTGAATTCCTTATAGGGTGGTTTTGAGTAAAGTTTGTTTTCATCTATGATGAGAACTAGCAATAAATAACTAGAATTGGATGTTGATGTCTAGAGAGATCGAAATGATTATCATACTCAGTTATATATTAAAAGTTCATGGAAGTACTGATTGGTAAATCTTGTAAAACCTTGGCTTGTGTCATAAATGAATGTTAGTATATTTATGCAAATAGTAATGAAAACTTATGTGTAGTGATTTTTATGAGAGTAATAAAAATGTGCAAGTATTTAAACTTTTATAGCATAAATAGTGCATCATGATGTGTTGCCAAAGAGTATGTTTATTTTGATTACTAATTTGAAGTATAATCTAGGGTATCTCAAGTGGTATAATCCCATACTTAATTTATTAGTATTTATAAGTGTAAGATTATTTATTCATGATTGATTAGGGTACTCATGCATAATGATCTATGATATTATGGGATAATATAGAGTCCTACTATATTAAAGTATGTTATACCCAGATGGTACATACTATAATTATTATATCTAGACCCATACCATAAGCAAACATATGCATGTTGGTTATTGCTTTGAAAAGTATGTTTTGTGATAGTTAGTAAGACATTATGTATGTGTGCATAAACCTTTGAGTGTGTGATGAATGCTAGGATGGAATAGTATGTGTTTTGTAGAATCTTACTTGCTTTAATTATCCCTATGTTTAACATGTATGTGTAATGAATGCTAATAGGATGTAAAATGATGGAATCTTGGGTTTAAATTATGTATAGTGAGACATTATCATTTTTTAAGTATGATTTACATGTTTGTACGATATCTTGAAATAGAATGGGTATTCTATGATACACTACATGTTTAGCTTTTATAAATCATACAAAACTTGGTACTTGCTTGTTTTATTTAGATTCCCACACTATCACTATCTAATCATCCATGAAGGGAGGGCCATTCCTTGATAGGAGTAGTGTGTGGGATCATTGGTCCATAGTCGGTATGGAAAATTGCTCAAATGATGTTCTCCCTCCCCATACCAGTACTACTTTTGAGATGACTCTTGAGATCACCACAGATACTGAAGAGTATGGGGAACTCATGTTCTAGAGATCCTTGTATCTTATTTTTGTAATTTGTATTATATTGTATTGATTATTGGAAACATTATCATGAAGAATTATAATTCCCTGTTTACTGTGGATTGACAA
Organism: Torreya grandis; assembly: GCA_037957365.1. Lineage (NCBI taxonomy): Eukaryota > Viridiplantae > Streptophyta > Pinopsida > Cupressales > Taxaceae > Torreya > Torreya grandis. Next base: position 1,337,421 of record JARHVA010001202.1, read on the forward strand.
CAATGGTTGTGTATTGTACCAACAGTGGTTGGATATTTATATTTACTTCTATAATTGTCTTATGATGCATTTTCACAAATTGATAATGATAATTAACTAATAGATGTCATGTGATTAACTACAATTATCACTCTTGGAGTATTTTTATATGATCTACTTATATTCTTGTGGTGTGATCTATTTATAGTTTATATGTTAAAAAAACTTTCACATATTTTCTAGTTAGAACCTAGTGGGGTTATTACATGTGGTATCAAAGATGTGGCTCAAACTCTAGAACCTAATGATTCCATTAGCATTTTTATATCTTTCTATTTATCAAAAAGAATAATTGTGAATGTGTATGTGATATATTGAGTATGTACCCTAAGAACAATTGTACCCCCTTAGAGTTGTTAAAGGGTTGGTTTATTGAGTGTCTTGTTGGTGATGATTATATTAGGTGTTGGTTGGGTAAGTGCATAGCATAGTTGATCAATTGTGAACATGAGTTCCCTACCATATTCTTGATGTTTTTGATTCAATTCCTTGGGTATGATCACATCTTTCTTGGTAATCGAATCACCTTCACCATTTGTGTTTTGTGTTATGAGTGTTTTAAAAGCATGGAGTGCTTCCCACTTAAGTATATATGCATTAGTTTTGTGTCTTACACAAATCCTAGGAGTGGGAAATCATATAAGACCATTATAGATTGGTATCACCTAATACGATGGGAATTTTCCTGTTGTAGAGTGTAGATGTCTTGTTTAAGAATTCCTTTATGTTTGGAGTTTGTTTATGGATTAGAACCCTTATATTTATGTGGACTTGGGAAGAAGTGTCATCTTAATTAGCTATCTTAGAGGTGGGTTTTTATTCTTTCACTCTTCTTTTACATCATTTTAGGCTATCGAGAAGATTCATATTTACATGATGTTGATTTAGTGTTTCCTTAAACAAAAACTTGTTTTTGAAATGTTGTTTTGATCTTATTCCTTTGAATTAGTGGGACAGTGTTTTTTTCTTCTTATTGAGAGAAGTTGTAGGATTGATTGGATTGATGCATATTTATGGTTAATATTTCCTTCCAGTTGTGGAAGTAGATTGTGATACTACTCTTACAAATTTTGATAAGTAGGTAGTGATTTGGTGACTTGGGATCAGATGTTTCCTTTTACCATGTGAGGGTATGTAAGAGTTTTGTTTTTGAGATGTTAGTTCTCTAATTTAAACTTATGACTTTTTGAAGTCACTATTTTATCTAACTTTTGAACTTGACCATGAGGATTGGCGAACCTTGAATTTATATTAATTCTAGTTGTTTATAATTATTATATAATTATATATCTTTATTTATATTGATATTATTCTCTTGTTAAAACATGTTTGAATAATTATTTATGTACCTTTTGTTGGGAGCAAGTAGGGTATGAGATGTGTAGAACATCGTGGTAGTTTAAAAAGATCGAGATAAACTTTTAACTTATTAAGTAATAACCAAGAAAGTAGGGATACATTATCTCGCTTGTTAATTTATAAGATTTTAAGGATGGTATAATCCTTAGCCTTTGTATGATATGTTAATTTTAGCATTATTTCCTCTTAACTATGAATATAACACTATAGGCTAAGTTATGATATGTGATACTAGTTATGTTTGGCTAGTGGAAACTTAATACAATAGCAAAATGATTGTATGATTTTTATTGTATGTATGTTGGTACATTTAGAATTATTTAGCATATAATATTGCTTTCTGTGATCTATTAGTATAGAATTGTGATTCTTTGAACCTTGTGTGCATTTTGGACATCATTAGGTCATGGAGACCTAAGTGAAGAGTGTTGAATTAGAAACATGAGTTGCAAGTGATAGGAGTGGATACTACTTAGCTTCATATTGGCTCAATAGTTACTAAGTTTGGATCTGATAAATAGACTTACCAAATCAAGGATTTGATAGATAAACTTGTCAAATTTAGTTGTATGTCCATATACATGTATAATGTGGAAAAATACTCCATAATTTTATATACATTAGAAATGTTGTATTTTTAGTTCCTATTCATCATCATATTTGTCAGGATCTCTATGGATTAGTGATAGTATGGACAATTTATACTTATAAGAAGCTACGTAGAGTAGTGATAGTATTAACTTATACACATCATTCCTACTAGGTCCCCTAAACACTTTTCTCTAGGATGAGAAAAACATTCTCTAGGTTAGAGAGATGTGTTGAGGGGTTAAAAGGTTTTGTGGAACTCTCCCTGACCATTTGTTTTTGGCTTTTGTGATGATTTCATCTAATTTTGGGGAAGTGAGTGAAACTTTCATCAAGATATGTATAGGTTGGTCTTGTGATTATGGACCCCAGGGTGGTCATGATAGAACCAATTAGCATAAGTGACATTCGTAAAACTTGTTTGCATAATAGGAAATGTCATAGAGTAGGGTATTGTGGAACCAATACTCTAAAGATAGTGGTACTTGGGAGGACTATGATGGGTTATACAGGTTATTTCCATATTTGGTTACATGATTTGTTATTACATACTATGTTTTTATTTTGTTAAACTCTATTTGTTATTCAAAACTATTATTTTTATAAGTGTCATTAGATAATGACCATTTTTAGAGGGGAAAAATGTTACATCCCAGTTTCACCTTAAGTTTATTAACCTTTGAATCCATGGATTATTATGGTTATTATTTGATTATTATTTCTTTCATCTTAGCTATATGACATATACTAGTTATGGGACAATGATATGTTGATTAGTTTACATAATGGATTGATTATATGATAGTTGTACTTTTTTATTTCTATACATTGTGGATGTATATTTGTTAGTTATGCATCATTATTTGATATATATGATGACTCAAACTAACTACCTACAAGTCATGAGTGGATACAGGATTGATCTTTTCTTTAGAGTCTAACGAAGGGAGAAAATCATTGGAGAAGATGGTGTATATGGGATGATTGGTGGATGATAGAGAAACTTCTAGTAACCCAACACACACACCACAATAGAATAACTTGATTAACTCTCTATTTGATCTAGATAGTTTTTTTTGAGTGCTTATATATTTTGTTATGATCATGTTTTGGTTTATGCATATGATGATTTGATTATGTGATTTCATGTATAATTATAGTGCATAGATATATGAATTACAATGTTGTTAATAATCATGTAGTCGATATTGATAACAAGTCGAGTTGCTTAATGAGTGATAGGTCTAAATGATATTCGATAAATATCATTGTCTTGGTTTGATGTCTTTTAGTATAAGAGTTTTTATTGGCATTAACCATAGTTAGAACATTTAAAATATAAGTGGGATTAGTTTTATATAAATTGGATTATTATTTAATTTTATTTATCCTTTATTGATATAATTATCAAATTATAGTAAATAAAGGAAATTTAATTATAAATATGCACGGATTTTTTGATAATTTAATGTCTAAAATTAAACTTAAGTGAACTTAATTTAGTAGTTAACAAGACCTTATAAACAAAAATATTTACATGCTCATAAATAAATCTCTAGTTAAGTAAATATATTTTTGGCATTAAAGAAAAAAATAGAGAGTGAGAGAGAAATCTGATGGGCAACATGTGGAAGGAGATTTAAAACTCTAAAAAAAAATTGATAATAGAAAATGAAATAGGTGATGACTATTGCATGTTGAAAAATAAATTGAAAATATTATGATGATTGGGGGAGAGAAGGAATAAATAGAATACAACAAAGTAAAGAAAGGGATGATGAAGGAAGGAAGGAGAGGAGTTAGAAAGAATTTGATGAATAAAGGAGAAGATATGCAGTGAAGATGAGAAATAAAAAGAGAATAGCAAAGGAATAAAATTAGATAAGGTGATGAAGGGAAGAGGGCAAAGGAAGGAGGAAAAGCAGCATGAGTACGTAATAGAGAAAGGAGGATTTTGGTTAGTATTATATTTTTGACCCTTTGAATATATATTTCATGCTAGAATTTGAATAGTCTAGAAAATATTAGGAAAATAAAACTAGGATTGATTTGCTAAATTTGATAGACATATAAACTAGATTTCATAGAAATTATGTAGAGTAGAATATAACTGATGCATTTAATAATAATTATGAAAATTGATGCCTTGTACTGATCCATTTCACTCCAATAATATAATTTTTAAGGAAAGTAAATTACAACAATTTATTATATGGAGTCAACAATTTGATATATGTTAAAAGGACCACTATTGCAATGATTATTATAGAAAAATAATTATAATGATTTAAAAAGCTTTGAATATCTTGTAATCAATGTTGGAATACTCTGTATATTCTGTTCATGAAAAAAATTGGTTAATGTATGAAGGAAACTATGTTTCCTCTTTAATGCAAGATTGAATGTTGAGTGGAACTTATTTTTGCCTCAGATTTTTGTAGTACGGTTTGAGCCAAGTTAAACTGCCAGCCTGAATTTCGCTTTGAGCTTAGTTACATTTTAAAAAAATAAAGAGCATGATTATCATGGGATACTTATGAGAATCATGATACTTTAAAATACTAAATTGGTTTGTATGAGAATAGTAATACTTCAAATTCTAAACCTGCTTCTTTGTATTGCCCCCTTGTTCCATCATCAATGTTGAAATGCTCTGAATACTCCATTTGGAAAATAAATGGAAAATACATGAAGGAAACTATGTTTCCTTGTTATGGAAAATTATTTTAGGGTGGAACTTTATTTTGCCTCAGATTTTTGTAAATGTAGTTTGAACTCAAGTTCTTAAATAAATGCATCCTTTCACACATGTTATTTAGTATTACAAGTCGATTGGGTAAAACCAGTGTCGAAATATCTTTATGGATTTGCATGAGCCTACCCATTGTGAATGGAAACTAGTATTGCATGTAATAGGTTGAGCAAGAGTTAATTTCTAGGGAATGAGTCATGAACAATCAAGCTGAGCTTAAAACATTTAATATAATATACATAGATGGGATTTGTTTTGTGTATATCTAGTAAATGAATTTCCTTTATCACATTCAAGATAAAAGATAGTTGGATGGAGAAACCTTGTAACAAATCTAGGAATTTGTTTCCCAATAATAGTTGTATATATCTTATTGTGAGTAGTTAAACTTTACCTATACGAATTTATTATAAGGATGCTCAAACTATTAAGTAAAGTTAGCTATACACACACACACACACACACACACACACACACACACACACACACACACACACACACACATGTATATACATATACATATATGTTTGTGATTAGGGTTTCAATGAATTCTTATGATGTCTAAGTAATTAGGAAATTGATATGATTCATGTCCAAAAAGTAGAATCTTTGAATTGTAATGGTTATATTTATTATATTTGAAACATCTTTAAGCATGAGACTCATTAAATGCATTTGATAGACTAAATTCATAATAATGTTAGAACTCTTATACATGCACTATAGGTAAATAATATGGGATTACTTTGTGGAAGATAATATTTCATAAAACCAATAGATGGATGTACATAGATATGCGGGATTATAGAGAGATGAATAGTGTTATAGAGTTAGGATTATCACTATAATTTGTGTAGATAATAGCATAGGTAGACATTTTTGTGGTAATAATCCTAAATAATTAATACTATATCCATGAATGATATAATTATATGATCTAAATATATGCCATGGCTATGCTCCAAAGGTTAGTAGAGACCAAGTAGTATATCTATAATACAGTAGTGTTATGCAAGCATGTCACCATGCTCAAATATGTAGCATCATTTAAAGATGAAATGCATAGACTATGTAGAGTTTAAACACTTAAAAATATCTTCATGAATGCCTTATAGTGTGGCTTTGAGTTAAAAGTTATTTTCATCTATGATGTGAACTAGCATTAAATTACTAGAACTGAAAGTTGTTGTCTAGAGAGGTCAAAATGACTTCAATACTTAGTTATATATTAAAGATTCATGCAAGTACTAATTATGAAATATTGTGAAACCTTGATTTGTGTCATAAATGAATGTTAGTATATTTATGCAGATAGTAATGAAAATTCATGTGTAGTAATTTTTGTGAGAGTAAAAAAAATGTGCAAGTGTTTAGACTTTTATAACATAAATATTACATCATGATGTCTGCCTAGAGATTATGTTTATTTTGATTGATAATTTATAGTATAATCTAGAGTATACCTGGGTGGTGTAATCCCATACTTACTTTATTATTATTTATAAGTGTAAGATTATTTGTTAATGATTGAGTAGGTTATTAATGCACAATGATCTATGATGTTATGAGATGTCATAGATTCCTACTATATTAAAATACATTATATGTGGATGGTACATACTATAATTATTATATGTAGACCCACACCATATGTAAATGTATGCATGTTGGTTATTGATTTGAATAATATGTTTTGTGATAGTTGGTAGGACATTATGTATGCATACATACAACCTTTGAGTGTGTAACAAATGCTAGGATGGAGTAGTATGTGTTTTGTGGAATCTTAATTGCTTTGATTATCCATATATTTATCATGTAGTGTCTAATGAATGCCATTAGGATGTAGAATGATGGAATATTTGATTTAAATTATTTATAGTGAGACATTATCATTTAGTGAGAATGATTTACATGTTTGTGTGATATCTTAAAATAGAATGGGTGTTCTATGATACATTGCATGTTTAGTTTGTAGAAATCATACATCACATGGGTACTTTCTTGTTTTATTTGGATTCCCACACTGTCACTATGTACTCATCCATGGAGGGAGGGCCATTCCTTGATAGGAGTAGTGCAGAGGATTGTTGGTCCATGGTTGGTGTGGAAAAGCATTTAGATGATTCTCTTCCTCCCCATAATAGTACTAATTTTGAGATGACTCTTGAGATTGCCATAGATACTGGAGAGTCTAGGGAACTCATGCTCCAGAGAGCCTTGTATTTTATTTTTGTACTTTGTATTATATTGTATTGATTATTGGAAATATTATCATGAAGAATTGTAATTGTCTATTTGATATAGATTGACAATAGTGGTTGTGTATTGTACTAGCAGTGGTCAGATATTTGTATTTACTTCTATAATTATTTTATGATGCATTTTCATATATTGATAGTGATCAGTGTCTGTTAGATATCATGTGCTTAATTACAATTATCACTCTTAGACTATTTTTATATGATCTACTTAGATTCTCATCATGTAATCTATTTATAGTTTATATGTTTAAAAAAATACTTTCACGTATTTTCTAGTTAGAACCCCGCAGGGTTATTAAAAAATATAAAAAAAATAAAAAATAAAAATAAAGATAAATCATGCATTCTAGTTTATAAAAAAATATGAGAAAATGTAAGGGAAGATCCCATAATAGTTATTTCATTTATATTAAAACCAAATTAGGTTGACAGATAATAACTAAATAATCATACTTCTAATTTTTCTATTCCATCAACCTCAAGATATAAAAAATAATATTTCCTATAACTAGATATGGTAAGCAAGAGTAGACAAGTTACTTCAGTGTGCTTCAAACCACTCCGATATTCCATCCTCTATTGTTAAGATATTAATGATTCTCAAACATCACTGCGAGCCCTAATGGAGTAGCCATAATAACTTACCATGGAAATAGTCAAGAGGAGTGTCATTCAACTCCCTCTATAATAATAATAATAATAATAATAATAATAATAATAATAATAATAATAATAATAATAATAATAATAATAATAATAATAATAATAATAATAATAATAATAATAATAATAAAGGAAAATAACCATATGTAATCTATCAAATCTTTCATTTAGGGTTTGAGAGATTATTAAACATTATAATTATTTGACAATTAACCTAAATGAAAGGCTTTGTCATAAATTAAAGAATTCGAGGATAAATTCCTCCTTATGAGTCACGCATATATCATAGAACATAACTTGTCACAATAATGACTCTATGATAAAAAAACCAATAAATATAAATCACTGAGTAGTAAAACATTACATTACCTAGACCAAATCAATCATTTAGCAAGAGAAATTCAAGATATCAATACCATACACAAAATTCAAAAGTTTTAGGTCAAACAACATATTATAATTTGGTCATTAAAATGAATTGTGACAATGCCAAATGTGTTTGAAAATATAAATCATCATTTTAAATCTCTTTGTTACTAATATGTTGCTCAATAAAACTTCCAAGCTAAATAATTCAAATAATGATACATGGAAACTTTCACACAACTACCAGTGAAGAAAAATACTTGCACTCAAGATTCACATTATTCCACATGTAGTCATGTCCAAGAAAATATTTTTATTATTGTAATAGAATAAATAAAAAATATGTGAAATAACATAAACTCATCCAAAAAATACAATCAAACAATTAAGGGGTTTAAATCAATGCATTAAATACACAATCAATCATAGAATATTGCATTCTTTTTTCTTTGTTGGGCACTCTTTATGTTGTGTAATCACCTAAAAGTGGTATTTGGATGATAAAAGTGTTGCTTGAGTTAGACTATTTATAGCTTATCCCTAGACCTATCATAGAGCCTTTACCACACTTTTTTAACCATTATGTAGATGACATACATCTACAACTAGCTCAAACATAGTCCTAGGATAGCTTTGCCAGATCCTAACCTAGTGTGCCCAATAGTCTACCAAGTGGACATTAGCGCCACACTAAAGACACTATAATGACATGGCACTAGTGTCCTCAACTGGGTACTAGAGTCCTTCTCCATAACTCTCTCAAATAGATACTTTTTCAAATGTGTGCCCCTCTTAAGGTCAGCCTAAGTACATTTTATTATTCACACAAGCTATAGATCTCTATAAATACAAGTCTATTTGACCTCTATTCACTAAATGGAAAATAGATGTAAAAGTCTATTCAAACAAAAGATAAGATGAGAAAAATAAAGGTATTTGATCCCTATTGTACCCTACTTCTACATAATACCATTTATAATAACACTAAGCCCTAATTTTAAAGATTTAAAATCTCAAGCACACTCAAGGCATTCAATACCACTCTCATTCTAACAATCAATTACACTTTCACAAAGCACTATGTGGGATAAATACATCAGGATTGATCCCTCCTTATAGTATTGGTATGTAGGCAACTCTCTTCACAACAGGGTGTTGAGGATGTCCAACCTATTTTATTAATAAACACACATTTATTACCTATGCCATACTTTTAAGGAGGATTAGGGTTTACATGTTAAATTAGATTTTCTAGGCACAACACAGAGTTTTAGATTTTGTGTAGGTAGGAATAGGACTTAAAAACACAAGCATAGGTGCTCCTAGAAAATAGGAATAATCCTGAAAAGAGGGTAATAATGACACTAAAATAGTATGGCATTAGTTTTTAGGTGGGTCGCTACTATTTAGTGAGAAAATAGATCTCGAGACCCTATTGATGGCACTCAGAACTATCCAAAACTCAATTTTCAGAACCCAAATCATCTATGATAGTCACTTTCCAGATAAGTCTATATTTATACATATTTATTACTATTTTTAGAAAGTCAAAATAAGTCAAAAGCTATAAAAAATTAGTGATTAATTATTGTATATTATTTAACTGATTTAGACATCTTAACCCTTTAATATAACTTAGCAATTACACTATTAAAACCCTAAAATGTTAAATCATTTGGTAACCCCAACTTACATTGAATATTGCTTGAAACCCTAGTTTGTATTAATTACAATTTTGGTGTAATAAACCATGGTTGTATACTAATGGGTTTCTAATATTTTTAGACAATCTAGCTAATTAAATCAATTTCACATTAGGGTTTCATTTATTTAAATACAATTTAAATCGTTACAAAATAATCTTGATTCATATAAAACCCTAACCCTAGATAACCCTAGGGTTTACATTTCTAGAACTCAGATTTTAGATCCATATATCTTCTAATTTGTATTTCATATAATCATGAGCATGGTGACATAAGAAATTAATCACTTTTTGTTGTAAATTTTAATACTTTCATTTTCAAGTTTGTTCCCTTTAATTTAGAAAGAACTCAAAAAAGTCATAAACACATGTATATATTATGCTTTATATCAATTGTAATTTATGTCATATCTCATAGCATGTTATATTTCTCTTATGTGCAATTCCATTAACAAGCATACACAAATAGAGGATTTAACACATAAGCTAAGAACTATGTTTCAAGTTTCAATGTTATATCTTATGTACATGAAAGAATATCCTTCTCCTCATCTCCATTAGGGTGATAGCTACTTTCCCTCTAACCAGTTTCATGCTATCATTCCTCCACAAGATGAAGCAGTCTAATACTTAGACTATTCACACATCTTCCCTACAGAGTGTATGCCTACATGTTCAATCATAAATAGCTAAGGTTTATACTTTTAAGACTCTACATGATCAAATTTTAGTATGAGCAAGATAATTATAGGTTTACAAAATCAGAATAAACTATTACATGAAAATATTAAAACATTGGAAAAATAATTTACAACACAAAGGCCTCTAAGACACAATGGTGTAAATCATTTATATGCATCTTCACCTAGTCATATTATGGCAAACAATGTTACATATCTAAATCATATATCATAGTAAATTACATATACAATTAGTTATTCAAAAATCATTCAAAGATCAAATAAGAGATCAAGTGAGGTACTAATGGAAATGATTAAATCTAAGTTGATCAACCAACCTCCTCTACATCCAATGAGGAGATACATATATTTTTGTTCATATCATAGAATGCATGGGCACCACACAGATTCATGTATAACATTGAAAAGGAAAATATAATAGATAATGGATACATATGACTCACAACGTGACACTTCATCCACACAATATAAAATGACACATCTACCATTAGAAAAGGGTCAAATTTATAAATAATACAAAATTGGTTACCAAAGCATAACTCAAAACAACACAAGGTGCACAAAACACAATCAGATCAAGAAATAGTAAAAAAAGCATAGATAAATCAAGCACATATACCTCTCCAAAATGAGGCTCAATGTTTAATATGGTATAATTTTGGTCAAAATTATCAAAAATACTTTGATTATCATGGTCAAGGTTTGGGAAAATAGGCCCAAGGCATCACTACTATTTTAAAAATTGATAATATTGGTCAATAAGGTTTGGGATTTATTGAACATCCAAAGGCGCATCATTCACAGATATAGTTTATCAAGGCAAAACATGTAGATACACATGACATGTTATATAAAGAGAAAGATCTTAAGTTGAAAATTCAAAATCATGCTAAACAAATAAACATTCTCAAATTAGGTTTTTAAAAAAAAGTCACAACACCATATGCCTACAACAAGAATAGATTTAAAATGTAAAATCATAATCAATATGCCAAAGCATAATTTAAAAAGGTCAATTCCACAACATCAGGCATTTCCCTCTATCATTCCATATTATCATGATTCTAATGTTGAATAATATTATGATTCTAATGATGAAAAATATTCAGATTCCTACTACAACATCATTCAACTAGAACATAGAAATCACACTGCACGAGAGATTACCATTCCTATTTTCAACATATGTTTTGGTGATAGTGATTTTCCCACGAGACTCATTGGTTAGTATGGTTCCTACTCTTGTACATACTTCCTTCTCTCTCTCTTTATCCTTATACATAGTTTATTTTCATTTTCTTGTACATAGCTTATATCTAAAAAACACAAAAATAATATAACATGTAAAAATACAAAAACAATCAAATATTACTCATAAAACTACAAAAATTATAGATTGTATGCATTGCTATGTTTACATTTCTACTACTTGCTATATATTACATATGCTAGCTATCATAATATAGTCAATTTTATCATACACATATGTTTCAATTGTTCTTTTCAAGTATTTGTCGATTACATATAGGACCCTGGTCCACTACATTGATCTAGAATTGTTATCACCTACCCACTGGGGGAATATACACCGATCCAGGTTTATTTATTTGATACATCTACCCACTCAAGGGCATCTCATACATAGTTGCTACTACCAAGTTTTATCCTTACATATTGTACATTTTGTTCTATGCATTGATACATCTTGATATTTATCATTGTTATTCATTGCTCAGATTTTTTTCCAACTATCACTAGTTAGACTCAAAATATGTACATCTTAGAATTTACATAGATTTGTACTACATAGTTATACATGCTTTCATTTCTAATTTTCATAGATTAGACTTGATTGTGTTTCTGATGATTCTTTCATTTTCAGGTCATTTGAATATGCCATTATTCTTTGGTCCTATGCTAATTCTCTATTTGTATGCCTTGGGCATGTGCCCATTTCCCTTGTGTGTGTTTTCTTGATTATATATATAGATATTTTAACATGTCCTCCTATGTGGTTATAAGCCTAATTACTTGTTGATTTCATATGTGGTCATTTGAACATGTCCTTGTATTTCTTCATTCTCAAATTTAGTGACATGTGCCCATGTACCTTGTATTTTGGCTCCTTAGACTACTTTTGCATGCCTTATGTGTTTTGTATGTATGTTTCCTTATATGCTTCTTCACCATGACACTTGTCTTTACTTGTTACACACACACACACCAGTTTTTGATTCCATGAGGGATCTCATGCATCTACCCTTCCTACTTCAGTGACGTAATGGACATCATGCCCCATCCCCCTAGGTAGTTACTCAAAAAATTTATTAGACACATTGATTACATTTATCTTGAAACCCTTGTGCAATGTTAGATTATAACACACATATTACATTACCTACTTATTCTCATATTCATTTATATTCTAATGTTATGTTTGTATATTGTATTAGAATATCATATATATGCTCTAGATAACATATTTTGTAGAGGTATTTATTTTGAGGATAGTTATTACACATATTTCATAACCACCCTTATAAGAGGGGGCATTCATAGGATTTTGTCACAGAGATCAAGCTCCTACTTTTCTATTCACAGATAAATTTCAGCACACAGGCTTAGTTTTATAAATCAGACACATTGCAGATAAAAAAATAGGGACTCAAAAAGTAGTTCAGTCACCCATATTTCATATTAGACAAACATTAACATCCAGATTGGGAAACTAGCACCATAGGGTGTTACTATCCACTATAGGGCACTATTGTCTAGTATCTCTAGCTTTAGGGCAGTCCAGATTAGTTAAATCAATACACTATGTACAATACATATTTGTATAGATAAAATCATAGGTTTGATAGTTATGTTCAGATTTTACTTAGATACATTCATTTCAGCTCAGATTCATATCAATTTCTTAGATTTTGGGGCATCATACGAGGCATGATTACTCCCACATTTAGTTCAATCACATAGATTTAGTTATTACATGCTCAGTTCAGAATTAGTATACTCAAATATCAGATTAGGGGAATGTGTATGACACATAGTTCCCATATACTCAGCTACATGCATGTTGATCATATGGAATGGCAAACTCCATGTCATTATCTATGTTGTATACACTTGTTATCACATTCTAGGTTTTCACTAGATTCATGTCTTACTCCATCTACAATGGTTGGCATTCCAAAGTGAGCTAGAGATACCTAATGTACCTAAGTGGTTGTGAACTGACATACATAGTTAGATTTACCTAGTTAGATACATTCAACACTTTGTACATTTTAGTTATAGATGCATCTAATTCACATGGGTGGGAAATGATGGAGTCATGGCCTACTTGAGTTCTTGAATCACCCACATGAGAGGGTTAGATACACTCAGAATCTTATCTAAGATATTCATAGATCATGATCCACTGAGTAGGGGTGGGTAATGATGGAGTCAAAATTGGAATGAGTTCTTGAGCCACACATATGAGGATTGAGAAGGCCATCATATTAGTCTAAGTTATTTAATGATATGATCACTATGTATACTCAAACATACATGTTATCACCAGGTTCATGCATTAGTTTGCATACCCAACAAGGTGTATTCATTCCTTTCCTCTTTTTTTAATTCAAATTTACTCAGTTACTTTATTCATCATAGTATATTACATTTGATCATCTCTTCAATAAAGATTGATTTTTGTATGTTTCATTGTAGGTCAGGCTTTGGATCATATTTCACACACGTAGACCCAGATTCACAAACTCAAACTTAACTACACAAGCTTAAATTCTAAGGCAAGTCTAAATATGCTTCTTTTTCCTTTATACTAGTCATTTCACTTTGTTGCATTTATAACATAAAGGGGGGGCAATTGTAATCACCTAAAAGTGGTATTTAGATGCTAAGAGTGTTGCTTGAGTTAGCCTATTCCTAGCTTATCCCTAGACCTATCCTAAAGCCTTTACCACATTTTTCTAGCCATTGTGTATACCACATAAATATATAGTTAGCTCAAACATAGTCTTAGGGCAACCTTCCTAGATCCCAACCCAATGTACCCAACAATCTATTAGGTGGACATTAGTGCCACATTAAGGACACTACAACCATATGATGTTAGTGTCTCCAAATAGGTGCTATTGTCCTTTGCCCTAACTCTCTCAAATAGATACTTTTCCAAATGTGTGCCCCTCTTAAGGTTGGCCTAATTACATTTTATTATCTGCATAATCTATAGATCTCTATAAATATAAGTCTATTTGACCTCTTTTGACTAGATGGAAATAGATGCAAAAGCCTATTTAAATAAAAGACAAGTTGATCAGAATTAAGCCATTTGATCCCTATTATATCTTAATTCTGCATACTACCATCTATATCATCCCTAGCCTAGATTTAAAATATTTAAAAGCTCAAGCATGTTTAAGTCATTCAAGACCACTCTCATTCTACCATTCACTTGCACTTGCACCAAACACTAGGTGAGAGAACTACATCAGGCTTGATCCCTCCTTAGAGTATTAGTATGTAAGTCACTCTCTTCATAGTGGGGTGTTGAGGATGTCCATCCTATCCTACTAACTAACAAGACCACTCAAAAAAAATGAGGAAATGTGGAAGAGAGATAAAGTGGAGGAGAAAAGAAATGGGTCACAACTAAAAAATTAAAAAAAATTGAGAAATGTACCAATAAGATCCTAATGTATACCAATAAGAAATAAATACACAATTACCCTAAACTAATTTAATATTATAATTACTAAATACCTAAAATCAAAATTAATTATTTACATGTCCACTTCCATAGTTTAGATTAGGTACTTATTCTATTTTATCCCTCGAGTTATTTTAAATGTACTCTTCAAATGAACATGTATATTTTCCTCCCTATGGTGTCTAATGTCTTAGCTACTTTATAATAAGGGATACATTGTAGTTATAGTTCTTACCTTTTTTAAAGTTAGGTTATTGGCTATTGTACATGTATTTAAATCATTTTCACTTTGAAATAATGATTCATAAGAAACATTTGAACCAAATGAACCTCAATTTTAACCTTGAAGTGCCCAATCATATTAGTCAATAATTGATAAAGCAATTGTTAATAAGATTCAATAATAATATAGTATAATATTAATATAATAACATGTTAATAATATATTAATATCACCAATGAGATTTGGGTGAGTAGATTAAATGGTTTGCTTGTTCCAAGTCCTACCTAGGTTCAAATCTTAAGAATGGCATGGGAGGCCAGTTATGGCCATCTTCATTCTCAATATTGGTTATGGTCGTTGGTGTGATTTTCAAGGCCATTAATGGCTTTTTCTATGATTCTCAAGGTTTTTCATGGTCATTAGTGTGATTTTGATGAATGTTCACGGCCATTGGTGCAACTCTTAGAACCATTAATGGTTGGTGGTGGTATTCATGAGCCTGTTGTCTATCTTATGCGGTGATAGTTAGTATTATTTGGTCACACCTAGTGCAAGTGGTATTTTGTGTTGAATAAATAATATCTGGACCTTGATTATATCTTAGATTAGTTTTAAGTACTTTTCAAAATCCATAATCTACCAAATATATATATATATATATATATATATATATATATATATATATATATCATATAATTATTTATGATGCATAATAAAATAGGATCTGGACCTTGATTATGTCCTAGATTGGTTTCAAACTCCTATCAAAAGCCACAACCTATCAAATATATATATATATATATATGATACACAATATAGTATCTTAAACAATAAAATAGTATTATTATTTAAAATGTTGTTATCAACACAATATATTTAAGAATAATCAAAATTGAAAATAAAAATAGGGAAAGGAGCTCCATGAGTGGGCATTATGGCAATGTCCTGATCAATAAAGTATAGGTAAAAGTGCTTATGTTTGAGCAAAGAAAATGACAATTGTGTTGAAAACATTGTGAAAATGTGATCTAGAAATAACATAGGTCTTCCAATTTTTGAACTCCATAGATTATAAAAAATGTGAAGAGATGTTATGTCCAAAATTTAATATAGTATAGGTGCCTCTAGAGTGATATCTTTTGACATTTTTTATATGGATCTATCTAATATATGTATACTAATTTATAAAATAGACAATAATTTTTTGTACATTTGAAATTATATATATATATATATATATATATATATATATATATATATATATATATATATATATATATATAAAGTCATGTATATATGTATGTATGAATATTCAAATTTTATAACATTTATTCATAATTATACGTGCCCATTTGAAAATGAATAAATTAATAAGTTACTCAAAATATAGTGGCATGGAAATGACAAATATTCCAATGAAGATGAAATGAATATATAATTATAAACATGTTTTTAAAACATTTACAAATAAGAAAGAACAATCACCAAAACTTTCAATTATGATAGAACATTTGAAATATGCAAATAAAAAGGTAACTAATACCTAATGACACATTGGTATTCTAATTTATCAATGGATCTATTACCATGCCAGAAGCCCCACTAATTATATATGGTTTTTTACTCCTGATAAGCATAGCTTTGGTTTTGGTGATGATATCTATTTGGTAGATCTACATTGGCAGTCAATTTAACATTATATCTAAAGTGCTTATGTCTTTCATGTCTCAAGAACCCATGCCTTTCATGTATTGAGATCTTAACCACCACATGTCTGGACACCAGTGATTTCTTACTAGCTTTACTAAATTTAGTGAGCAGACAATAAAACACTCGATTACGTCTACAGCTAGTGATAACCATGATTAAAATAGAGTAGTATCCACAAAATAAATCACAATAGACATGGAATTTACAACCATAATTGTGATTCTTAACATTGTGTTTCTAATCTTTTGCTTTTTTAGGGCTTCAATTAATCATTTTGTGCAGTTGAAAGAAGAAAAAGAAGCATTTTTCCGTGAACCCAAATAAAACATTTACTTGCTCTTAGATTCAATGTGGATTAATTATTGATATGTGATTAAAAAGGGCCTTAAACCATGATGCAAGCCTTGGATTTTTCTTAGCAATAAAAATACATTTGAGCATTCTATTTTTCTTGAATTTGTGAATTCTTCAGCATTTCAAGGTTTTTGGTGTAAGAATTATGCGTATATTATCCATAAAGTTTTTCTAATGTGCATAGGAGTTTAATTATTGCATGATAATTATAATTTCCAATTTAGCATGGTGGATTACATGTTATGTGTAAAATCCTTTCTAATTGAGGTGTGTCAGTCTAGAAAATTAAATGGAACAAAGCATAGAATATCATATTAGCACATTTTGTTTTTCTACAAGGTTCTAGTATTTTGTATACAGTATGAGATTATAAAATAATAATTGAACATTTTAATATTAGTAATTAAATAAAATGATTTTATTTGAATCAAGACTATGGTTATGTAAAATAGATGATCTTTTCTAGGTTAAACTTTCATTGGCTAATTATTTGATTGTCTTCTTAATTTCCAAATGGCATGTAATGTAATGTTCCAGTTTGAGTTTAGGAGAGAGGATTTCCTTTTTATTAAACATAAGATTATTTTATATCATTGTTAATATTTGGACATTTGATTGGGCCTATAATATCATGCATTTATGGAGGAGTATCATCTGCTAAAAGTTAGTTGGAAAACTATTGTATTACTTTTTGCATTACCCATTATCTTATATTCATTTAACTAACTTTTGTAGGTTTTTAAGTAATTGAAATCACTTGATGTTGAAAATTTTAAAGATGTTCGATTTGGATACAACATTTATTTTGAATTTATGGGCACAATGAGGTTAATTGGGCCCTTTTTATGATAAAAATTTTCAACATTTCAATGTGCAATAGCCAAATACTATTCATTTACAGCTCAATAATTTTTTAGAGTCATTCAACAATGGTTATTTCTTATTCAACATTGTTTGCTAATCATTTTGAATAAATTTGAATATGTTTGAATTGGGCTTAGTGAGATGGATGAGGAATATTGGCACAAAGACCATATTGACCATTGTATACACCCAAAAAGAAGGTTTTGACTCTTGTTTACACAATTGAACCCAATTTTTTCATTGTTTTTATAAAGGTTGTGTTAGCATTGTATATGCAAAAGATTTATAGGTCAAATAAAAAGAATAAAAATATCAATTTTATTTTTATATATTATTAAAATTCATTTTCAAGAATCATAAAAATAAAACTTAGTAATAATAATCAAAATCATTTTCAGAAAGCATAAAAGCAAAACCTAGTAATAGTAACAATAATCTAGTTAGTGGTGTTCACAGTTGTACGACTAGTAGTAGTGTAGGTAACAGTGATAATGATCCAGTGACAATAATAGTAACATGTGAACATGTAATTCCAAATGCATGGTCTCTTCAGTCATTTGTTATAGAACTAAAGGTGGCCATAAGAACAGGTTATAAGTGCCATAATTACCATATTAGTTTTCCTTTCAAATGTCATATGTAGTGAAAATATACACTATTATTTGTTGTATACAACCAAAAACATAATGTTGTAATAGGTGTGCCACTTTTATTCATGTCTCATAGTTTTATGAAATAATTATGGGTTTCTTGTGCTTTTATTGGACGCAGTTTAGACCACTGTAACATGTGTGATGATTCTATTGGTGTTTAGTTGTTTTATGAAATATTATGGGTTTTCCATGCTTTCATTGGACATAGTTTAGAGCATTTAAAAACTATTTATGTTTAACACAAGTGGAAAAAAATAATAAACAATTCCTTGACATTGTAAAATAGTTAATTTTTTTTACAATAACACTTTTTCATTGGTTGGAATGGTTTTCAAGGAAAATTAATCACCTATGACGAAAGCTATAGTACTATGCCTACGACAGGTAATATGAATGATAAAGATCTTTTAGAGCTCATAAAAATTATAATGATGAAATATTTGATAATGGAAAAGTTGTGCTAAGAGACAAGGGAATTTAGGGATCTTAGTTACTTGTACTAGTTGAAAGACCCACACTTGAGGGTTTAGTAGATTTTTTACACTATTTAGAGGAAAGTTTTCTTTGTTTAGTTTTAGTCGATATTATAAATCATAAACAAATATCTATTTCACAATATTAGGTTTTTTCTTATGTAAATAAGAGTGGGATATTATCAATATAAAAGCAAGATATTGATGGTTTCGTATCAAATTATGTTATCACTCTTATTGTTGTCTTTCCTCTCTTCCACATAAAATGATCTTATGGATCCTATTGTTACATTATTCCTCATGATACTTTTGTAATGCCTATTAGTTTTTTGTGTTTTAAAATTATAAATGTAAAAACTAACTTTATTAATGATAAAGTGATTATGTAATTATATATATTCTTTTTTATAGTATATTTATTTTCATTTATGTAAATGGAGTGTCTTGATTTAGCAATTTTCATAAAATTTACTACAATAAGTTATATTATTTTTTTTGAGATAAAATTACCTTCTTTTAAAAGATAGTGAACTCAAAACAAATTGGACAAGATACTAAATATTAATAGGTCCTAAAATTAAACTAAAAAAATTAAAATATGACTTAAATTGTAGAAATAAAATTTAAGCATATACTTTCAATCTCATATGGTAATATTCATTCTTTACCTACACGCATATTTCCACTATTATAAAATTAATAAAAATAAAAACTAATACCTTTCATTATTTTTACACTATTATAAAGTTAACAAAAATAAAAGGTAATGGCTTTCATTATATATTATCACACTCTTTCTTCCTTTATCATTCTTTTTTGTTTGATTCAATCATGGAAATTCACTACCCAAGCATACTTATATATATTTTTGTTTATGAACATAAGACTTTCCTCCTTTTTATCTTTATTTTTATATTTTTTTAATGAAAAGTTAGCTCTTCCACTTTAGCAATGTCTTTTGGGATTATCTTCGTTTCCATGGAAGATGGAAGAAAAAGTATGTGTATAAACTATTTTTCTTAACTTTTTCATCCTCAATTGATTGTTATATCTAGAACTATATTTCATGTCCTTGTGATATGTCAATATTAGATCTTAAAATATGAAACATCTTAATTTCCTTAATTATATTTTGTATTTTCTAGTCCTTACATTGCACCACCTTAAATGCTTCACTAATTTTATTTGAGCACATTTTTACTTAAGTTTTTCACCTTCCCTTTGCCTTAGCAAGTCTTATTCATCTAAGAGATCCATTAATTATGATTTATTATTTATATCAAATCTTAAATATATTAAAATATTAATAGATATGTTCATCATCATCTCTGAAGGTCCCTCCACCTGCTACTAATATTAAGCTTTCTTTTATAACTCCATCAAATTTGATCTTAAACCATATTTAGGGATTTTTTCCATACATCCTTATTAAGTCTATTCCCACAAAAAATAATATCAACTATTTAAATTAATTTTCATACTTCTATAATTCCTCATCTTTTTCATAAATGGATTTTTTATCTTGGATTCCAAGTATTGAATTATTTAATATTGAATACTCTAGCTTCCTCCATATTTTCCACACTTTATCAACTACTAAAGTATTTAATTATAGGTTAATATTCAATAAAAACCAATATTTATGATAAATTCATACCATTAAAGAGATGAGACACAAGACTTTTTCAATGGAAAACTTTGTACACCAGAAAAAAAAACTCTACGTATCAGTGAAAGACAACCCCAAACATTTACAAGATAGCACTATGTGTGTAAAAATTATTCTGAAAAAGAATAAAAGAGAAGATATTAAAATTTGTAGAAAACTGGAAGAATCCTAAAAAGGGCACTAAAATAAGTGTATAGAAGAAGATATGCTCTTTAAATAAAGTGAATATTTAAAAATGAGTTATAAATTAACTCTAATTATTACTTTAACCAACTTTCTAAGTGTGTCCATAATGTCCTTATTTCTCATCTAGTAACAAAAATTGGGTGCATATTGTAAGTGGAGTTATGTATAGAAAATGTAACTTTAATATTTATGATAATGAGGAATATCTCTAATAAGATAAAAGAAGTGAAAGCTATCTCATATTTTTCATAATATGTGAATTAAAAATTTATATGAGAATACATAATAAATAACTATATCATATTTAATATACCTAAATAAATATTAATCTCTAATACTCTCTTTGAGATTTATTTGGGGTTATATAAGATGATAATAACCTAAAATATAAAAGAGATATGACAATATATAATACTCTTCCTTGATGAGAACTTCTTTTAAGAAGATCAATCACAAAATTATAATGATTTGAGAGAATAAATAAGAAGAATATATATGTATTCAATATTCTTGAAAAGTTTTATGTAAGATTGTTGACAATCTCTCATAAATCTTCTTCAAAAAATAAGGTCAATCTTCTTTGATACAATGACCAACAAAATGAAAATGATAAAAAAGATACACTCTAACCTAAAAAACATAATTTTTTTTACCAAACTTAAGTTGCACAAAAATATTTTGGCAGTAAATATAACTTGCATACATTTTTGTGTAATATAAGGATATCAAAACAAAAGGCATAAAGAACAATGAAACAACTTAAACAATAAAGTTTAATTCATTTTGGATAGTGAACAATCAAAAGAAGTTTGTCCAAAATAAATAAATACTATATATAGATCCTATGTTCAAAATATTTAAGAATCGCCACTATGGGTTAAAGATAATACTTATTATGTAAGAATATATTTAACAAATAACTCCAAAACAAAAAAAAAATATTGACAACTAAACAAAAAAAAGTTATATTTCTAACCATATCAAAATATCATGATAATGAACAATCAAGAAGAAAAAAGTATCAAATTCCATATATACATAAAGATTATATTTTTTAAAAGCATAGAAGAACTCTAAATTAAATCATTAATCATGTGAAAATAATATTAAAAGTTTATCAAATATTATAGATATATTAAAAACATAATAAATGTTAACTTGGAAACAAATACAAATGTTAACCAAGGAAATGAGACGAAAAATACATTTGGCATTTCATAAAAGATACTACATGTTTTAATTGAAGACTTATCTAAATAAGATACACCGTTGTAATTTGAAGATATTGAAACTTTCAAAATCTAAATTTATTTAACCTTAGATTGAGTGGATTTAGTTATTTTCTAATAATAATAAAAGTCATGATTATTTTTATTGTAATATTTGTATAACAATGCAATTTCTAACATTTAATAATGTCATGATTATCTCTACCATAAAGTTCACAATTTTAAATGAAAATAGGTAGTCCAAAGGGCCACAATACAAGGGACATGGGCACATGTCACTAAATATGAGAAGTAAGGCATACAAGGATATGTTCAAATGTTCACATACACAAACAACAAGCAATTTGGCGTAGAGCCACATAGAAGGACATGTTCAAATGCCTGCATATAGAAGTAGGAAAGCACACACAAGGGACATGGGCCAATGTCCAAGGCATACAAAAAGAGAAGTGGCATAGATCCAAATAACAATGGAATATTCAAATGCCCTTGAAAATGGAAGAATCATAGAAAACACAATCAAGTTTAATCTATGATAACTAGAAATGAAAACATGTATAACTATGTAGTACAAATATATGTAGGTGTTAAGATGCATATCTATGGAGTCTAACTAGTGATATTCAATAAAAAATATGAGCAATGAGGAGTGATGATCAATATCAAGATAAATCAATGCATAAATTGGAATGTATAGCATGTAAATATAAAACGTGGTTATAACAACTATGTAGGAGATGCCCCTAAGTGGGTGGATGTATAAAATGTATGAACCTGGATCGGTGTAAATGCCCCTAATGGGTAGATGATAGCTGGTCTAGATAAGTTTAGTAAGCCAGAGTCCTATCTGGAATCTGCAAGCACTTGACAAGAACAAAGGAAGCATATGTGTATGATAAAATTGACTGTACTAGGGTATCTAGTGATATGTACTATCTAACAAGTAGTAGAAATGTAAACATAAAAATGTATACAATCTATAAAAATTTGTGTTTTTAAAATATTTGAATGTTTTTGTATTTTGACATGTTATATCATTTTTGTGTCTTCTAATTATAATCTATGTACAAGAAAATATAAATAAACTATGTACAAGGAACGAGAGAGAGAGGAAGTATGTACAATGGTAGGGACCATAATAACCAATGAGTCTCATGGGATACTCACTATCACTATGACTTATGTTGAATAGGGGAACTATGATCATGTGTGTAGTGTGAAAGGGAAAATGTGAGCCCATGATATAATGTGTTGTATAATCTAAGTCTGAAGCTACCTTTGAAGTGATGCTATGATGATGTGGCACTAACTGTGATACCCTGTGAACTGTAGGGGTCTAAGGGATCCATCTAGTAGAAGTAGAAGTTGTAAGTGATGTAGGTGCCCTATGTTGAGAACCCCTAGAACCTAATATAATTGATCTCAACATAAACCAAGTAAAAGAAGGTACTTTAAAATCTATGATGTATCTCTAATGCAAAGGTATCTCTAGTAATGGTCTCCAAGGGAAAGTATGCATACATGTAAATATTATAGGAGTAGACCTGACCTACTCTGATAATTCTACTAAACACTATAATGTATGAATTAGACTTGTACTCTCTATTATAACTGATAGTCATTCAATATTTGGTAATGGTGTTGTAACCGTAATTAGTGTCAGTTTAAGAACTATAGCTAGAAATTGTACTAGAACTACCTGGGGGATGGGATGAGGATACTCATATGGGACACCCTCAATCTTAACCACCTACTTAGCATGTGAATACTTCAAGAATCAGTGTATTATATATGGGATGACTTATAGATATTGTAACTATAGCCTACCCAATAATATATCGAATACACCTGCAATATGTACAACTAGGAACCAAGTGGTTATGTGTGTTGGTCTAAGGTGTAATGGAAGCACAATCTCCCTAATGGAACTCTGAATGTAGCCCCCAAAACCACTAATAACTATTTATAGGGAACATTTCATGCTTTATGTATCCCAATTGCTCAAAAATTGGCATGGTACACATGTTTATGCTTGACACGTTATCAACCATAACACTATGAAAAGGATGGTGGTCTGTGTATGCTTGTATGAAGAGTGTATGTAAATTTATGTCATCATCTATAATCTCTTGATCTAAAAATATGATAAGTGGTTTAAGTGGCACTGTAGTAGGATATATGCTAATAATGTTATGCAATGATTCTATCTCCTCTATAAATATGTGATATAAAGTTAGTGGTGGATGCACCTAGTATGTATAGTGAACACTTGATGTGCCCCGTGCCTCATTAGCAATATGCTTCAATAAAGGATATAAAAATATTTTGAGTTCCTTAGCCTCTATCAATTTTTTTTGGGTGCTTTTGTGAGTGTGCCCACATCAATAATGTTAGCCTCAATTAGATCTTGTATCTTGTGCTTTAGGTTAGTGCATCTATTTGTCATGTGGCATGGTGCCCTATGATACTATGCATTTGAATCATAACTCTTTGGAAGAGGTCATGTTATATCAAATTATTTAATATGATGGAGAGATATGACATTACATTCTGATAATTGTTGTAGAACTCATGCTGGTTGGTGACTCTATAAGATTAGTGGACTCTGCACTGAGGAGTAGATAAAACCAATATGGGAGAAAGCTCAAAAGTTACATTGATTGTGTCCTTTTGATCACTTTTATTTTTTTTGGACCTTACCTTGTATGGAGGTTTTTTTGTAATCTTAATAATTTATTCTAATCCATTTGTGTATTTGGTATGCCCATTTCTAAGAGCTTAACCTCTCTTTCCTTGACTATGTGGCATATATCAGTAAATGTAGGAAACTTATTAAGTAAGATATTTTTGTGCAATGTTGGTAATAGACTTTATTTAGATATATCTTGAATCTCTCTATCTACCATGGGTCTAGTCAATTTGGATAATTTTATCGTGTATCGTAAGACATAATCGGTGATAGGTTCATTTGACTTTTTCTTTAACGGTGCCACTTGTGCATATGATATCTTATCACTGATGTTGATAGAGAAGTGTGTTAGGAAAATATTGGCTAAAGGATTGAATGCCATGATATATTGATTTGGAAAATCATAGAACCATTGTAGTCCATAATCCTTGAGACTGTATGGAAATAACTTCATAAGAATCCAATCATTAGACACATAATTCAAGCAAGCTACATGAAAGGATATGAGGTGATGCTCTAGGTCACCCTTGCCATCATCTAATGTGAGCTTGGGTATGATGAAACTAGATTCCAAAGGATTTATTGCTATATTATGTGCCAAAGGTGTATGCAAGAGAATGTTGAAATCTAAGGCATGTGCTGTCCTAGCTGCTTCCTTCTTGAGATGTAACAACTTACCCTACAGAGTAAGAACCTCATGCATAAGGGATTATACATCAAGATTATAATAACTATCCATAATTGGTGTAGCTATCATTGATGGTTGAATAACAATCTTAGGTTGTGCTATCTAAGTTGGTTGAGTTGGCCCCATTGGAGGTGTAACAACATTATTAATTGGAGGGGTTAAAGATTGACCATTGTTTATCTTTTAGAGTTCCTCTTGAAGAATATTTATTAATTCATCTTTTATATCCTTATGTTTGGACACAAAGTCTAGTATCTATTTCTTATCAGTTTCATCAAATCTATTGTTAAATTATACCATTGTAGGTTGAAAGGTAGGAAAAGAAGTTTGTATGTTTTGAATATTTTTAAGAATAGTAATCTATGAAAGATTGCAAATTTTAAATATAGTAGCAAATATGATATTTCTGGAATTAAAATATGAGTATAGAAAGAAAAGGATACAAACCCTAAGTGTGTCAATGGTTAGGGTTTTTTGAATTCAAGGTTTATTTATAATAATTTAAATTAGATGTAAAATAAATTGAAACCCTAATATGAAATTGTTTTTAATTAGCTAGGTTGTCTTAAAAAAATAAGAAAAAAAAGTATGCATCCCTAAATTTATTACACAAAATTTGGATTAATATAAGCTACAGTTTGAAGCAATATTCTAAGTAAGATGGGTTCACCAAATGATTTAACCTTTTAGGGTTTTATTATGAAAATCCTATGTTTATATTAAAGCACTGAGATGTCTAAATTAGTTAAATAAATTGAAATAATTAAGCATTGATTCGTTATAGTATTTGACCTTATTTTAACTTCTAAAAATATTAATAAATACACATAAATATAGACTTATCTAAAAAGTAACTGTCATAAATGATCTAGGTTGTGAAAACTTGGTTCTAGATAGTTTTGAGTGTCATCAACAGGATTCTAGTGTCTATTTCTTCACTGGATAGTAGTGCCCCATATAGATAGTAGTGACATTTTTCTGTAGTGTCCTCAATGTGGCACTAATTTCCCATTTATGGGATTGTTCCTATTTTTTAGTAGCATGTGAACCTATGTTTATATGTCCCATTCAAGCACACATGAAACTTAAAACTCTAGGTTATGCCTAGAAAACCTAATTTAGTGTGTAAACCCTAATTTTCATTTCAAGTACATCATGATAAATAATTATGAGTTCAATATTAGGATAGGCTAGACATCCTCAACACCCCACTATGAAGATATTTTCCTACATACCAATACTCTGAAGAGGGATCAAGCCCGATGTAGTTCTTCCACTTAGTGTTTGATGCAAGTGCAAGAAAATGCTAGAATGAGAGTGGACTTGTATGCCTTGAAAGTGCTTGAGTTTTTAAATCTTTTAAAACTAGGCTTATGGTTGTTTTAGATGTTAGTATTCAAAATTAGGGAAGAATAGGGATCAAATACCTTAATTTTTCTCAACTTATCTTTGGTTTGAAAGTGCTTTTTGCATCTATTTTCCATCTAGTGAATAGAGGTAAATTAGACTTCTATTTATAAAATTTTATAGATTTTGTGGATAAGAAAATAATCTTACACCAACCATAGGAGGGGCACACATTTGGAAATTATCCATTGGGAATATCTATGGATAAGGACAATCGCACTTAGTTGGGGACACTAGCACCATGTGGTTATAGTATCCCAAATGTGGTGTTAATGTCTTCTTGGCAGACTACTAAAAAAGATGGATTGGGATATGAGAAGATAGTTTTGGGACTATGTTTTGGCTAACTATAGGTGACTATGGTCTACACAATGATTGAAAAAGTGTGTCTAAGGCTCTAGGATAGGTCTACGGCTAAGCTAGGAATAGGGTAACTCAAATGACACTCTTATCATCCAAGATATCCCAGTTATAAAATAGTTATGGTTGAGCTTTGAAGGTAGTTAAGTGAGGTGCACAAGAAGTGTATCAAAAAGAAAATAAGAGAAATAATTTTTTCTATCACCCTCATATATTTCATCTACAAATAAATAGAGATGCCATAAATATTAAATATTCATTGGTGGACTTTCCAATGCAACCACACATGTGAATATTTGTTTTTGATATCAAGGGTTTCATGAGAAATAATCTCAGAAGGAGCCCCAGTTATCCTCACATTACACAAATTGAATACTATTGGTAGGACTACAAAGATGAATTCAAGGTCAAAAATGATATTGGTTAAGGATGACCTTGAAACAAATGAAAGCTTTCATATTTGAATGTTTCAAAGAAAATTGAATATGATGGAAATAACACTATGAAAGATATTTTCTATGAACATATTCACCTCGTATCCATTCCTCAAACCAATTGGTTAATAAGAGAATTTAAAGACATTTCATAATGGACACAAACCATGGTATCAAGATCAAAATCTTGGTATGATAAAAAAAAGTGAGATAATACACTTCATAAAGTCATCTAAAAGGTGAAGAAATTTAAAGAGGGTAGCAAAAGACTTATTTAACTCAAATCACTCAATATTTTGGTACCAAAATCTTCATGAAAAAACTTAGTTTGGCCACAACAACAGGAGGAATTGGAGAATATCCTAATAGAGATAAACTTCCTAAAAAAAATTATGAAGCTGATCCACCAAGGAAAAAACTCCAAATTAATAGGCTCACTCCATTCGACACTGCAAATGTCATATAATAAATTATTCCTTCAATGTTGACTAATAATATCACTTGGTAGTTTTTGGCTTCTGATTCAGGTTCAATACCCTTTCCCATTTTTCCTATTCCCCTTAAATCACTAGTGCCTCCATCACTTCCATTTACCCCTCCACTTCCACCATCCTCGTCCCTAGTTCCACCTCCAACTCCACCTCATGTTTTACCCATGCAATATTTTTTCTCCCTCATAATTAGTTGAACCTAGATCTATTTTTGTTTCATCCTTTTGACAATCATTTTCATTGACCCCCTTGGTGTCTTTAAGTACTTGATTTGATATTTCACAGGGAGATTATATGCAATGAATTAAGATAGATCTAAAAATTTTCATACTTAGTGATTTATAATCTCAAAGAAGGTAATCTTACCAACAACTCATTATATAGTTATTTATATCTAGACATGACCAATTCAGATCCACTAAACCTAACCAAGGGATATCTTACTACACAACACCGAAAGAGAGGGTTCCAAATCTTGTAGGCAAATGATATTATGTAATAACCCTAGTTAGGCCTATAATACATAAAATAAATCTAATCTAGTGCTCACTAAATCTTATGGCACAAAGAGGGATAGTTAACAAACAAAATAAAACATGCAAAGGTAACTTCATATTCCTTTGTGCAATAACTATCTACTAAAAGAAAGAGTAAAATTTAGGAATACTTATCTTGAATGAACCTATTGTGATTCAATCTCTGCCTTGGCCAATGATGTTTTTCCAGAGGTTATTGTGGCTTTGTAAGGATCACATTATAGAAACTATCTCTAAACTAAAAGACTCCTACTTTGCATCAAAGACTTTCCCATAAGACAAGCTTCTTTCCTTCTAAGGCAAAACCCTTATCAATGATTCTTTATGTGTAGAAATAATAGAATTACAATTATAATAATATGAAAATGAATGTTCCTCTATATTATATTAAAGTGAAGATGGTTTTTATAGCTAAGTATTAACCCTAAACATTCCTTAGAATGTAGTTGACAAGATCGACTGGCTCAATTTTTTTAGGTCGGAAAGATGGTTGTTAGGTATTGAACTCGATTGGCTAAGCCAATGTATTTTCATAACATGCACTCAATCCTTAACAAGATCAATCTAGTTGACATAATTGGAAAATGAAGAATAAGGGTATTTATTTAGTTAAGGGTTATTTTGGAAGTGAATTGATTATAAGAGTGGATAAATGGTTTTAATCACTTAAGGAGTTGGATAAAAGTGACTTATAGTGGTTTTAGGTAATGGTATAGGGACCAAAAATCTTGTGAATCACTAAAGGTCTGCTCGCCCCTTTCTTATTTCACCCTTTAAGGCATGCACTCAAAGAGAGTGAAACTCAACAAGTTCCTACAAGAGAGAAAGCCTCAGTAAATGATAATGTTTTAAAAATATTTTGTTTATACATATGCCCCACTTGAATATCATCACATGTCACACAATTGTAATATAGATGGTGCTTCAAGAAATAACATAACGATGCATAATGTTGAGGTAATAAATTATAATGAAATGTCAAATTTTAAAAATTTGAAACTAAAATGAGAGTAGGGAATTTTTGGAAATAATTGAAAGTATTATATACATACCTTGACTTACCTTTATAATTTAGTGGTTATTTATTGTATTTATAGTCTTGATCGTGGAGGGTGCATTAACTGATTTGGATAAACCCTAAGGATACAAGTCTAAAAATCAAGAATAAATAATCATAAGGAAATCAAAATAACTGAACATTACATAATTGAATAAGTCACTTAGACAATTGGTAATTTGGGATGATAAATACTAAGTTAAAACCAAAAGATCAATAAAAATATATAAAAAGAGAGTAAATCAGGTAACCACAAAGATAAGGCTACTAAATGACTAACAAACCTAACAAATGTACTTTAAGTAAGAAAAAAAAAAAAACCAAATCAAACCAAGGACATATGAAATTATAATTACGAATCCAACATCGATGTAAAATAAGTAACAAACCATATTCAAACAAAGATGGAAAATAAAATAAATGTAAACAACATTGATGAAAGATAAGTAATAATCCAAACTCACTCAACAATAGAAAATTTGACTAGAAAATAGAATGAAATGGTCTTCTAAAAGGGTGAAAAACAAACTCATGATCTTAAGTATAACCAAGGAAATCTTATAAGGATAGGGAAATGATTTAACTAAGTAATGCATAGTCACTCAAAGATACAACTTCTAATTTAATTATAGATAATTTAAATCGAGCCTACACTAAGCATGTTTGATAAAGGATGAAAAATAAGGAATATAGAAGTTGGGAAAAATATTTAGAAACACACTTGCCTATCAAGGGGGAATATGAAATAGGTTATGGGGGATGACGGTGGAATCAAGGTGAATAATCTTTATTGGAAACAAGACACTCAAATTAAGTTGTAAAATCAAGAAGACTTTGACATTAAGGACTCTAAATAACTTTCCCTAGACACACAAATTTGGGTTATCCAATGAAATATAAATATCATCCCATGAAGGCTATATGCATGAAATGTAAAATAGACCTACCTTCCCACAATGTGCTCCTCATTCCTTAGGAAACGTTATAGAGCCATCTTCAATGGGTACTTGCATGAAAAAGTATCACTATAGAAAAGTTTGATACCTTCTATCCCATTCTACTAGCCTACCGCATGCCAATAAAAATTGGCTCTAACATAAGGCCAACTGTGAAGTTTAATCTTCAACTAGAAAAGGAGATGTGCTTGATAATCACATCTTTTGGTGTGATATTGACTTTTGATAATATATATGCCTTTTTATCATTACCTTTTATTTTAAATGATTTGGGTTTTTATCATTGCCTTTTATTACGGATTCAAAAAACTAAACATGGGTGTTAAAAAAATACTATCACTAGGGAACTTAGACTTGATAGCTAAGAAGAATAACTCAGAGATCATGATGTCTAAGAGTCTTGTGATTTCATGTTAAATAAGAATGTTATCTTGAAACTGGCCTCAGTTTTCCCAAAGTGGAATGAAAATAGGGGAGGGGATGAAAATGAACATGGAATGATTGAGTTACCTCAATTCAAAAAAAATGTTGAAATGTGAAAATGGTACAATGATAGGTAAGCATGACTACATATCATTAGAAATAGTATGGGTGAGGGGAGACATGCAAAATAGGTTGTTTAAAATTATTACCACCATAAAATATAACTAATTTTGAGAGTATGAAATCATAATTTTGGACATTGCCTTATTTTTTAGTGGAAGCACTTAGCTATAAAAGAATTTATGAAAAGAAAAGAAAATTATGAAAGCTTAGTCCTATCTGAGGTCTTACTATTAGCAACCTATGTTGTACCCTAATTAGTAGATTGTCTAATTCTTCTTCAAAGTTGGACTAAAATTATATTGGTATATAGGTTGTAGTTTACCTATAACTAGACCAAACCTCTAGATTATGAAGCTAGCTCCTATGATGTATCAAATTTTAATTGTTTTTTCTAAACCTATTTTTTTGGGGGGTTGAAAAGAGTTAGAAAGACTAGTTAAAGGGAAAACCTATACTACTGATGGTGATGCACCAATTATTTAATGAACCTTTCTTAACCTTGTCCTTAAGCACACTTATGAATAAAAAGGCAATAAATTATAAGCTATAATTTCTTAATAAATCCTAAACATGAGTATTTCATATGAAGGTTAGATAAAAGTTCTACAACTTGAAGGTAATGGAATATAGGTCTATGAAAGAGACTACAAACTAACTCACTCTTCAACACAAATTCTATCTTTTAACTCTTCATGTGACCTATAGATGATGAAAACATAGCATTAGGTGAAGGAGATAACTGCAAAAGAAGATGAATATCATACTTATCTGCAAGTCAACAATTGAGAAACACACTTTCAAAGATGTTTGCAACAATCTTTTCTCATTAACTCAAGGTGAAAATTGTAATTTTAGATAAGTTTTTATATACCAGCCTGAGGGGTTAAATTAAGGCCTTCATCTTGAATATATATAGTAGAAAGAGGAGAGAAGAAGAGGGAGAATGACATGGATGAGAGAGAAAAAAGGTTATCAATGACCATCATTAACTCATACATTACTTTAGTTATAAATAGTTACAAACAAACCTCCAAAAATCACTCCATTTTTTATGCTCTTGCATGATATTTGAATGAGCTATTAAGGGAACCTCATCTAGAAGCATGCTATGCACTGCCAGTTACACATTGATGAGGTGTCATGCCATCATAAGTGTATAAAAACCTCTCCTTATTTTTAGAAGATGACCAAGATAAGAGAATGACTCTTTCCTCCTTTAAGGCCATGAAATATGCATTGATTACCACTTAAGGGTCAATTATTCATTTATGACTCTGCATTAACTCATTCATTAGCCCTTTACACCAACTTTGATGTCTCCTTATTGACCAAGTAGGTCTACTAGGCCAATTATACCTAATATCCTAACTATTTGCATTTTATGGAAATAAAATACTTGTATGAAACATTGATAACCTATGAACAAGTGAATTTTAGGCTTGAATCAATGCCTCAAATCATAACATAGGTCTCTTTGAGTAGTTCATACTCATAAACTTGCCACATTAGGTGACTAGGTCACCTTGTCTTTCACTTATGTAGACTGGCTGATTAGAAGAGACTCATAGAGGCATTTCTAGGTATATCCTTGAACATCAAATGGCTTGACAAGGTAAAACAAGTGACAAACAAACATCTCCAATGATTGGCATCTCTTTAAACTACCTTGTACCTCTCTTTTTGATAGTTTACATAAAAACATTGTTTTTTAATAGTTCCATATATTTTGTACAACATGGTACCATTTTTAGGACCCTCTCTAAGTGTACTTAATGATTCAAGTGTTTATCAGGTGATTCATAGGCATTTGGGTACATAAATATCATGTTTTCCAAAATTGGGTCTATAATAGGGTTTTGGAGGTCCACCATCTTAATGATGGTTTATAAAGTATAGACATCTAAACCAAAACTTCCTTCCATGGATATTTAGTATATATACCCCTTAAATGTTTTTAAGAAGATTGGATTCCCATGAAAAAGGTGTGTTAATATATGTATGTAGGGAAGTGGACTATGAAATCTATGCATGCATTTTAGACCTGCTTATATTCTTAGAAATGGTTCATAAACCTATGCTCCTAAAAAAAATCAATCCTCCATTTATTTCAAGTATATAATGGTCCTCAAATATATCTAAGATTATTTGGTCCAAGTCCTCTAGTGGTGAAATATATAAGCATATAAATAGATGGGTCGAACTAGCTATGTAGACTTTGTAGTTCGATATGGTTCTTGAGACTAACATGACCTTTCCTCTATTATTATTTGATTTAATATAATTTTATAAGATATGAAACAATATCTTACACCTCCTCATGGTCTCATTTTTATTTATGGATTCTGAGAGTGCCTTCATGTGATAGTGGAGCTTTTAGGTCTTAAGATTGGCTTTAGGCCTAAAAGACCTAATACTGAGTGTTAAAGGTTTAGATGTCCTATACATAGTTTTCTGTTGAAAAACCATCATAATATCTATTCTCTAACCAATTATAACCTCTTGAAGTTGTTATAACAACTTAAAATCCCTTGTATCTCCATGGTCTCATAAAATTATCTGTAGGGTTACACTGCCAAGACTATCAAGTCTGAGTATTTGGGCTAGTGTGGGGTCTGAATGGTTCTTCCTCCTTATAAGACATGACTTATGGAATTTTAAATCTACTCCCAATATAAACAACATCCTTTCAAATTATATTCTCCTACTACTGCTATCTATATACTTCATCTTACTTGCCCAGGGTTTACACGTAATCAAGCTTGTTATGCCCTTAGTGACTAAGTTTGGTGATTCTACTAAAATTTTTTAGTTTCTTCTCATCATGGAAAATTTATAGACCTTATTTCCCTTCCCTTCATGTGTTTTCAATTTTCAACAAACTTGAAAATAATTTAAGGTCTTGAGTTGGTATATATAGACTGGTTATAGGTATACCTTCTTAGTTAGCCATCAAGGGCATTTTATCTTGAAATCTGAGTGCCACATATTCAAAGAGAGTATATGAAGACACTAATATCACCTTTAATTTCTTGAAAACCCTCTCATGAAGTTTAAACTCTCTATATAGTCCTCACAACTCCCAAATGACTCTCTTGGTCTCGTGAAACTGCTTAACTAACTGCAGGAGCTCTAAGACATAGTAGTGAATGCCTCCACCATTTATCTAACCTTTAGAATAAAATGAATAGTTTGATATAGTCATAATAACTAATTGTATAAAGTTTGATATTTTGACTACACCTTTAGAGGTTCTAAAACCATAAATTTTGCCAAAATTGGATTTAAAGCATTGATTGTGTGTCTATGACTATGTATGTATGAGGTTTTGGGTCTACTCTTACCATCCTCTGCATCATATCTATTGACCTCAATGTGATTAAATAACTATATGCATTTTTTGAGATGGAACCCAGTGTTCATTATGTCATACTTGCCCTCCCTATAGGCTTAACTGCCTATCTCAAGTTTGTAGCATGTGTATGTTCTTAGGGAGTCATATGACTATGTTTTAAACTTTCTCTGAGATCATGAACTTGAATTAAGCCTTTATAATGATTTTGAAACTGGTGATATCTTCCATAAGCTATAAACACTTTCAAACACCTCTCACTCTTCACTGTGTTTCACTTTGGTTCATACCTTCTGTTACATGGTTGTAGGTAAAGATTGTTAGGATTGTGTCTTTGGCCTAGAACTTCACCTTTTCACTCTATCCCTTCATAGGTTCAATAAATTGTTGAAGTTCCATTTATATTTCAATGCCTTAATAAACTTCACTACCTTCCCAACTTATACTAAAAATGGACCAAACTTCAAATGGGCCTGTGTGTGTATGAGAAGGCAGCCTATAGGTGACTACCAAAGGCTCTTTTGTATAGACTGAGTGGACTATCACTCTACCTCTAAGACTCCCCTGACTACTCAAGTGGCTTATCATGCTCTTTCAAGGATTTTATCACTACATGACTGTCATTAGGTTAAGTCTCCATGATAGAGACTTCCTTGATTCGGTTGACTATGTATATAGGTTGATTGAGTTTTGACCAAGGCTATAGATGAAGATTTATTAAGGTTTAATGTTTTATAACACATCCCCATGACCATGGTGTTTCTCAACCTTGAAATGTATCAAACATTAGATTCATGATGTGGGGATGAAAAGGTAGTGATAGGTGTATGTAATGATAAAGGAATATGTATGAAACTGAGAGTGGAGATGGAGTGATAAGCTCATAAAAATGGTGAATGATAGTGACAAAGTCATGAAAATGGAATGAAACATGGGGGATTGAAAGTAACATGAATCCACAATCCAAAACAATCTTAAAGGATCATAGACACCTTAATGCATATGACTTAACATATTATAAAAGTTTTGAGGCTCTCAAAGAGGCATACATTGTGCAAAAAGAAACCTATAATTCATTAAAATACCTTAACATATGCTAAAATAAGACTGTGAAGGAATTTGAGGTAGATTGGTGATTTCTAAGCTATGAGACCTTGAGTAAGACTTTAATAAAACTTTAAGAAAGACACATTATCATAGATGAAACCTCACATTAAACATCATATTGTGCCCCAATCATGGATCATCCATTAAACTATACACTTTCCTTTAAATTACATGTAGACTATTGATTTGATAGTACATGTGTTCTTGAACTCTATGCACTAACTCATGTGTATCAGATTATTGGGGAATCCATGAAAGGTTTCTTCAAGACCTAAA
Source organism: Torreya grandis (assembly GCA_037957365.1). Classification (NCBI taxonomy): domain Eukaryota; kingdom Viridiplantae; phylum Streptophyta; class Pinopsida; order Cupressales; family Taxaceae; genus Torreya; species Torreya grandis. The sequence continues at coordinate 1,373,832 of JARHVA010001202.1, forward strand.
TAACCAAGAGCAAGAACTAGTTTGACCAAAATAGATAAGAACTTCACAAAATTATACCACTCTTCTTGCTTTGTGTAGATGCAAATAGTGATAAGAACCCTTAATTTCTTAGCCTTGTTCATAATGTTAAGAAAAAAAATGGCAACCAATACCCATGATTAGAAGGTCATGAGGTCTAGTTTATCTGGTTAAGAGCTCAGATCTACTTTTTCTCTCTACTATATGGATTGAGCATAAAGTTGAGGTGATCTTACTATCTACCAATGAAAAAGTCATGGAAAATACATTATTTTTGGTATTTTCAAGCCTTTAAACCTTATAATCTCTTCACCATGTGTTTTTAATTCATTCTTATTGCATCTCTAAGACTCCTCCTAAGCAAATTTGTACAGTATGGATTCATACCATCTAAAAACACTGTCAAAACCTAAAAATTATCCTTCATTTCCTCATATTTTAGCTTGAAACCACCAATTTAGGGAAACATGGAGAAAATACGAATCAAAAGTATCTTCACAACAATGAATATTCCAAGGAGAGAAAAAAGGTAACTCCTTTCACACGTGGGAGCTCTTTTGGTGGCCAAAGAACCTTCTAAGATCATAGAAGAGATATTTTCAAACTATGAAATGATTGACTAAAGTAATTTTATGACCATGGGGTGATTTAAATATTTTATGAATGATGTAATGGCCTTTTGAGATCATAAAAATTCATTTAAAGACCAAAAACTTCACTTTTAGACCACATACACATAGTTTCAAGATAAGATTACTAATAAATATCACAAGAGTACCTTATAACCTTATTAAAAGTTATTCATGAGGATTTTATGTATGTTCATCACCCTTTTCAAGGCTTATATCCCACCATGCTTGAATATACTAAATATGTCAAAGAATCTCATAGTGAGTCATCAACTGCAATCTTCAACCATCTCAGGTCATTGGGTGTAGATCATAAGACCACTTTAATTCATTTTTAAACACATTAAAAGATACTCATAGACCATGAGGAGACCTAACACAAGATGAAACTGAGACATGACCATGACAAGACATGAGACTCCTACCTATTTTACTTGATAACCAATGAATAGTCCTTCAAGTTTCCCTGATTCTTCAAAATACATTACAACTATGAGGTTTTCATAATAGACCAAAGATCCCAATACTCAATTTAACACCTTTATATGCTTAAGGATAGAAAGTGGTCAACATTTCTAGTGACTCAACTAGTTTGACCAGCCTAATGGTGAAAATAATCCAAAATGTCATTATTTATCACTCATAGCTACACAAAACATGACTGCTCTCTGAAATTATCAAAACTTGTTGACTTGACACAAAGTAAATAAAAAAACACAAAACAAGGAACAACAATAAATAACTAAAACAAAATAATAACTAATAAACATGGGGAGCAACACTTAAGAGGAAGTAAACTACTACTATGTACAAGAGGATGGTTATCCTAATAGTAATACTTGAGGAACATCCCATTGACAGGATTAGGGAGCTCCTCACCACTCAAATTGGATAATTGGAAAGCATTACTTTCCTTACAATCAGTAATGACATTTGGACCATTCCAAAGACTATCAAATTTGGAATGCTTACCTCATTTGGCATGGTCTTCATCCCACTTGAGCACAATATCACCTTGTTGAAAGATCTTGGATGAATCTCTCTTGTCAAAATATGTTTTGACTTGTTTTTGGTTATACCACATATTATGCATATCATTGTCCCTTGTTTATTCTAACTCTCTCAACTCATTCATTCTTACCTCCATTACATCATTCTCCATAAGCTCCAATTGATGTGCAATTTCTAAGGCTGACGGTTCTAATGAAATGGGTAGCTTTTATTCTCTACCATAAAATAAGAGGTAAGTATAGTGACCAATATCTTTCTTTAGAGTAATTATATCTGCCCACAAGGCTATCTTCAACTCGGTATGCCATCCTCTTTGACTATCCTCCATTGTCCACTTAATGATCCTAATCAAATTCTTATGGGTGGACTTTGCCAGTCCATTACCCTAAGGATAGTAATTATATGGAGATTTGAGCTAAATACCATGACCAAGGGCCCACTCACACAATTTTGAACTACTGAAAGCTAAAGAATTGTTTGATATGATAGTTTAGGGGACCCCAAAATGAGTCATTAGGTTGTCATGGAACTCCTAAATTGAGTTCTCATTTGCTTCTTTGAGTGCAAGTCCCTCCACCCACCTGGTAAAGTAATCAGTGGCCATCAAAACCCACTTATGTCTAGCACTTGATGGATGATGAATTATTCCAATGAAGTCTAAACCCCATTGCATGAAGGGTTGCTCAATTTGAATAGGTTTTAAAGGCATATCAGCTAGTCTCTATTTGTCGATAAACATTGCACACTTGGAACATATTATAACCCAAGAATGCGAGTCTTTGAAAAAATTTATCCAAAAATAGACATATCTTATGATCTTTGATGTTGTGTTCTTGGCTATAAAGTACCCTCCTATATGCCCATCATGAAACTGTTCTAACAACTTGTCTACTATGCTAGTTTTTACACATCTTCAAAACATACCTCCAATTTCCTTATTAAAGAGTACTCCATAAATAAATATATAAGGGATATGTTTTATCCTAAAATGTTTCCTCTTTTCCCCATATAAGCCTATATGACACTCTCCCATTTGGAGAAATATTGTTATGTCTTGTGTCTAGCTGGAAGGAGAGATAGTTGCAGCTACATATTGACTATCTTGGATTGTCAAAACCACACACTTTTCCTCTTTAACATATTTTTAAAGGTAATCACAAATTCCCCTACCTATTACTAACTTTTTAACCTTCAATTCTATATCATATTTCATGTATTCGGTCACCCAACTAGCCCTCTTTTCATTTAGGTCTTTATTAAGGATAAAATCCTTTACACTAGGATGAACCACCATCACAAAGATCTTATTATTAGAGAACATATGTTGAAATTATTCAGGCCCCTTATGATAGCAATGACAAGCTTCTCAAAAATTGTATCTTTCTCCTCATACCCTTCTAATGCTTGGCTGAAAAAGTAATAGGTTGCTCTAATCCTTCACTATTTTGTTGCATGAGCATGGCAAAAATTATGTCACATGTGGTGAAGGCATACATGAAGAAATCTTTAGTAAAATTAGGGTTGACTAGGGTAGTATCTTGACTAATTTCCTATTTAATGGCCTCAAAACTTCTTTTACCTTCTTTGCTCCGTGAGAACTCCTGATGTTTCTTAAGCATGTGAGTTAGTGGCCTCATTAATTATGAAAATCCATGTATGAACCTTATAATAAAATTTATTTTACCCAAGAAAATTCTCAATCCCTTCTTTGGTTTGGGAAAAGATAAAGCAAGGATTGACTCTATTCTTTCAAGATCAATAGAAATTCCACCCTTGGATACAACATGTCCTAGAAGCCTTCCCTCATGCACTGCAAAGATACACTTTTTGGGTTCAAAGAGACCCCAAACTATCTACACCTATCAAAGACCAATCTCAAATGTGTCAAATGATCCTTAGGATCTTTAGAAAACATAGTAATATTATCAAGATAAATGAGTACCATTTCACTTATAATCCCTTGAAAAGCCACATCAATTTCCCTTTGGAAAGTAGCCCCAGTATTGGATAGTCCAAAAGGCGTTTTCTTATATGCATAGGTACCCCCACTTATTTTTGAAGGTAGTTTTGTATTGATCTTGATTATTCACCAATATATGATTATACCCTGAGTATCCATCAATTAGGGAAAACCTTTGGGAACTTGAAACTCTTTGTAAAATTTGATCCATTGATAGAAGATGGTAGTGATCTCTTAATGACACCTTGTTGAGATCTCTGAAATATACACACAACCTTATCTCCCCATTATTTTTCCTCATAGGTACAAGATTTGACACCCATGTAGATTTTTTTATGGGAAATATTATGCTATATTCAATAAGTTTTGTTAGTTCTTTCCTCATAAGGATCTCAACCTTGGGGTTGATTGGTCTTTGTTTCTATCTCACATGTTTGGCATTTCCTTCCATCTCTATGGTATGTTGTGCCAAACTAGGGTCAAACCTATTTAATTCATGATATTCCCATGCAAAAACATCCATAAAATATTTGATCAATGCTATGAAATCTTCTTTCTCATCTTTAGTATTCGCTTTTCCTAACTTGAGTAGTTTATCTTCAGCTATGGTAATTTGTTCATAATGTTCCTTTTTAGTAGAGATGCTTAACTTATCTTTTATTAGTTGATAATCCTCATTAAATATTCTCTCTAAAGTTATCAATACCTTAGGTAACTTATTTAACTTCAATTGGATAATTTGGTCCTCATATTGGCATTGCAACTTATCCTCATTCTTTGAGCAGAATTTTGCCTCATGTTGAAGGAAACATGCAATTTGTTTATCGATATCAAATACTTGCCAAATTACCTCATTATTAGGGACTGAGGGATTACATACCACTTTAATTTGGGACTAATCCTTAGTGTCTTTGATCCCATCAACCATATCATAATGTGCCCTAACAACAGCTAACCAGTTTGAATGTTGATTAGATCCTCTAAGAATGGAGTGAATGTCAAAAGCCTAGAATTCCTCAATAATATTCCAAACCTATGTTTGTATGCCTTCAAGAGTGCATTCTAGGTTTCACTTAGACCTTTTACCTGTTTCACTACTAATTCACTATCTCCTTTAACCTGCAGAAGCTTAATACCCCTCTTCCTTGCCCACTGTAGACCATGAATGAGAGCTTTATATTCTATATTATTAGAGGTGAAACTGAATTAGAATATTAGAGAAAAATAGTAATTTTTATTGAGAGGAGACACAAGAATAACACCTACCCCACTCTCATTCTTTGGTCTAGCCCATCAAAGAACAAATTCCATACTCTTTCATGATCTTGTGTTGTGTTAGTGAGACTAGGCGTCATGACAACTTCTTCATGCATGAAATAAACACCCAAATCCAATTATTCAATGATTTTATAAGGATCATAACCATTATTATAAATTTACCACTCACCAAGGAGTAAATATAGTATACCTTTAACTGATTTAGAAGGCTATTGATCATTGAAGTGTTCATCCTCCTCTGAGATAGTGAAATTAATATTTGATAAGCTGAGCATCTAAGGTTCTAAATGGAGTTTGGATATAGGTTCTAACCTTATGGTAACTTTTGTCTGATACCTAGTTCTAAAAACCATGTAGGACCAATCAAAAGAGAGATACCTTGTTATTTTGGTAGTGAAATCCCCAGACAAGCATAAAGCAAAGTAGGGTAGAAGATCAACTACTGCCACATCTTGAGAGATAGTAAAATTAGGAGAAGAATCTAAAATGACCTTAACATCCCTAAGAACACCTACAATCTTAGTAGGAGACCCATAAAAATATAAAAATCCCTTCTCATGAGGCTCATATTTAAGTCCCAACTTATCAGCTATGGATTTAGGCATGACATAGGTACTAGCCCCACTATTAATCATGTAATTATATACAAGAGATTAACTACATTTAGTGTTTGAGGATCAAGAGATTAACTAGAATTTTTAAGAATAACAACTAATTTTTTTGCTCGTTTGTCTAAAAAATAAAGCTTAGAGAGCTCTTCTTGTAGGAGATCCTTTTGTCCTAGAATGTGTCCCACATAAAAATAGAGACAAGGGCCTTCTTCATTTGATCAATAATGCTAAGAGGATGATTGGCTATCTTGGGCTGAAATTTAGGAGTAGAAGTGATGATTGAAGGTTGTATAAATTTTTGTATGAAAATACCTTTTTGATTCTACCCCTTACCATCTTGTACTTGATGAGTTGATGGTGAATTTTGAGGTGCATCTTTAGTGGTAGTATTTTGAGGTGGTTGAGAAGGTAGAGTGGATACCTTTTCAAAACCCAAACCATCACCAACTACCCTTCTTTTGGAGTTTATATGAGCTACAATTAAGTTGTCCACATTAGTCATATTTTGAACCTAATTAGCTACCACCTAAACAAAACAATTATCACCTTCTTAGAAATTGGCAAAGGTAGTTTCATAAGGTGTTTTGCTTCCACTTGCTCCTTTCTGATATGGTACCTCAACTTGAGTGAAAGGAGTGTCTCCATATAATAGAGAAACTTCCTTGTGTTGTGAAGGTAATTTATTATCATGTGGTGGAAGAGTTGGACTTTGTTGCATGAAATATTGTTGGCTCACCTCACTAGTTAGAGCCATTACCATATTGTTTGATTACTCCCATTGACTAGACCATTGAACCAAATCTCTAGAACTACTAGCAACATTAGGATTATAAGCAATATATGGTCTTTATTGTGTAAACTATCCTTGACCCTACTAATTGGGTTGATAAGGAGGATTTTTATATAGATATGATTTGTTAGGGGTTTGGTAAGGCCTATGAGATGGAAATTGTTAACTTTCCAAAGCCCCTAGCTTGTTATTTTGAGCCTTAAGTGCACTCTCTATTTTACCCAATCTGTCTACCTAGTTACCATCTATTTGATCAAAATTAGTTGGAGCTATTAATGGGAAATGGTAGGCATAGGAGGGTGAATTTATAGAAATAGAGGCATGATTGGTTTAGGAGAGAATTTACTTGCTTGTATTAGGTAGTTTTTAGCCCTTATGGATACTTCATAGGCCTCTAACAAGGTGCTTCCTCCCATTGATTGTATCATAACCACCGCATCTAAATTTAGAGCTTAAAAGTAATGCAAGAATATATAGTTATGGGTGGGTTTGATAACTACAGGGATCCTATTCCAAGTTTTTTGAAACCTATAGTTGAAGTCTACCATGAAATCTTGGGGGTTCTCTTAATTATAGTAAGTTGTTCCACCAAGGAAAGATGGTCACTCTTGTCTTTAAAATGTTTACACAAGATTTATCCAAACTCATCCTAGGTGTTAGTGGATGTAGGTGCTAAACCCCTCTACCATTAGAGTGCCTTACCTTTATTAGAAGTTTCCAACAATCTCATAGCCACATTCTCTTGGGTTACATTATGTACTGAACATAGAATGGATGTCTCTATAATATGCTCAATGGGAGTAATTGGGTTTTCTCCTATGCAAATAAGGAAGGCTCTTTAAGGTAGCAGTAGGTATGTCATCAAATTGATTGAGGTTTAAGGGGATACCACCATTAAAAGGCTCAAAAGCTTCTCTCCTAGGAATAGCCTTTTGAAGTGTGGGATTTACATTAGTGTTTATTTGGATAGCCTTTACTTAGACAAAGGTAGATTTTTGGGCAAAATTTGGAGAATTTGGAGGTTCATAATTTGGATTAGAATTTTTTTTTTCTTAATTGTATCCAAATACAACTCAATAAATTTAGTCTATTTACCTTTTGAGGAAGATCTTATAACCACTCTTAGCATGAAATGTTTGGAAATCTACATCTGACACCTTTAAATCTTACTAATGTACTCAAATATATAGATGCATGCTCCAAATCCTCTGAATGAGTGCTCCCATTGGGCATGCCTTAAATTTTATAAACCCAAGTTGCACCCTAATTAGTAGATCATTCAATTCTAATTCAAAATTGGACTAACATTGAATTGGTCTAAAGGTTGTGGGTTACCTATAACTAGACCAAACCTCTGGATTATGAGGCTAGATCATATGATGTATCAACTTTGAATCCTTTTCCTAAAGCTATATATCTTTGGGGGTGAAAAGAGTTGGAAATATAACTTAAAGTGAAAACCTATACTATTGATGGTGATGCACCAATTCTTTAATGATCCTCTCCTAACCTTGTCCTTAAGCACACTTGTGACTCAAAAGGGAATAACTTATCAATTATAATTTCTTAATACAATCCTAAACATGAGTATTTAAAATAAAGGTTAGATAAAAAGGTATGTAAATTGAAGGTAAAGGAATGGAGGTCTATAAAAGACACTACAAACTAACTCACTCTTTAAAACAACTTCTATCTTTTAACACTTCATGTGACCTGTAGAGGATGACAACATAACATTATGTGAAGGAGAGGATCTAAAATATAATATGAATATCATACTTATTTTAAACACAACAATCAAGAAACACATTAACAATAATGAATAAATTTAACTCAAGGTGCAAGTTAAAATTTTAGCAGAGTTTTTATATACCAACTTGAGAGGTCCAATTAAGGCCTTCAACCTGAATATATAAAATAGAAAGAGGAGAAAAGAAGACGGAGAATGGCATGGAAGATAGAGATAAAAGGTTATCAATGACCATACTTAACTCATACATTACTTCAATTATAAATAGTTACAAACAGTCCTCCAAAATTCTCTCCATGTTCGATTCTCTTGCATGATCTTTGAATGAGTTGTTAGGGGAACCTCATCTAGAATCATATTATGCAATGGTAGTCACACATTGATGAGGTGTCATTAGGACATCATAAGTGTATTAAAACCTCTCCTTATTATTAGTATAAGATCAAGTTAAGATAATGATGTCTTCCTCTATTAAGTCCATATAATATACATTGATTGTCACTTAAGGGTCAGTTATGCATTGATGACTCTGCATTAACTCATTCATCATCCCTCTACTCTAACTTTGATGTATTTGTGTTGATAAAGTAGGTCTACTAGGCCAATTAGGCCTAATAGCCTAACTATTTTCAGTTGATAGACATAAAAAATATGCATGAAACCTTGAGAACCTATGAACAAGTGAGTTTTAGGGCTAAATCAATTCCTCAAATCATAACTTAGGTATCCTTGAGTAGTTCATACTCATAAAATTTCCACACTAAATGAATAAGTCACCTTATTTTTCACTTTTACAAAAATTTTGATTAGAAGAAATTCATAGAGGTATTTATAGGCATATCCTTGAACATTCAATGCCTTAAGAAGGTGAAACAAGTGCCAAACAAACATCTCTAATGATTGGCATCTTTAAATTGCCTTGCACCTCTTTTCTACTTTTTTCCCACAAAACACTATTTTCTAATAGGTACATATAGTTATGTACGACATGGTACCATGTTTAAGACCCTCTCTAAGTTTAATTCATGATTCAAGTGTTTATAAAGTGATTCATAGGTGTTTATGAAGTTTTCCAAAACCAGGTTTGTAGTAGGGTTTAGGGAGGGTTTTCGAGGTCCACTATCTTAATGATGGTTCATAAAGTATGGACCTCCAAACCAAAATTTATTTCCATGGATATTTATTATATACACCCCTTCAAATTTTCTAAGAATATTTCATTCCCATGAAAAATATGTGTTAAGATATGTACGTAGGGAAGTGAACTCTGAGCTTTTTCCATGCATTTTAGACCTGCTTATAGTCTTCGCATGGTTCATAAACCTATGATTATAAAAAAAATCAATCCTTAATGAATTTAAATTAAATATGGGTCCTCAAATATTGATAATATCATTTGGTCCAAGTCCTCAAGTGTTGAAATATATAAGCATCTAAACAGATGGGTCGAACTAGTTGCGTAGATTGTGTAGTTCAAGATGGTTTTTGAGACTAAACATTTCCAATAATATTATATACTTGAAAAAAAAATTATAATATCTAAAACAATCTCTTACATTTCCTCATGGTCTCATTTTTATTTAGGGAGTCTGCGAGTGCCTCCATATGATGGTGGAGCTTCTAGGTATTAAGACTGGCTTTAGGCCTAAAAGATCTAATACTTAGTGTTAAAGGTTTAGATGTCGTGTAAATATTTTATGGTTGTTAAAACATCACAATATATATTATACCATTATTCCAACCTCCTATATTTTTTCTAATAACTTAAAACCCTTTATATCTCCATGGTCTCATAAAACTACATGTAGGGTTACACTGTCAGGACTATCAAGTCTGAGTGTTTGGGCTAGTGTGGGGTCTGAATGGTTAATCCTCCTTATAAGACATGTATAATGGAATTTAAAATATACTCCCAATGTAAACAACATCCTTTTAATTTATATTCTCCCACTTATGCTCTTTATATACTTCATCTTACTTGCCTAGGGTTTACACATAGTCAAGCTTATATAGCCCCTAGTGACTGAGTTTGGTGCTTCTCCTAATTTTTATGAGTTTATTCTCATCATGTAAAATTTACATACATGATTACCCTTCCCTTAAAGTTTTTAAAACTTTCAACAAACCTAAAAACAAGTAAAGGTCTTTGGTAGGTATGTACAGACTAGTTATAGCTCTGCCTTCTTAGTTAGTCCTCAAGGGCATTTTGTCTTAAAATTTGAGAGTCACATATTCAAATAGGGTATCTAAAGACACTAAAATCACCATTAATTTATCAAAAACCCTGCCATGAATTTTAAACTCTATGTCTTGCAACTCCCAAATGACTCTCTTCGTCTCACGAAACTATTTAACTAACTGCAAGAGCTCTGAGATAGAATAGTGAAGGCATACGCCATTTTTCTAACATTTAGAATAGAATGAATAGTTTTATATCATAAAAATAACTCTTTTTACCAATTTTGAGAGTCTAAATACACTGTTAGAGGTTCCAAAACCACAAATTCTACTAAAACTAGCTTTAAGGTGTTGATTATGTGTATATAATGACTGTGTATGTATGAGGTTTTGGGTATGCTCTTACCATCCTCCACATCATATCTATTGGCCTCAACATGATTAAATAACTATGTGTCTTGTCTAAGATGGAACCTAGTGTTCATTATCTCAAACTTTCCCTCCCTTTAGGCTTAACTGCCTATCTCAAGTTTGTAGCCTGTATATGTTTTTAAGGTGTAATCTGACTTTGTTTTGAACTTTATCTAAGCTCATGAACTTGAATTAAGCCATTCCAATGTTTTTGAAACTATTTAAATTTTCCATAAGATTTAAACAGTTTCAAGCACCTCTCACTCTTCACTATGTTTCACTTTGGTTCACACCATGTATTACATGGTTGTAGGTGAATATTGTTAGGACTGTGTCTTTGGCCTATAAATTCACCTTAACAGTATTCCCCTTCATAGTTCCAAGAAATTTCTAAAGTTTCATTTATATTTCAATGCCTTCAAAAACTTAACTTCTTTCCCAACTTATCTTAAAAATGGACCAGACTACAAATGGCCATGTGTGTGTATGAGAAGGCAGCATGTAGGTAACTATCAAAAGCTCTTTTCTATGGACTGAGGGGACTATCACTCTACCTTTAAGACTCCCTTGACTACTCAAGTGTCTTAGCATGATATTTCAAGGCTTATATACCTACATGACTACCATTAGTTTAAGTCTAAATGATAGAGACTTCCTTGTGTTGGTTGACAATGTATATAAGCTAACTAAGTTTTAACTATGGCTGTAGATGAAGATTTAGTAGGGTTTAAGGTTTTATAACACATGCCCATGACCATGGTGTTTCTCAACAACCTTGAAATGTATCAAACATTATATTCATGATATGGAGGTGAATAGGTAGTTATAGGTGTATGTAATGATAAAGGAAAATATATGAAACTGAGAATGGAGATGGAGTGATAAGATCATAACAATGGTGAATGATAGTGATAAAGTCATGAAAAAGGAATGAAACATGGGGGATTGAAGGGAACATGAATCCAAAATCCAAATCAATCTTAAATGATCATAGACACCTCAATGCATATGCCTTAACAGAATATAACAGTTTTGAGGCTTTCAAAGAGGCATACATTGTGCAAAAAGAAACCTAAAATTCATCAAAATACCTTAACAAATGCTAAACTAAGTGTTGGGATAAATATAACCGGAAGCACACAATTGATTACCAAATACAAGCAACTTAATATGCGGAATTAACCAGAATCAACAAGTAACTAGAATCCAGAAATAACACATGATATGAGAGACAATACACAACTTGTATTAAAAATCTTTCAGAAGGAAATACAACAAAGAAGGCTGCCACAGTTCTTCTTCATTACACACCTCTAGGGCTCCCACACCTCTAGGGCATAAACAGTAAATCTTCCCTCAAAGCTCTCTCCCTTAGGTCCCAACACCCAACTCAAACATAGAGTTGGTGTTCACCTTACACCTGTGTTCCACGCACTCCACAAGTGCTCCACACACTCCACAAGTACTCAACATAATCCAAGTAGATCCCACCTAATTCTGCTCCCTGTTGTGTTGCTGTCCTATCTGATCTTGCTTACCATGTAGATCTCCTTAAGTAGCCATGCTCACCTGATGACCAAGATCATACATACATGAAGAACCCTGTTGATTCTCCAATCCAGCACCCACACTTGGTACTATGGCACTAGAAGGAACACACCATTGCTCACCTCACACACAGAAGGAGCTTATATTATTTCTCTCTTACTCTCTAGCATAAGTTTACAATACAATCCATGAGTCTATTATATAGATCTCATCCAAACAATAATTAGACACCTAATTACAATAATTAGATCCATAGCTTCTAGTCTAAATTTGGCTCTTGACATGTAAACACTTGGTTTGTTAGCTAACTGCTCGTAAAACACTCGCAGTCCAAACCACAGGTGACCGATGTCGGTCCCTGTCTGCCTGGGCGGTGCCAATGCCGACCGACTTCTGACCGACATCGGTTGCCTTCTTGTCTGATCCTACCGACGTCGGTTGGTCTGACCGATGCCAGCATCTGTGACACTCTGCAACCCTTTTGCAACCTCCTTCCCTGCTTGCATCAGTGAAGCTTTTAGCTCCACAACTTAACAATCTCCCACTTGGAGATAAACAGCTGCACTATACCTGTACCTGTACCCTGTCTAATCTATTTCTTGGCTTGTATCCCTCTTCAAGATCAATCTTGAAGACAACCCACCACACAACCTGTGGTGTACCTCCTATTATTCGAGTACCCTGCCACATCCGAACCTACAAACCCATGTAGTGAAGTCCTGACCCTGAATAGCATGAATCCCTGCTGCTGGTCCCTCTCACATCCCTGAGAACCCACTTCTCTGAATTGGCTCCTAACTCTCTGACAGCTCCCACTGCTTGGGAAAACTTAGGTCTATACCAGACCTCATGTGATTTCAAACACTGAACTGTCCATCCCTTAGTGTGCTCTGACTCTGCATCCTATGTAATGAACCTCGCCAACACTTGATTCACATCTGCTCCCACTCGAGACAAAATCAACTTGTGATCTCCATGTCTCTCATGCCAAAGAATTTCGCTACTCCAAATTCTTCATAGCAAACCACTGAACTAATCTTACCCTTAGCTCAGCAAAACCCTGTATGTACAAACTTGCTAGCTAGCATATCATCCACATATAGCAACAAAATGATATTGCAATCACCATCCCCCTGGTAAGACAAACCACAGTGTTACCCTAACGTTGACTGAAGCCATACTTCATCCTCCACCTGTCAAAACCTGTACCACTGTCCTACAGCTTCCTCAAGACCATATAACTTGGTCTTTCATCTCACTTGTCCGTTCTCTCTATTCTTCAACTAAGGTATCCATTCGTCTCTGTGCTTTCATACCTACTGGCAACCCTACCAAATCTCTGCTTGGTTTTGCATTCTACTCCTGCCATGCTCCCACTGTTTCTTGGATCCTTCCTACTCTGTAATCAGCAACTAGTATAAAGAAGAGGAACATAAAATTTGAGGCTTACTTACCACCTTCAGTCCTCCATATGGGCGTTTGAGACTCCTTGATAGCTTGTTGTCCACCCAAAATCCATTACAATGACCGACCTCGGTCACCACACAGTTTGCATCCAACCAACGTCAGTTCATGTGCCTATCCTGACTACCAACCCTATCGACATCAGTGTCCTCATGCTACCAACATTAGTCCTCGTGATCGACGTCGGTCTTACCTAATGCTGATGTCAGTTTTCTTGCCGATGCTAGTACCTATGTTTTCCTGTAAGTGATGACTTTTTACCCATGAGCTCCTTTGAATCAAAACCCATGTCCAAACTGCCCTACTCAGAAGTATCCAACCCCATCCACTGGTCTCTATCTGCCATCTCCTCCAAGAACACCAAGGCTTTCCAATTCTTAAGCCTATCAAATATATCTGTCTTCCACTTAAGAACATGCATCTCCTTCCTGCTCATGTGACCAAGCCTACGAAGCCACGTCTCTGCAACAGAAGAAGAATCAGTAATATAAACAAGTAGATAAAGAGTACCTATTTTCTTACCACCAGCTAATTCAAGTGCATCCGCTGTGAGAGTTCTTGTGCATCTCTCATCACCCAATTTTTTTGAAGAAATTAGCCACATCTCCAAACCTGGGACCTGCATGACCTGCTTCAACACCCATGTGTTGACAACCTGCAATTTTAGCTTCACTTCCCCTTTGCCAATTCTTTGGCAAGGCTCACCAGCTCCTCTCCCTGGGGCTGCATGGAAAGAGGCAACAAAATCTATTATCCAAGATTCAACTTTATCTAAGAAACCTCCCAAAGCATCCTGTGCAACAACCCCTGCAACATCTGCATCTTCAATTCCTTCATGCTAATCTGCTACCAACCAACAATATTCTTTTACCTGCTCTTTCTTTCCATAGGACCGTAAGTGACCATCTATGCTTTTCAACTCCTCCATTCTTAGCTTACTATGATCTGCCATTGCTCTACTCCCACTCAATCAGAAACCCCTGAGAGTGACCTGTAACCAAACACAAAACCTGCTCCCTGCAACCTTAGCTCTGATACCACGTGTTGGGATAAATATAACCAAAAGCACATAATTGATTACCAAATACAAGCAACTTAATATGTGGAATTAACCAGAATCAACAAGTAACTAGAATCCAAAAATAACACATGATATGAGAGACAATACACAACTTGTATTAAAACTCTTTCAGAAGGAAATACAACAAAGAAGGCTGCCACAGTTCTTCTTCGTTACACACCTCTAGGGCTCCCACACCTCTAGGGCATAAATAGTAAATCTTCCCTCAAAGCTCTCTCCCTTAGGTCCCAACACCCAACTCAAACATAGAGTTGGTGTTCACCTTACACCTGTGCTCCATGCACTCCACAAGTGCTCCACGCACTCCACAAGTACTCAACGTACTCTAAGTAGATCCCACCTAATTTTGCTCCCTATTATGTTGCTATCCTATCTGATCTTGCACACCTGCAAATCAATCTAGTTCTGCACACCTATGAACCTTGACCTTGCACACACATACTCCTGCAAATCAATGATCTTACTTACCATGTAGATCTCCTAAAGTAGCCATGCTCACCTGATGACCAAGATCATACATACATGAAGAAACCTATTGATTCTCCAATCTAGCACCCACACTTGGTACTGTGGCACTAGGAGGAACACACCATTGCTCACCTCACACACAGAAGGAGCTTATATTATTGCTCTATTACTCTCTAGCACAAGTTTACAATACAATCCATGAGTCTATTATATAGATCTCATCCAAACAATAATTAGACACCTAATTACAATAATTAGATCCATAGCTTCTAGTCTAAATTTGGCTCTTGACATGCAAACACTTGGTTTGTTAGCTAACTACCCATAAAACACTCACAGTCTGAACCACAGGTGACCGACGTCGGTCCCTGTCTGCCTGGGGGTGCCGACACCGGCCGACTTCTGACCGACATCGGTTGCCTTCTTGTCTGATCCTGCCGATGTCGATTGGCCTGACCGATGCTGGTGTCTGTGACACTCTGCAACCCTTCTGCAACCTCCTTCCCTGCTTGCATCAGTGAAGCTTTTAGCTCCACAACCTAACACTAAGACTGTAAAGGAAGTTGAGGAAGATTTTTGATTTCTAAGCTATGAGATATTGAGTAAAACTTTGATAAACCTTCAATAATGACACATGATCATGGATGAAACCTCACATACAACATCATATTATGCCCCAATCATGGATCATCCATTGAATCATATACTTTCTTTCAAACTACCTCTATATACACATTATATTTTCAAAAATATTATCAATTACTGATGTTCTTTATCTTGCAAGAACCCATTGAGTCTCAATCTCTCTCAGTGCACACCCTAAAGGTTGTACTAGGAAAGGGGTGGGCAGACCATTGGTGCTTCATCAAATTTTTTTCCATTTTACCACTTGCTATCTACACACTTGTCTCCTAAAAACAATTCCCCTAAGATTTGCCTCCTATTTTGCATACTACTCTAGTCTTTTACCACCTTCATTAGCCCTTTCCCTAGCCTAAACCCCTTTTTAATAGTTTACATGACTATGTTGGCCAATTGACTTTGTATTCTTATTGACAAAACTTATTAGGGACTAGGTCCACCTTTGGCCGACCTAGACCATGACTTAGTATGTTTTTTGTCAATTAAGATACTAGGTTGACCAGTTAATCTTGTCGCTTGAAATTTTTTGAAGGGTTTAGGTTTAGGTTAGCCTATATAAACACATTCATTTCCATCATTTATCATGAAGAGAAAAAGAAATAATATATATTGTGTGTTTGCTTATCCACCATTCTACTTGACGATCAAGCTTAAGGTTTCATATTTTCTTTTGAGATTTAAATATTTTCTTGTGGAGAAATCTTTTGGATGCATTGATAGGTTGTGTAGCCTAAAATTTATTTATCCTTGTCATCCTTACATACCAAAACAACTTCTTGCAAAGTACCATGGCCAAGGGAGATATTGAAGCTCGATGGGTTCATCTTCAAAGGTAAGTATTCCTAATTTTGTTCCTCCTTTGTAAGAGTATATGGATATGAATTTGCACTTCTCTTCTATGCATTAAGATTTCATATACATTGATGCAAATATATGTCATCTACGCATGTTTACTTTTAATGTTTATTACCCCCTCTTTATGCCACAAGATTTGGTAAGCACTAAATAAGATTTTGCTTTACTTGTTATTAGTTTAGTGAATATGAAAACATAGGACCTAGTTAGGGTTATTGCATAGTTTTTATTGACCAGAGGCTTTGGAACCCTCTTTAGTGATATTAATATGATAAGATATTACTTAGTTAGGTCTAGTAGATTTATATTGGTCATGAATCCAATTATCTAATGTATCCCCAATTGAAAGTGTAAATAGGATCTATCTTATCCGAGCTAGGATTGATTTGTAGATAAGCTACATTTCCCATTGCATACATTCTGGTGAACCCAACATGAATCTAACCCTTTCAAGTTTTCTTTCATGCCTTTCATTTCTATCATTTTATTATTTTTTTTATATTTGTGATAATAGGTTGACCAGGCTAGTATAGTTCTAACTTCTAGGCATAGGTTTAACACAGTCACATCAAAATGACTATTATTTTTGTGTAGGTCTTCATCAGATATAAGTTACTGGATCGAGTAGGTTGACACAGGACTCTTATTCAATCCTATAATAATAGACTATTTTGATCAGGTTAACTTAGTCTTACATTTAGCATCTAAATAACAAACTACATTGACCAGGTTGATTTAGTCATCTTAACAGGCTTTAGTAAATAGGGTTCATAGAACTAGGTCAACCCAATCAACTTAGTTGACAAAACTTACAAGCAACATTCAAGACACTTCAATATAAAAATTTCAATCCTAAACATTTTCCAACCCATTAAGGTTCCTTTCTTTTTATTTTTTTCAATTCAATACTTCATTATAGTTATGTTTTGTGTAATTTTGTAGTCTGTAAAACTATAATTCTATAAAAAATTAAGTCAACTTGGTTGACTTAGTTTTTTATCCTATCTTATGTCGAAAAGACTAAGTCAACATATTCAACTTAGTTCTTAACAACTCTTGTATCTATAGAATAGTAATGACCTAGTCGACTCTATTCTTTAATGTTTGCATATAGTGTCTCTGAACTAACTTTGTACCATTCTTAATTTCAAAATTAACAACTATATGTTAGTAATTACTTCACATTTTCATTTTTAGATGTTTGCATGCTTGAAGTAGCTCACATAGTCTAACTAGGTGGTTTTTCAAAATACCATTTAGTTGCACTATTTTTCTCTTTTTTCACACACTACCAAATCATACAAATTTCAAAATACATTTAGCATTTGTCTTCCCAAGGCCTACCTACTTGGATTTCAACACCAAGGGGGAAACTGACTTAGTTTTTTACCCAAGTATAAATATGTGGTTAATGGTATATATTGGCAAAGCACTTGACACACTTATCACTATAGGATTGTGAAGTGAGGGGGTGGGCCCCAATACCAATCCAGTACCATTGCTAACACAAATCCATTTCAACCTAAATGTCTTGAAACCATCCATAGATTGCTTTATAGTTCCTTATTTTCAACCAACTTCCCCATCACACTTAAAATAACACTTTATAATAATTTAACAACACTTAGGATGACCACTTAGTTAGCATTTACTTTTCAATTGATTGCTTACTCTTTGATCATTATATGTTGTATTTCAAATACTTGTATTGGCCAATGTTGGTATAAGGTTTTGTATTGTGTGCCAATTGGATCATTCTCATTGATCCAATTATTTGTGTGTTTGCTTTCACTTTGTGCTTCAATTATATTGAAAAATCTTTTCCTATTTCTAGCACACTATCATTCTATTCAACATAGTCTTTTATAATCTATCTTTTTTTTATCTGCAGTACTAAGTCAACCTAATTAACCTAGTACTCCTTTTTACCAATCAAGTTATAGTACTAAGTCAGCCTGATCGACTATATCTCCTTATTAGACTAATTTCCCCCTATTTATGGTACTAAGTCAACTTGTTCAACTCTATACTCTTATGCCTTTTGTCTAGTAGTACTAAGTCAACCTAGTCAACTCTATACTCTTCTTCCTCCTATTTTTAGTACTCAATCATCCTAGTCAACTCTATACTCTTATTTGTCTTTTTTATCTCTTTTACTTTTGCATCAACTTTGCATTCTCTAATCTCTCTCCATCATGAAATTCATGTTTAAAGACAACACTGAGTTGAATTCAATAGATATGATGAGTCTTACTAACCCCAATAGGTTCTTCAATAAGTAGCTTGTGGCTCTTACCCTAGATGAAAGTAATGTGTGTGTAGCCACTCACACTACAGACTATGGGACCCCTCCTCATTCCTCCTTGCTTTGAAATCCTCTCTTATCATTTGAATATCAAGATAAATTAGAGAATACCCTAAAGATGCTCTTCTCCATCAATGATTTCCATCAACATTGAGGAAAATATCCTTATACTATTTACCATCTCATGATAAGTAGTTAAGTTAAGGATCCCCATTCACCTTCTCCCACATTCTCAAATAGATTCTTGGGATACTAGCTTCTTTTCTTCTCAACCTATTCCCTCTATTTTGACCCTTTCTCATACCATGACATCTTCCTCTTTGATTTACTCCACCTCTATGCTTAGTATCTCTACTAACATTATAGATTCTACATCTAGTGGGCCTCTTCCAAGACCTATTCTTCTCAATTATTCCACTATTTAATAGTTTAATACCCATAGTAATCATGCCTCTAGTTTCACTTCTTCTCATCGCCCTACTTTTAAATATTTTACCACACAATCAAATCATGCTACTAGTGCCTCACTTACCAACAATTCTTCTCAAGTTACTACTAACACCCATAGTGGTACCCAAACCACTACTACTGATTCCAATGCTTCACACAATGCCAATAATACAAATCAAACCCATCAACTTCTATTATAAAATATTAATCAAATGAATATTTTCCAAGCTAACAATGCAAATCAAATGATGCAAATGTAAAATCATCTTATCCATCTTCAAACCCACTGTCAAAAGGTTCCATGGGGAATGCATACCCAAAATGCTCACCCACCTTCTCTTCAGGATTCCCATGGTAATAGTATCCCTCAACCTCCCCTTATTAACAAAAAATTAAATCACCTTCAAAATGAGCCTCTTGAATCTCAAATTGTTAACATTGACATAGGAGGTATCATCCCTACTATTATTTACAATGGGTCAACCAATCCTACTCTCCACTTAAAAACATTTGGAAATCTATATAAAGACTAGGTCAAGTTAAACACCTTTGCCACTACCAAGATATTAACAAAGAATCTAACAGGTGATGCTTTAGATTATTACAACCAACTCAAATCTCATTCCATCACTAGTTTAAAATATTTAGTTAATGCTCTAGTCCAAGAGTTCCAAACTAGTGATCTCTTTAACAATACTTTAGCCCATTTTATGAATTGTAAGCAACTTGAGATCAAAATCACATAAGTTTTCATCAAATAATGGAAGACCTTGTCTAATAAATGTGAACATCATATGGCAGATGACAAACTCTTTCATCTATTTACCAATGATCTTTTTCCCAAGTTACAATATCAGGTTTGGACTCTCTCTCCATGTACTTTGAAAAAGGCCATTGACCAAGCCAAATGTCAATATTTCCTTATGCATCAATTTGAGCCATCCCAACCTTATATGGGTACTCATATGTTAATAAAAAATAAGAGTCATCATGGTACAAATGATGGTGTCATCAACTCCTATGATACCATTCATATTATTCAAGTTGTTGTTCCCAACCAAACTCTAGAACAAGCTTCCCCTCCTAACCACATCACTAATCCTCATTTATCTTCAACCAATAACATCAATGTTCATAAACCTTTATCTTTATTATAATTAAAAAAACATCTACCAAGGCCTCTTACACAATAACATGATCCCACTTGTCCCATGAAATCTTAGTACATTCCCAATAAATTTTGTTGGTTTCATGATAGTTGGGGTCATTCTCATGAAACTTGTAGGCAACTTCATAATTTAGCTATGGATTTTCTTCTAGGTCCCAATTTTGATCATGATTTTATCATTCATAATCATCAACAAGCCTATGATATTGAATTTAAAGCCAATGAAATAAAAAATAAATATCATACTTTGAACCAAGATAATGCTCATTTGGCCATCTATAAATATCCTCTTCCAAATCACTAAGATAACCAAGACAAACCTACCCCTTCTACCAATAATGTTGACAATCTTCTTGACCCAACTCCTAAGGAGAATGTGGTCAATATGACTAATATGCAAAAGGTGGTTGCTATCATTGATCCTCATCCCATCCACACTTTTATTTTGCCTCACACATTCCATGTTATTTAAGACTCTTCTCCAACTCACTTAACAGAGTTAGGGCAAGAAGACCTTATATCTTTTGATGAACCAATTCCAACACCTCCGTTGGATTACACTTCTCATACCATTTCTACCTTTCCTCCAACCTCTTTACCTATCACTAATGATATTCCAAATTCTATCAACACTTCTTCTCAAACCAAAATTGCATCAACTAACCCATCTTTTCAAGACAATCAACACATTTATCATTTAATTAAACCTTATACATCTTATCAACCTAAATTCACATGCACTTCGGATCCTCCCTCTGAGGACCTCCTTCAACACAATGCACCTCTTTCCAACAATCCCCTTATGGGTTATGATGAGTGGGATCATATTATGGATCTTACTAATCTCCCATCTCAAATCCCATTTCTCAAACTTATGCAAACCTTTTTGCATCATCTTAATCATCTTATGCAAATTTTATTTGAAATTAACATTCCTCATCCTCCCCTAGTAAGATGTGAATCCACCTTATTTAGATCAAAATATCGCACTTTACAATAGTGCTATGAGATGTCCATACATGTTGATGAAATAATGGACATTTCTCTTTCCCTCAAATTCCCCATTTCTTCCATGATCTGTGATGATATTTTGATTCATACAGATGATCTTCCTCTTTTTATTAGTGTCTAAATTGGTGATATCCAATTCAAGCATGCCTTGATTGATGAGGGTTTTAGCACTTGTGTTGCCTCTCTTGATTTTATCAAAACACATAGATATTCTAAATGTAATCTTAAGTCCACATGTAGCACATGTCAAGGCTATGACCAAAGGTAAATGCCTCCTTTAGGTTGTGTGTGGCTTCTTATAACCATCCCACTTGTTACCATTCACATAAAGGTGATGATATTCAAATTTACTCTATCCTATAACATTTTGCTTGGTAGGCCATGGACTCATCGTATGAGAGCAGTTGCCTCTTTCACTTGCTAATGTGTCAAATTACCTCACAATGGATGCATCTATAACATTCAAGGTGACACTAATCCTTGGAATTTTGACCAATTCCAAAACTGTGGTGTATTCAAGATTCCTAACCTTGAACCCTTGCCAAGCATTCCATTTTATGAATCTCAACGGTTTAACTTTCCTGTCAATTCCACCCAAGTTTATAATGGTCACCCTAAACTCATCAAGAATATACCCCCTAACTTCATAGATTTTGAAGATGATGAGCCTGACAAGATCAATCTCAAGATTAAAACTTTGGATCTCTCACCTCATCTCATTTATCAACTTCCCCCTTTTTTGTAACCTCATTCCTGTGAACCACTTTGTGATGATATATCCATTATCTTGACCAAGACTTAGAATTCCATTCATCACATGACATCAGATGATTGGGTCATCCCTACCTATGCCATTGATATTCATACACCTGATTATAATGATGGTTATACCGTAGATGATCCATTATTAGGTCTTGTTCAAGCTTGAGATGCTAAAATTATTTGTTATCATTCCTCTTTGCTTCAGTCTTTCAAAATATATTCTACCATTCCATCCTATACCATTCCTAAATTTAGCATTTTTTCTCTTGATCATAAGGTAGAGATGGTGTGCACACCTCTATTTTTTGAATAATCTCATAATATTATGCTTATGGATCATGTTGTGATTAGTCCCTATCACTTTGTTAGATACCAAGACCCCTCTAGCCAACTTATCCTTGAGATTCTTGTAACTATCTGTTAGCCTTTTGTGCATCCCACACCTCCCTTAGTATAACTCAATTTGGATCCTATTCCCATTCCCTCTATGGTTGAGTCTCTTCTTATTTCTAATCCTATTTTTCCTTTAGTCGAGTGTTAATAATCTCTCTACCAGCCCTACCATATCTTGGTGATGGTGTGTTCCCTATACCTTCACTTGTTCCTTTGCCCAAAAAATGTTTTGATCAACCATATTGTGAAATTCATAAAGTTACTAGTCATCGTACTAGAGACTATTCATTATACCAACCTTCCTCACCTTCATTTTCCACTCCTCTTGTAAGTACACCTACCAAGACTACTCACTAGCGTATCTATTGCTTCTATGACATAGATAATCATTCATCCACACATTGTCATAAGCTTGGAAATATATCAAAACCTTACATCCCACCAATCCTAAGCCCACAAATAAAGTTATACCTCCCCCAAAAATATTCCCTGAATATCTTCCACAATATGGAGAGGTATATTGTCTCTAGCACCAAATGTGGTACACATCCCACTGATCGATATTGCATCCTTCATCAACATCTTAGGGATCACCTCATAACCATTCCTACACCCACTACCCTTCTTCCCATAGGTCACCCTCACAAGAATACTCACCCTTCTTCCCCCATGGCTCCATTACCTATAATCTCTTCTCCACCTATTATTTCTCCACCTATGAGTCCCTTACCCATGGATCCTCCTTCCATGATGGCACCTTCTCCACTAGTAACCCATTCATCTCCCATAGATTCTACTTTCATTCCTTTTCCTAAGCATCCCTTACATGATATCCATCATTATCATGATCCTTCAAGCATTCTTACATTTTTTGTCAACAAAATTTGATGCGAAGTATTTTCTGAACTTTCTTTGAAAATCAATGAGACTTTGGTTGCAATTCGAGCTCAACTTCATAGAGACTTATCAGATGCTATGGATAATGTGTGTGGACAAATATATTAGTACGTATGTGTTGGTCCCCAAAAATTTCACTCATTTTTGGAACAACATTTGAACTATTTTGGTCCTATAGACCAAAATCCTCTCTTCCCCTTTCAAAAATTGTTCTGAGCATTCAGGTTCTCCATTCTTCAAGCTTTTCAGAAATCTACAGACCCTACAGGCTTGAATCTACGGACTCTATAGGCTTGAATCTACAGACTCTATAGGAAGAAATCTATAGACTCTGTAGGCTTAAAACTACAGACTCTGCAAGCTCATTTATACAGACTCTTTCAAGGCTCGAGAGAAAACTACAGACTTCATAGGTTGATTTTTATAGAATCTGCAAGAAAGAAATAAGATCTCAACACTTAGGTGATTTCAAGGTTGGTTCAACGATAAGGTTCAACCAAAATGTCCATCAGCAAGCTTCTAAGTAAGGATCGAACCATTAAACCATTGAATCGTTGAACCTTGAACCATTTTGGTTCAACGGGTTTAATGGGTTCAAAGGTTCAACATCATCAGCAAGATTTAAGCACATTCGTCAAGGTTCAAAGTTCAACCACTTTAAGGTTCAACATCTTTAAAACACTCATCAAAGAGAAGAAGGCTTGACCCATTGAACCATTGAACCATTTTGGTTCAAAGGTTCAACAAGTTCAATGGTTCAAAGGTTCAATGCGCAGTTGGTTCAAGTGGACAAAGGACTTAGCCAAATAAAGGGATTGAATTGATTAAACCATTAAACCATTGAACCAAAGTTGGTTCAATTAGTTGGTTCAATCGGTAGGTTCAAGGGGCTGCCCCAAAGCTAAAGGAATAAGTGCCCTTGCGGAGGGCGGTGAACCAAGGCCTAGAACCCTTGCGGATGGCAGCGAGCAAAAATAGACAAAGTGAATTCCTTCAAGAAAATGAACAAGGAAAAGGACAAAGTGAAATCCTTCAGACAATTTGTCTGAAGGAATTCACCTGAAAAACAAAGAAAAGCCCAGTGGAAAGACAAGGCAAGGAAGATTTCCTTCAGACAAATTGCCCAAAGCAATTTCTTCAAACATTTTGTTCGAAGGAAATAAAGGATAAAGCTCGCCAAAAGAAAGAAGCCCAAAGGCCATTCAAATAAAGCCCAAAGGCCATTCAAAAATTGCCCAAAGGGTAGATACCCTTGCGGGGGTCTCTTTTCGACCCAAAGCGGACCATTTCTCAAGGCCCCAAAGGGCAGGTCCCCTCCGAGAAAGATCAAATGACAAAGCCGAAGGAATTACTAAGGAAAGTGATGTGCTCACAGACG
The DNA here is from genome assembly GCA_037957365.1 of Torreya grandis. Taxonomy (NCBI): domain Eukaryota; kingdom Viridiplantae; phylum Streptophyta; class Pinopsida; order Cupressales; family Taxaceae; genus Torreya; species Torreya grandis. Next base: position 1,398,890 of record JARHVA010001202.1, read on the forward strand.
TCAAAGTCACAACAATGAAATAGCCATTGATCCTTGCAGGTTTAAGCACAGACTTGATTGCATTCAAAGGCTTTAAGGCCAAGGCCAAAAGGAAGAACCGCTGAGAGGAGTGTAAAGAGCCAGTAAAGCTGGGAAAGTAGCCCCAAGAGCTTAAATTCTAAGAAGAGACAAAGCTAGAAAAGACAAAAGTAGAAAGAGGGAAAAGCCCAAAATATCTATGCAGAAGTAATTTCAGTAGGTGGAATAGTCTACTAAGCAGATATTTTGGCTTGCAAAAATTGAAGGCACGGTCTGTTAGTCTCCTTTGGAGTAAAGACAAAATGGACAGTTGTGCAAACGTCAGAGGGGACAGACCAAAATATCCAGACCCAAGAAGAGACATATTAGATGAATGGACATGCCATAATTAAGGCAATGCACTATTTCAAGCATGGTCCCTCTAGATAGAATCGAAAATGCATTGAAGACATTGACTGCAACATGGGTTGTCCCATGGAAAAAAGTGCCAATCCTTGCGTAGTTGCTATAAGATTGTAATATCTCTCATTTGTAAAGGAGACTTTTCATTTTTAAAGGAGCGAAACTCTACCCATTTGAAAGAAGAAGACTGAGACTTTGAGCTCAGATTGTAATTTCATTTCATTTTATCTGAATGAGAAAGCAAGTTGTTTGCAGACTTTGTGTTGTTTTGGCTTGTGCTACTTTAGGAAATTGTTCTTATGTCTGTTTCCTAGAAGCATTCTTATTTTTTTAATTTGACAAGCAGAATTAGTGAAGGTAAAAAGGGAGGTTTCCTGAAGCCAACTGTGAGAAGACTTTATGCTTTCACAATTGTTTTCAGCGTGAGTTTTTCCTTTTCTTTCTATGTGGAGGATTTTGGGATGACTTTGTGCCCCCATTATCCTTTGTGTTATATTCTTTGGGTAGTTGAGGTGGAAACTTTGTGTTCTATTTCATCTTGCTAGTTACTACACCCTTTTGTCATTAATTATTTTTACTACCTGAAAAAAACTCTTATTGTTTCATGCAAGAACACTTCTGAAAGAAGAGAAGTGCCTTCAGTGTTTCCACTAGGATTTTCTCTTTTGTCTGTGAGCATCATCTCTAAAAGAAGAGAGATGGATGGTTTATTTTGCCCCCATGTGTTATTTTCTGCTTATTTATATAGTATATAGTGCTGCATATTTAATAGGGAACCTCCCCTTAATGAGAGGAGAGATTTGTCTCCTTTAGATGTGGTAAACCTGCAACTTTGGACGACCAATCTCCCTATGCTATAGTGATAGGAACTATTTTGGTCACCAGTTAGCTGGCCAACAAAATATTCACCCATCAGTTTTTGGTGACTCCGTTGGGGACACAGTAATTTGTGCAATTTGGAACCTCAAGTTTCAGATTGAAACATCACCTGTGTCTTACCCATTATCATTATAACCTTATCCATGCATTTCACTGTGGAAGAATGAACTGCTCCAATGCTTTCCCATTATTATTTTTTCCTCCCCAGCCTCGCACAATAGTTTTTGGTGACTCTGTTGGGGATGAACGTACAGTCTAAAGCCTCAAGTTTCAGATTGAAGCAGTTGCTTCCCTTATCCATTATATAGACTCTAGAAACTATGTTCTGTGTCTTACCCATTATCATTATAGCCTTAACATTTTCCTTCATCTCCATTATTTTATATGGTCTGCAAAACCAGAGTTGCTGGAAAAGAGTGTGTAGTTTAAAGCCTCAAGCCTCAAGCTAAAGCAGGGCCAATTATTTTCCATTTTTGTTTTGCAATCTAGCCACTCCACCCAAATTTGTTATCCCTATTTTTCATAATTAAATCATGGCAGTTTGAGGCCCCTGGGGTAACTCTTTTGGCCCACTCAACTTGACTCCACCTCTGCATGAACTTCCACACAACTCAAGAAAGAACTTCCCTAAATTCTTTGGAGATGGGAGAGTTCACCCTGATGAACACATTGTAGCCTTTAGCATAGCCTATGGTGTGATAGGGGTGGAATTTGAAGTCTTGGTAGTTAGGATTTTTATGGAGACCCTACAAGGTGTTGTTGTATACTGGTTCTACCATCTGTAAGTTGGATCAGTGATAGACTAGAATACCCTAAAAGCCAAGTTCGAAGTAAGGTTCAAGCCTACAGAAGATGCCCATGCCTTGCTGTCCCAGCTCACCCAAATGAAGAAAGGGCCTCATGAGCCTATGAGGGATTTCATTTTCAAGTTTTACAAGCTAAGAAATAGGATTCCTATAATTTCTCAGCCAACACCTGAAAACCTAAAATGCTTCTTCATCAACTCACAGCTACCTAAAGTTAGTTTTCTATTGAGATGGGCTAGACACATAGACCTTGAGGCTTCTAGAGACTTGGCTACTGAGCTAGAAGACGACCTTATCTTAGCAAGAAAGATAAGGAGAGATCTTAACAAAGGTAAATCCTCTTCATCTTCTGAGTATCCATCTACAGGCCCCACAAATCAGATGGTGCAAAATTTGGAAAATGAGCTACTAGCCTTGAAAAGGCAAATGGCCCAAAGTATGTCTACTCCTCCTAATCAGATATGCTAAGGAGGGCATTTCAAAATCAGTCATATCAAGGCAATGCCGCCAGGAATTAAGGGCAGCCAAATCATCTTCCTCCCCCATAGAGGAACCTTGTCCTTGAAGCACCTCCAACCAACTTAGCAGTTGGATATCTGGAAATAGAGCATGCTTTCTCTTTCTAACCTGAGTTTGAGCAAGAAAATGATGTTGATATCTTCACAGTTGATCAAGAAGAATTAGCTAGTGACTCCCACATTAGTTTCTTGAATTACCAGGATGAACCCAAAAGTGAAGGTGAAGCAGTCAAAGGATCATATGTAGTATTTACCTGGTCTGAGAATCAATCAGCCCAGTAGGCTGACAAAGAGAAGACAGAGGAGTGACCTCAACAACAATCTCAATTGCTGAGTAGAGAACCCCTCTTCCTTTTCAGTTAAAGGACCCGGTGATTGCCAAAAAAGTAAGTGCATCGAACATATTTGCACCTTCTACTTCAACTTTGCAGATCAGTCCTCCCCTCCCAAAAACCAAAAGGATGAACTCCCATCCTCTCTTCTAAGCCCATCTCAGTCATTTGACATGATTGATCATGTCAAGAAATCCAAAATTCAAATGACTGAGTTTGAATTCCTGCAAGCCAATCGTAAGTAGTTGAACATTGGTGGAGAACTAAGTGTGGACCTATCTGAGGCAAAAATTATGGTCACCCAAACGTCATCCCCTCTAGCTCAAATTCTATTTGAGCCTTTAGGTAGGAGTAATTACTTCTTGACCATAGAGGATGCTCATGTCTCAGCTGATGAAAGTCCCATCGCTGGAAATCTAGGATTTGATCCAAAAAAGGCATCAAAAGAATTGGTAGGGTTTAGTACAAATGAAGAAGGATCTTCCATCTCCAATGAAGAGAAATTTGATAGAAGATTAGCTTCTGATGATGCTTGGATCCTAGAATCTGATGGCAACAATTCTTCCATAGCTGGATGCGGATCTCTGTTGCTCAGATTGAAGACTGCTCAAGATGAAGATATCAAACTCCTTCACACCAAATGAGATTTTGAGTTGATGGTTTGTCAGGGGTCTGATGCTAACAATCAAAGCATGTGATAGACTAGACTAGTATAATAGAAAGCTATGGTGGTGGACCATACTATTGTATTCCAAAGTTAGCAAAAGGAACTCTTCGTAGGGAGAGCAAGGAGTTATGGTTTTCAGTTTGAAGACCACGTCCTGCCATGGAGCAAGAAGAAGAAAAGGCCAAGAGGAAGATGCAAAAAATTGGTTTCCTAGTGGAGAGCTCCATTCGCCCATCACCATTTCTGGGGGCAAAATGGTTTCCTGTTGGTTTACCAGGATTCCTGTTGGTTTACCAGGATGGAATCCCCTTTCTTTGTCCCATGATGAGCAACGTCTGAAGTACTTCAATTCTTAAAGTATCAGATAAGTTCACCCGTACATATGTATATTTGTATAGTTTCTATTTTTGCTTTGTGTTTTTTGTTTGTTTCTTTTGGAGCCTTTCTTTTTGATTAGCATGACTCCGTAGCCCAATGGCACACTTCAAGGCACTAGAGATTCAGGTTTCTACTCCCCTCAGCTATTCCAAGTTGTCATTTGAAGGTAGTTCCCCAACAGGAGCCAGCTGTTGGTCCCCAAATATGTCACTCATTTTTGGAACAACATTTGAACTATTTTGGTCCTATAGACCAAAATCCTCCTGCCCCTATCAAAAATTATTTTGAGCATTCAGGTTCCCCATTCTTCAAGCTTTTCAAAAATCTACGGACTCTGCAGGCTTGAATCTATGGACTCTTTAGGAAGAAATCTACGAACTCTACAAGCTTAAAACTATGGACTCCACAGGCTCATTTTTACAAACTCTTTCAAGGCTCGAGAGAAAACTTAGAGAAAACTACGAGCTTCACAGGTTGATTTCTATGGACTCTGCAGGAAAGAAACAAGCTTTCAACACTTAAGCGATTTCAAGGTTGGTTCAATGACAAGGTTCAAACAAAATGTCCATCGTCAAGCTTCTAAGCAAGGATCGAACCATTAAACCATTGAACCGTTAAACCTTGAACCATTTTGGTTCAACGTGTTCAATGGGTTCAAAGGTTCAACATCATCAGCAAGAGTTAAGCGCATTTGTCAAGGTTCAAAGTTCAATCAATTCAAGTTTTAATAGCTTCAAAACACTTATAAAAGAGAAGAAGGCTTGAACCATTAAACCGTTGAACCATTGAACCATTTTGGTTCAAAGGTTCAATGGGTTCAATGGTTCAAAGGTTCAACGCGCAGTTAGTTCAAGCGAACAAAGGACTTAACCAAATAAAGGGATTGAACCAATTGAACCATTGAACCAAAGTTGGTTTAATCAGTTGGTTCAATTGGTAGGTTCAAAGGGCTGCCCCAAAGCCAAAATAACAAGTGCCCTTACGGAGGGTGGTGAACCAAGGCCTAGAACCCTTGCGGAGGGCAGCGAGCAAAAATAGACAAAGTGAATTCCTTTGAGAAAATGAACAAGGCAAATGACAAAGCAAAATCCTTTGGACAATTTTTCTGAAGGAATTCGCTCGAAAAACAAAGCAAACCCTGGCAGAAAGACAAGGCAAAGAAGATTTCCTTCAGAAAAATTACCCGAAGGAATTCCTTCAGACATTTTATTCGAAGGAAATAAAGGATAAAGCCCACCGAAAGAAAGAAGCCTGAAGGCCATCCAAAGACCACTTGAAGGGTAGATACCCTTGTGAGGGGCTCTTCCCGACCCAAAGTGGACTATTTCTCAAGGCCTCAAAGGGCAGGTCCCCTCTGAGAAAGATCAAACGACAAAGTCAAAGGAATTGCTGAGGAAAGTGACTTGCCCACATATGTCAAAGTCATAACAATAAAATAGCCATTAATCCTTGCTGGTTTAAGCATGGACCGAAATGCATTCAAAGGCTTTAAGGCCAAGGCCAAAAGGAAGAACCACTGAGAGGATCATAAAGAGCCAGTAAAGCTGAGAATGTAACCATGAGAGCTTAAATTCTAAGAAGAGACAAAGCTAGAAAAGACAAAAGTAGAAAGAGGGAAAATCCTAAAATATCTGCGTAGAAGTAATTTCAGTAGGTGGAATAGTCCATTAAGCAGATATTTTGGCTTGCAAACATTGAAGGCGCAACTTGTTAGTCTCCTTTGGAGTAAAGACAACATGGACAGCTAGGCAGACGTCAGAGGGGACAGACCAGAAGATCTAGACCTAGGAAGAGACATATTAGATGAATGGACATGCCATAATTAAGGCAATGCACTATTTCAAGCATGGTCCCTCTAAATAGAACTAAAAATGCATTGAAGACGTTGATTGCAGCATGGGCCGTCCCATGGAAAAAAGTGCCAATCCTTGCATAGTTGCTAGAAGATTGTAATATCTCTTATTTGTAAAGGAGACTTTTCATTTTTACAGGAGTGAAACTCTACCCATTTGAAAGAAGAAGACTGAGACTTTAAGCTCAGATTGTAATTTCATTTCATTTTATCAGAATGAGAAAGCAAGTTGTTTGCAGACTTTGTGCTGTTTTGGCTTGTGCTACTTTAGGAAATTATTCTTATGTCTGTTTCCTAGAATCATTCTTATTTATTTAATTTGACAAGCAGAATTAGTGAAGGTAAAAAGGGAGGTGTCCTGAAGCCAACTGTGAGAAGACTTTGTGCTTTCACAATTGTTTTCAGCGTGTGTTTTTCTTTTTCTTTCTGTGTGGAGGATTCTGGGATGACTTTGAGCCCCCATTATCTTTTATGTTATACTCCTTGGGCAGTTGAGGTGGAAACTTTGTGTTCTATTTCATCCTGCTAGTTACTGCACCCTTTTGTCATCAGTTATTTTTACTACCTAAAAAAAACTCTTGTTGTTTCCTGCAAGAACACTTCTGAAAGAAGAGAAGTGCCTTCAGTGTTTCAACCAAGATTTTTTCTTTTGTATGTGAGCATCATCTCTGAAAGAAGAGAGATGGATGGTTTATTATGCCCCCATGTGTTATTTTCTACTTATTTATATAGTATATAGCACTGCATATTTAATAGGGAACCTCCCCTTGATGAGAGGAGAGATTTTTCTCCTTTGGATGTGGTAAACCTGCAACTTTGGACGACCAATTTCCCTATGCTGTGGTGATAGGAACTATTTTGGTCACCAGTTAGCTGGCTGACAAAATATTCACCCAATAGTATGAACATAATCATGGTGTTATTACATTTATTTCTTCATTTGAATTAGATGTGTGCTTAAACTTTACATTTATCTATTTTATAGCATTTAACATTGTGTCAAATTCTTATTTATCTTACATAGTGATTTTTGTTTTGAACTATATGTTGCTTAAGATGTCATTATTCTTCATATGTTCTATTATGGATTCTTTTTCATAATTACATACTTGATCTTATTGAATTCATTTTATTTGGTTACCTTATTATTTTTCATGACTATTCTATCTTATCTCTATAAATATGGATAATTATTGTTGTGACTTGGTTATACAAACCTGGCTCCCTTTAGTTATTCCTCATTTACCATTTGATCAGTTAGCAAATAATTCATTTCATGACAATCTCCTTTTACTGGTCCACTTTGGATCTCCCCTTGTTCCCCTTTATTACCTTTTTCAAACTAAGCATATACATGGTTGAGACTTGAGATAACATGTTGGTTCGTCATTAAGCCTAAGTGTTCTAGTCAATCATATCTTTGGATTCTTAGCTTCCTTTAACCAAAGCATAAATCTCATTCATGTGTATGACTTTTTCTCTCATGATTGGACATTCTAAGTCCATATGGAGGAGGAATATTAAACACCATAAAACATTCAAAAGCCAAATCATTTATCAAAAGGAAATGATATAAAAGGCAACATCTCATATTTTCAAAAGTTAAATCAGACTAAAAACATGATTCTAAACACATCTTCTCTTTATAATCAAAGCTCAAACTCCATAGTTGGCCTCATAATAGAGCTTAGGTCCATTTGGGTGTAGTAGGCTAGTAGATTAGAAAAGGAAAATAAAAGAATTTTTTAGTGCTACCTACTTTCTCACACAATTACCCAATCTTCATAGTAGACCGATGGCTCTGTAAAAGGTCATGAGGAACAGGGAACACATTATGGGAATGTACATCCATTTTACTTTTCTTATTCAAAATTAACAACATGAGTTGATCTTAGTACCACACTTATTTTCTTATACAATTTTGTGCCTATAGTGAATATGTATCCTTTGTATATTGATGGTCACTAGTCACTTAGTGTCTTCTCATGTCCTTAATGTGCCTCATGTCTCCTAAGGTCTTCTCATAAGACACCTATGTTATACTTCTTACATTCCCTTTTTCACTCCCTACAACCCTAATATTTTCACTCAAGAAATATTATTTTTCTCATTGATCACTATCCCTAAGGATTCTATTTATGAGTTATAGTGTAAGATCATGGATAGGATTAGGCCTTCCTCACAAATTACCAAAATTTTCACAATACCATTCCAAACATCCCCTTTTACCATATTTTCACATTATTTCAACCTCCTTGATGTTCCCTTTGTGATTTACAGTGTAAGACCATGGATAAGACCTGGCCTTCCTCCCAAAATTGTCCAACACCCAAGTCACAATGAAATTACATGTGTCAAATATGAGATAATATGTGATTGATTATGAGTTACACATCATTGACATGTTTTCCATCTTGATTTAGTATGTTTTATGCTTACGTCATTAATCTTTAATCTTATATCTTCTTATTTTTTGATTGCATGTAAGAATCCAACCATTTTTCTTAAAGTTTTGCTAACTTCTCAACTTGAATTAGTGTGATTAATTTAAGACCATTTTACCAATTTTATTTCTCTTTTATACTTCCCAACGTGATTTAGTATGATTGATTGACTTAATTGATTTATTTTTATACCATTAGTCTTTCACGTGCTTTCCATTTTATTACATTATTTTCATATTTCCCAATGTGATTTAGTGTGATTTTACTTGTTTTAATTTGGTGCCAAATCTTTCATGGTTTAAAAACATTTCCCCCTCTTATATACCATTTTTTTTGGTTTATTATACTTAGTCATATTTTGTTATTACACATTTCCCATCATCATATAGTGTATCGTGCATTTGTTTTTGATTTAATTATACTTTTCCAAAGTCTTTTTCACTTGTTTCTTCTTAACCATGCATGTGAAATACATAATACTAGAAAAAAAACACCACACATATATTTCCTATAGTATATACAACAAAAGCAAAATACATGTGCTAGAAAAAAAATATCTATGTATCAACAACCACAATTAAAATATAATCCATAAGATTAACATCCAACTGTCAAAATAGAATATCTCTATATATACCATGTGTTTTAATATAAATAGTGCAAAAATACATCGCTCCAACTCTATGGCTAGGCTCCATCATATCTATATTGTGGCCTAGCCATGCTACACATAGATGCCTTAGATTTTCCCCTCTGAATAGTGCATTGTAATGAGGCTATTTGAGATCTCAACCCTACTACTTATCCTTATAGGTTGGACACCTGGGTTTGAACCTGTCTCAGCTAGATAGTGGTAGCCATATGCATAGCTTTCTCCTAAGCTAGGGCCTTCCAAACTTGTGCCTCTCCTACTCCCACCCCTATCGATGGCTACAATCCATCTTGGCATGTCTATATTTGCCTCATGGCCTTCCCTACTAGTCTAAACCAACCTACCTAAGATGGGGTAGATGGTACAATATGATCATCTAGCATGGTGGGGTCTTATGGTGCCAGCACCCCATCTAGAATATCATGGTGTGTTGCCATCACTAGGGATCCCCATCTGATCTCCTCGGCCATAAGATCTATAAAATTCAAAGTAGATAGATATCAGATCACATATATATCTCAAAATATATCTATCTACAATCATATACAACTATTATTCTATCTTAAAAATTAAAAATTATAAACATTTATTGCCTATCCTAGTTTCACCTACCACCACCTCTCTATCTGCTCATCCACTGAGCATGGTCTCTCCATTAGCTCATCCTCTAAGAACCTCATCTATAGGATGCCTCCCAATCAAAGTAAACCTTGGAGTTGTAATTTTTTCACATCTTGAACCTCTCCTTAGTGGTGCCTTTATAAACTAGCTCTACCCTAGGCTGACTAATAGGTCATCATAGATTACTACCCTATGTGCTCGATCTTATTTCTAGTGTCTCCATCAATGGTACAATAGAGGTGGTCATTTCTCCTCCTACTGTGGTGTTTAATATGGTACCTATTATACCCCTGCATCCACATCTATTCACTCACCTCCTTCAATTATTGACTATCATGTTTGACTAGTCCATGGTCTCACACTTATGGTCTGATCTCTAATCTCTCGATTGGTCTTCTTCATCCTCCTCTCCCTCTCAAATCTCTCACATGTCATGCCCAAAATGTGGGCACCACTATAGGATCTATCAATTAAGGGAGTCTAAACCATCTTGGTAAGCATGCCATTAGATGTGACTCTACCCACCAGGTATAATGGCCCATGATCTATATTCATACCAACCCTAGTGCCACAATCACCCAACTTAGCCAAACAATCATGATATGTGCATAAGGTTTCCACATAATCTCTCTTCATATGACTATCTAAAATCTTGAAATGTGGGGAATGGCCTACACTACCTGATCCTATATCCACCTCACAACTTGAGGTAACTGATCATCAACCATATGAGGTAACCTATTTGGATGATACATTAGGAACCTCTCATATATTTAGGTGCTTAGTAATACCATTAGTCCCATGGTCTTCTACCCTCTGGACAACATTCCATACATATCACGTATGAGCTAAACCCAGATGAGATACCCCTAGTCATAGAGTGCCCCCTAATCCAATATGGACTGACACAAGGTTATCACATATAGTGATACCTTGCCATCTAACTTATGAGATAGCACTCATGTTGTCACAAGTCTTATAATAGCCTTCTAGATTCCAAAATGTATATAATATACACATAAAAAAACTCACCCTCAATCCTGAGTAAATCATATTTGAGCACATCACCCACTAGGTTAGTGCTCGTCTCTCCTCTTGATCATCTAGTGTCCCTATGATCACCAATGTCCCCATATTGATTGTCTAAGTAATGCATGGACGTCCTCCAAAGTGATACCTACCTCTATGGTATCCCCATCCACCACCCATCAAAATGTGTTGGTCAAATGCTACCATGCTCCGAGGAACATGACCATGAGATCGACACTCAATGGGATATGCCTCCCAATCCCAACATGACCAATCTAGCTCTATCCATATCCATCAAGCACCCTAGTAAATTAGGTAATCATGAAGCATTAACTAATCAAAAAAATCTCCAGTGTCTCTACAAAATATCAAACAAGAAAGGATGTATTAGATCTCCATGTCACTCATAATCCAAATACATTTTTACAAATTTCAAAAAAATAAACTAATTTACTTTAATTTATTCATTTTTTACCAAATTCACCTATTTCAAACTACATAACTACAACATCAGCCCTTTCAGTACTAAGTCAACCACCATGTGGCTTAACAGTACTATATCATCCCCTTTTTACCTAGTAGTATTATATCAGCCACTTAAGAAATAATTAAATCAACCATATAGTACTCATTAAACCACCATTTGACTTATAATACTAAGTTAGCTTTATTTCTACTCTCCAGTACTATATCGGTCACTTACTTAAAAACTATGTTAGCCATATAGTACTATGTCAATCCCCCTCCTAAACAAACTAAGTCAGCCATGTACTACTAAGTTAGACCATTAATTTTTTTTTCCCTTGTGTAAACTAAGTCAACTTGGTCGATCTTGTTCATTCATTGTGGTGACTTTTTGACTAATTACCTTAAATTCCTTAGGCATTTATTGATCTGGCTCCTTCCTATCCAATACCCAATTTGACCCCTAGTGTCCCTAAAAATTTCCTAGGATGCATTTTGGTATATATATTTTGTCTAATTTTCAAATTTCTATATAACACTCAATTTCAAATAAAAATGCTCATAGTTACTTGTGATACACTCATTGATATGCATCCTCCTCATCTTAGTTGTTGTCTCCTCACCATACTAACTCTCTAGGCTCTTACTGGGTCTCTTAGAGCACTATTTTTCTCAAAATAGAAAATATTAAAAAATTAATTCTTTTTCACCCTATTTATATTTACCATTCCAAACTATTTACCCTTAAAAAATTTACCGTCAGATATCTTATTTTGATCATATCTTTGTTTCTACTAACTCTTTTTCCAAATCATAAAATATTTTAAAATATTGATGTCATAAAGAATATTCCTAACTATTATATTCCTATGTTGCAAAAAATTCAAAATTTCACTCTTTTTTGCTAATCTCTATAGGTTCGCCTAATGTTCCTCACATAAGACACCTTCATATTTCTCACATCTACTTTATCTATAGTACTAAGGTAAGTAAATGTATGTGTTTTTCAATTATGTCCTTTCATTTATCTTATTTTCTCCTTATTGTACCTTTTTTAACATCAATTTTATGTGTCATCATGTTCTTTTCTTGAAGCACCATCCCTTGTTACACCTACATGACATGTGATGAGCTTCAAGTGGGGCATATGTATACACATAATATTTTTTAAACTTTTATCAATTAATGATGATCTATATCTTGTAAGAACCCTTCAAGTCTCAATCTCTCTAAGTGCACACCATAAGGGGTACACTGAGAAAGGGATGGGAAGACCATTGGTCCTTCATAGGATTGTTGTCCCTTTTGCCACTTGTTATCTACACACTTATCTGCTAAAAAACATTCCCCTAAACTTTGCCTCCTATTTTGCATATTCCTCTAGTATTTTACCACCTTCATTATCCCTTTCCATAACCTAAACCCCTTTTTGATAGTTAACATGACTATGTAATCCACATCAACCTTGTATTCTTATTGATAAAACTTATTAGGGACTAGGTCGGCCCCTGGTCAACCTAGTTCGTGACCTAGTATGTTTTTTATCAATTATGATATGAGGTCGACCGAGTCAACCTTGTTAGCTAAAATTTTTGGAAGGATTTAGCATTAGATTAACCTATATAAACACATTCATTTCCATAATTTATCATGAAAAGAAGAATATGTAATATATATTGTGCATCTACTTATCCAACATTCTACTTGAGGATAAAGTTTAGGATTTCATACTTTATTTGGAGATACATATCTTATCTTGTGAATAATTATTTTGGATGAATTGATAAGTTGTGTATCTTAAATTTAATTTATCCTTATCATCCTTACATACGACAACAACCTATTGCGAAGCACCTTGGCCAAGGAAGAGATTAAGGCTCGATGGGTTTGTATTTAAAGGTAAGTATCCCTAACTTTGTTCCTCCTTTGTAAGAGTAGATAGATATACATTTTCACTTCTCTTACATGAATTAGGATTTTGTATACATTAACATGAGTATATGTCTTCTATGCATATTTACTTTTAATGTTTATTAACCCCACTTTGTGCCACAAGCTTTGGTGAGCACTAGATTAGATTTTTCCTTGTTATTAGTTTAGTGAATATGAAAACATATGACCTAGTTAGGGTTATTGCATAGTTTTTCTTGATTGGAGGCTTTAGAACCCTCCCTAGTGATATTATTGTGGTAATAGATCCATTGGATAGGTCTAGCAGACCTATATTGGTCATGACCCTGATTATCTAATGTATCCCCAATCAGAAGTGTAAGTAGGATCTATCTTCTCCAAACTAGGATTGATTTGTAGTTATGTTGCATTTTGCATTGAATACAGCCTATAGACTATAGATTTGGTAGTATATGTGTTATTTAAATCTCTTAACTCACTCATTTGTATCAGATTAGTGGGGAATCTATGAAAGGTCTCTTCAAGACCTAAAGAACTAAGAATAAGCACCAGTTTGACCAAAATAAATAGAAACTTCACAAAACTGTACCATTCTTCTTACCTTATGCATATGCAAATATTGATTAGAACCCTTAATTTCTTATCCTTTGTTCATAATGTTAAGAAGACAAAACTAGAAAAAATACCCATGATTGGAAGGTCATGAGGTCTAGTTTCTCTGGTCAAGAGCTTAGATCTACTTTCTCTCTCTACTGTACAGATTAAGCACAAACCTGAGGTGCTCTTACTATTTGCCAATGAACAAGCCATGGAAAACACATTGTTTTTTGTCTTATAAATCCTTTAAACCTTAAAATATATTCACCATGTGTTTGTAACTAGTTCTTATTGCATTTCCAAGACTCTTCTTAAGAAAATCCATATAGTACGGATCTGTACCATTTAAAAACACTATCAAAACCTAAAAATTCTCTTTCATTTCCTCATCTTTAAGATTAAAAAAACCATTTTATGGAAACATGGATAAATTATTGGTCAAAAACACCTTCAAAACAAGGAATACACCAAGGAGAGCAAAAAGGTAGGTCCTTTCACACGTGGGAGCTCTTTTGGTGGCCAAAGAACCTTCTAAGCTCGTAGAAGAGATATTTTCAAAGCATGAAATGATTCAATAAAGTAATATTATGACCATGGTGTGATTTAAATATGTTATGAGTGATTTAATTGCCTTTTGAGATCATACTTTGCCATTTAAAGACCAAAACCTTCACTTTTAGACCATATACACATAGTTTCAAAAGAAGATTACTAATGAATATCACAAGAGTACCTTATAACCTTATTAAAAGTTATTCATGAGGATTTAATGAATGTTCATCAATATTTTCAAGGATTATATCCCACCATGCTTGAATATACTAAATACGTCAAAGAATCTCATATTGAGTCATCTTTAACCATCTTAGCTCATTGGGTCTAGATCATAAGACCACTTCAATTCATTGTTAAAGACATCAAAAGATAATCGCACACAATGAGGAGACCTAACACAAGATGAAACTGAGACATGACCATGACAAAACATGAGACTCATACCTCTTTCACTTGACATATAATAAATAGTCCTTCAAGTTTCCCTGATTCTTCAAAATACATGATAACTATGAGGTTTTCATAATAGACCAAAGATCCCAATACTTAAGTTGACACCTTTCTAGGCTTAAGGACAGAAATTATTCAACACTTACATTGTAATTCATTAAAGATACACTGAATAGGTGTAAAAATGAAGATTAATATAAGACTATTTTGTGAAGAAGGCCTAGTTATATACAAGGTCTTATATTGCAAGTCACAAAAGATAAATTGAATAGGTGAAAATAAATTTGTAAAATGATGAATTAGTGATAAAAAAGAGACATAAATATTTGAATATAAAATAAAAATATATTCATGAGGATGACCAGGTCCTATCCACGGTCTCATGTTGCAACTTATGAATTAAATGAATGAATGTAGATAGAACAAAGGACCAACGATAGGAAATAAGGCTATTAAGAGTGATGTAATGCTATACATTAGGGTTCTTATGGAAAACTTGAAAAAAGTGTTAACATTTATAGTATATGGAAATATGTGAAACATGTAGAATAGTAAACATTGAAGCAAATTATTTATTTAAGAGTTGAGCATTAGTGGGTTCTTTGAAAATATATCCTTCATAGTTTTTAATTTGTAAGTGTTAGTACCAAGAATATCTTTGATAAGGTAAAGACCCCACCATTTTTGGGTGTCCTTTCCTTCCTTATAATTTGTATAATCTAATTTGAGGACTAGGTCACCAATATTGAAAGTATGTACTTTGACTTTCTTGTTATGTTGTTTAGCATTGTGAGCTTTGTATTGGTGATTATGTTGTAAAGTAGTCATATGTCACTGATCAATGAAATCTAAGGCATGAAGATGGGCTTCACATAATTCTTCATTAGGAATAATAACATGAATAAAAATGTGTAAGGATGGTATTTAAACTTTTAGAGGTGATACTGATTCAAACCCATATACTAGTAAAAATGGTGTTGCCCTAGTAGCAGTACATATGCTGGTCCGATAAGCTCAAAGGATAGGATATAGTTACAAGTGCCAATTAGTATGATATTATCTAATAGTCTTTTGTAATATTTTTTTAATAATTTTGTTAGTGGCTTTTGCTTGGCCATTCCATTAAGGATGATAAGATGTTGAAAATTTATGCATAATTTTGAATTTTGCACATAGTTATTTCATGTCTTTACTTTGAAAATTGCCACCATTATTGCAAATGATGGTATGAGGAAATCCAAAATGACACGTGATTTGTTTGATAATAAAATTTTAAATGGTAATGCATGTAATATTAACAAGAGGCATAACTTCCACCTAATTGGTAAAATATTTAGTGGCAGTGATGATGAATACATGTCCATCTTGTGATCTAGGTAATTTGTTGATGAGATTTAATCCACACAGAGAATAGCCATGGAGATCCCAAGGTTTGGAGTTCGATCGGAGGTGAGTGAATGAGATCATCGTGAAGTTGAAAAGGATTGCACTTTTTATCAAAACTAATTCCATATTTTTCAAGAGTAAGCCAAAAGTAACCCATGCATAGGCATTTGTAGGTTGTAGTATGGCTACTACAATGACCACCGTAGATGCCTCCATGTACTTGTTTAAAAAGATCATTAATTTTTTTTGGTATTACACAATCGATTAATTTACCCCTTGTATTATGATAATAGAGGGTGTTATATCAAATTACATATTTACATTCTTATTTATGAATTTGGGTCTTTGCACAAGAATCTTCTTCTGAGGGTAAGTATGTTGACGATGAATTGGATAATATGTTTGTACCATAAGCTCTGTCGAATAGTGATAGCTTTTATGTGACAAATTAGAGAATCATTTTTATTTTGTATAGAAGAATTTGACTTCCTCATTTGGATAAGGAATTGGGAATCATGAAGAACTTGATGAGGATGAAATGGAGATGCTGATGAAGCAAGAGAATCAACTATAGCATTTTAATCTCATGGGATTAGTTCAATTGTAAATGAAGCAAATTCCTTGGCAAGCATAATGTTAATTTTATGATATGTGATAAGGTTTTCAATTTTACATTGATAATCACCACTATCTTGATGACATATGAGATGTGTATCTCCTAAAGCATGTAAATATGGGATATCTAAATCAATCATGGCTTGCAAGCCTAATATAAGAGATTCATATTTAGCCATATTATTGGTGACATCAAAGGTTAATCTAAATTCTAGAGGTATGATTTTTTTGTGGGACTTTGTTAAAATACAACTAGTCCTAACTCTTTGTAGGCATTTTACACCATCAAAGTGAAGTGTCTAGGTTTCTTCATGAAAAGTAATTATAATTTTTGGTAGTTATTTAATGACCCCTTTAGGTTTAGCGATAGGAGGAGGAGGTTCAATATATTCATGGTTATTTGCTTCCAGATCAACTATGAAGTTGTGAAAATAATCTTTGAGTGAAATTTTTTATTTAAGATATTAAATATAAAGAATCTATTCATCAAGAAGAGTGTCTTGAAGGTGATTAGTAGTTGGTAGGGAGGTAGCTATAATTTTATCTGCAATGACATGTTCTTTGATAGATTTTTATGTAATAATTTTGGGATCAAATTCCATCAATAGGACCATCCATAAGTTGATTTTATGTCCAGGTAAGAACATTTTGGATAAAAAATGATGAAGTGGATCAGAATGAACAATGACATTTAGTAGTTTGATAAAGCATATAATGGTGGAGCTTTTTAGCTACAAAATAGATTGCTAAATAATTGCATTCTAATTTTGTATAACATTTTTCATAATCAATTAGGGTTTGACTAATATAGTAGATAGCATGTTTTCTACCAATGTCATCTTATTGAGTGAGCATTGTCATAGCTAATAGGGGTAGATGATAAATAAAATATTAACAGGTGATCATTTGAAGGTGGTTTAAGGGTAGGAGGATGAATCAAGGATTATTTCATGCTATCAAATAATTTTTGGCATGAATTTGTCCATTCCAAAGCATTACTTTTTTTAAGAAGGGAATTAATGGAGTATATATGGTAAGCCATTTCTACAAAAAAGTGACAAATTGCCCCACATTTCAAAAAGTATGTTTATATGTCTAGAATGGAGTGAGGGATAGGCATGTTGATAATAACTTTGATTTTAGTTAGATCGACATCAATGCCTCAAAGGGAGACTAGAAAACTTAATATTTTACTAGAAGTAACATCAAACACACATTTAAGGGGTTAAATTTAAATTAGAATTTAATTATTCATTCAAATATGATAGATAAATCATGAAGATGAGTGTCATGATGTTTAGATTGAGTGATAAGATCATCTGCATAGGTTTCAATGATTTTATGAATGAGATCATGAAAAATATGGGTTATTACACGTTGATAGGTAGCTCTAGCATTTTTGAAACCAAAAGGCATTTTAATGTAGCAATAGGTGCCTATTCTATGGTAAATATTATTTGATGTTGATCCTTGGGAGCTATGTGCATTTGATTATATATCAAGAAACCATCCATGAGTGTGGTAAATTTTGTTTTATGTTGATCCTCATGAGATATGTGAATTTGATTATATCTCTAAAAACCATTCATGAGTAATAAAATTTCGTAATCAGTAATATAATTGATAATGGAATCAATTGATGGTATGGAAAATTATCTTTTAGATAGGTTAAACTTAGGTTATGAAAGTTGATGCATATGTGAATAACCATGGTGACTTTTTTACGAATCAGGGCAATGATTGAGACCCATTATTAATAGTCCACATGTTTAATGAATTTAACATCTAAAAGTTTGATGATTTCTTTATGACATAAATTAGAAATCTCACGACGGAATTTTTGTTGATTTTGCCACATGGGTTTGACATCTGTATATGTAATGATATTATGGACTATAATGTTAAGATCAATTCTAGGAATATCTTCATATGACCAAACAAAGGCTTCATGATACTTTTCAAATAAGAGACTAAACTTATCATGTTATTCAGGGGTAAGCTCTTTAGAGACAATCATAAGTCAAGGAGATGTAAGTTTATTGTATTCAATTTTTATAGTTTCCTCGATAAGGAATCTAAAAAAATGCAATCAATTTGGTCGATCTAATTGGTTTAACAGGATAAGAGAGTAATATACTAGATCACCCTGATCGATCTAGTTTGGTAGATAAAATTAAAAATATATATATTCAATTAAAATTAAATTATTTAATTGTAAAAATAGAAGCAAGGTAATCACATAGGCAACTAGATCAAGTTAGTCAATCTAGTTAAAACACACAACACATAAATTATATAAACACTGGATAATATAGTCTATAATATAACATAGAATCAAAAATAATAAGCAGTAAAAATAAAATTTTATGATTAAAGATGTTAACTAATTATCTAAAACAAAGATCAGGAGATTATACTAAAGGTTGTGTTTGATAGTGTAGGCTTCCAAAGATGCCATCTTTTTAATTGGATAGTGATGGCCCAATATTTCGTAGCACTATATATGGAGGAAGTGTCATTCCCATAGCCCACTAAACCCAATTTGAAGGGCCAATTGGAAGTAACTTTTCAGAGCTAAATGTTAACCAATGCACCACACCATCAAATGGATGGTTGGATTCCTAAGGTTCAATACAAAGGAAAATCCTAAGTATTTTTGAAATATTATGAGGTACATGGAAATTATTAGATTAAAATAAATGGTGATTAATTCACCATAGTACGTTATTGTCAGTTTGTTATAATATTGTTTCACTCGAAGACTATTCTAGATTTATTTATTATTCCTCCTTCCTATATTATAGGAGTTCGTTTGGAAATATTATTAGCTATATAATAGCCTATGTAATAATTTATTATTTAACTAAATATATTATTGCTCATGCTCTACATTTAGTATCAGAGTAAGAATTATTTTTTAGGTAATAACCAGAGGTGAAGCCCTGAAGCACCCTCATACTACAGTGAGAGGAAAGAATTGAGAAGCCCTTGCTCTCATTATCTAATATATCATTTAACATAGCCTCTCCCACAAATATTACATATATTTTTAACATTTTTTATTGTTGTGTTCCAAATTTCACTCATTCTATTTCTCTTGTTTGAATGATTATTCTAAAACTTTTTGCATGTTTTTAATGGTTTTGGGCCATATAATTATTAAAATTTGAATATGATGGTACAAGATAATATACCTATAAGTTAGATATCAAATCCAATTTTAAAAATATAATTTGGAGTAGGTAGTATATCCCTTTGAAGGAAAAACCTGAGGAATAGTTTTTTTAACAGCTTCCTACCTCCGTATAATTTTTTGTTGGTACAGGTCGTATGGATTAGATTTTTGAAATTTGACACCACAACATGGTAGGAAACTCTTACATGTTTCAACCCATATTAATTTTTATATTTTTTTAATAGGCCAAACAATGTTTTTGTCAGCTTAAATAACAAACTAGAAATCTATCTAGTCAATATGCATAGCTAGATAATTTTTACCTATTTGGAGGCTGTAAATTATGAAAATTTGAAATCTAATTATTAGAGGATATAGTAGACTGTCCACTCTTTCATGTGAAACTAAGAAATATAATTTTTAATAAGGATTTATGGTCCTTTGGAAGTTTTTTCTTAGCCCATTCTAGGTATGGTTTGCAGTTTTTTAAGCATTTAAATACAAGTTTTGTTCTTCATCAACTTGAAAGAATGCTTAGGTGGGTTGATAAAGATTATTTTTGATAAAGAGTATGTGGGAGGTTCAAATCCCCTAAAATTATAATTTTTAAATAAAACAAAAGTTTTATCCACATCCTAAACTTAACCATTTTTTCTAAAATTAGTTACAGCTAACTAAATTTAGCTACAAAACTCATAAATAAAATCAAAAGAGGCCTAAGGGCCCCAAATTATTTTTAAAGAGGGGGATATTATTTTTTAAAATGGATTTAGTGTTTTTATTCATTGTAATCAATTACTTGGAAATCATTATAATGTTTTATTTTTTGCAAGTAAATACATTAAAAAACAAAATAATGCATTTTGCACGCTCCAAGTGTTAGGTCACAGTTATGCCTCTGACTCACATTTACAGTTAAAGACATTGTGTTTAAGTTACTGCATACATATCCTAACATATCTAAAATAATGACATCTAGGCATTATCTCTCTAAACCATCAAAGAGAAATAAGGTTACACATTCACTGAGCCATCCTTCCATTTTACATGTTCGATACAATCAAAAGGCATAAATCTTGACGGGTTGAAATTTTAAGTATATAGGGAATTTATGTTCACATATATATAATTCCATCTAAGTAGGTGCTAATGTCAAACCTCTTTCACACTATCTAAGTATCACGTATTATTCTCTTTCACATACGTTTATGCTTATTTCATGTACCATCAAATATAAATAAAGGGAAAGCTTCTTCCATACATCGACATGTATAAATGAAGGATGTATATAAAGAAAGGTTTGGTATATTAGACTAATAGTATATATAAAGGGAGACCTTGATACCTGCAATGATAAGGAACCAATCCATCACCTTTGGTCAAATTCTACATAATGGCCACAAATGGCCCAAAATTCTTTCTACCAAACTCATAACTTTTACACGACGACAACTATGCCACTTAGAAAAAAAAATCAGGACACATATGGAATTTCAAGACTTTTGGCTTCTTGTCAATGGCACATTCACCTAACATGCCACTGACACTGATCAATAGCGTAAGTTTGCTAAATCAAACCAAAAGGTAAAATTGATCATTATGTTTAGGGTATCAGATAAGGTACAACCTCATATCTATGAGGCCATAATATCTAAAGACACTTTGGATGAGCTCCAATAGTCTATGTGGTCAAAATGAAGGAAATATTCTTTATTTTTAGATTCAAATTCATTCACTCAAATTGAAGTTCGGTGATAAAGTAGATGCTTTTATATGATTTGTTACAACCTCGAGGGCTTCAATCCAAGCATTGGGAAAGATAGTGTTAGATGTATCTATTGTACCTATTGTCCTAATAGTACTACCACCCTCCTACAAGATGTTCATGACTACTTTGATATTCATATAATAGAAACCATATTTTCCAAGTTGGTAAACATATTGCAACAGGAAGAGTCTATGCATATAAATGAAGAAGAATTAGAATAACATGCTCTTGCCTCTAATCAACAAAAAGGTAAAAATTAGATCAAGTCTTACAAACCAAAGCAAGGTCATTATCACAATTCACAAGGGAATAAACAATATATTTTTTTCCTTATATGTGGAAGGAAAAGACGTGACCTTAAGGATTGTTGGTATAACTCATTTACAAATGGCTATTCAAGTAACAAGAAGCCTAATAACCAACAATCATCTCATCCACACAAAGGCAAAGAATAGAAGAAAAGTCATTAGAATAGGAAATCCACTTAGCAAGGTAACATTTTTAAATGATAAGAAACCCCTTCAGATGTGGACATTCTATATACTACATCGTCTTATGAAGAATCAACATCACAAATTTCTATCTGGTATGTCAACTTAGGTGCCACTCAATACATGATTGGAAGTAAAGATTGGTTATACAGTATGAATGAGACTTCTCCTAAAAATCATGTTTCTTTGGGTGATGATTCATCCTATCATGTTCAAGGTATTGGGAGCATCTCTTTACCACTTAGACTCAATGCTTGTAAAATCTCAAATGTCTTGTATGTTCCAAGACTCACAAATAATATTCTATCAGTAAATCAATTACTTGACCACAACCTCAAGGTTGACTTCAACTACAAAGGTGGAACAAAAATGTGTTTGATTAGAGATAAGTTAAAATGCTTAAAAATTATTGCATGAGCCTCAAGAGTTGGGAAAATGTTCCAACTTGACTTCATGTAGACAAAAAATCAAGCACTTGTGGCAAAAGACATAGCCTTAGCATAATTGTGGCACAAAAGATTTGGTCACATCAGTTTTAGATATCTCAACACACTCGACCATTATAACATGGTAATAATATTTTCATATCTCAAAAAGGGTACAAATAAATGTCAACATTACTTAGCAGGACAACATCATAGAGCTCCATTTCATAAAAGTATATATCTAGCTCATAGAAAAATTGATTTGGTGATTAGTGATCTATGCAGACCAATGTCATCTAGTCATGTTGGGTTTAAGTACTTCATGCTATTTTTTGATGATTTTTCTAGAAAAATGTGGGTTTATTGTCTAAATAGAAAGAGTCAAACCTTTGAAACTTTCAAACAGCTCAAAGTTGCTATTGAAAATGAGACTGGTCAAAACATTAAAACCCTTTACTCAGATCATGGGGAGAATTCACCAGTAATGAATTCAAATCATGTTTTCAATAATATAATATTCGTCATCAATTAGCACCTCTGTATACACCATAATAAAATGTTGTTTTTGAATGGAGAAATCATATTATCATGGAAATGGTGTGATGTATACTACATGATTCTAGTTTTATAAAGGTATTTTGGGTAGAAGTATTCAAAACCATAGTCTATCTACTCAATAGAGATCTCACTATAGATCTTGATGGATTAATACCATATAAGGCATGGTCTAGGAAAAATCCATCTATAACATGTCTTTTAGTTTTTGGATGCAAAGCAAGTATGCATATTCCCAAAGTAGAGATGACTAAACTTTACATGAAAGCATAAAATTATGTCTTCTTAGAGCACAATTAAGAATCACTTTCCTATATACTAATGGATCCAAAGACCAAGAAAATATATACAAGCATGGATGTTGAGTTTTTTCAGAATACAAAAGTAGAATTTCCTTCTACATACTCACTTGGTACACTAATCATTCCCATAGTAAATGCAAAAGATAAAAATCCACCAGATGAAGATAGTGATGATGATGGGAATAATGGTGTAGCTCCACCACCCATAGGCATCACTCAACGTATGTCTAAATGGTATACAAGTATATTAAGGGATGCTAAACAAGATATAATTCTAGACACATCGACTACTAGACTAAGAACGCACAACATGACTTGAAATGAGGTCAATTTGGCCTTAATGAGTATAGTTGTTGAATCTATTGAGCCCTCTATAGTTCAAAAATATCTATAGTCTAAACCTTTTAAAGATGTCATGGATACAAACTTTTAATCACTGATAAAACATAAAACATGACAACTTGAAGATATTACACCAGGGAGGAAGCCAATCGATTGTAAATGGGTCTTTAAAACTAAATACAAAGTATATGGCAATATTGACAAGCAAAAGTCTTAATCATAACAAATGGATATGCACAAAAGGAAGGCATAGATTGAGGAGACATTTGCTCCTACAACTAATATCAATACAATTAAAATGATATTTACTTTGGGTACCTAGTTTAGATGGAGGATCCACCAAATGGATGTAAAAAGCACCTTGCTCAATAGAGATCTACAAGAAAAAGTTTACCTAACATGACCAGAAGGTTTTGTCACTCTTGGTAATGAAATCAAAATATATAACCTCATCAACTCTTTATACAAGCTTAAACAGGCTCCCCTAACCTGGTACATAAAATTGATGAGCATCTCATTCAATGTGGATTCTAGAGGAGTCCCTATGATCCAAATATATACCTCAAACAAGGGGAAGAGATTGTGATTGTTGTAGTATATGTCAATGATCTAGTCATCATTGTAAGTTTAGTGAAAATCACTAATGTAACCAAGAAAGATCTTAACTAATAATTCAACATGACAGATCTTGAGCTTCTACACTATCATCTTGGATAATAAGTATGGAAAAAAGAACACCACATATTTGTGTCCCAAATGAAATATGCTAAGATAATGCTTGATAATTCAAGATTATGAATAGTAATCCAATTCATATACATATGGAGATAAGGCTTTAGTTACCTTATGCAAATTCATCACTGTAAGTAAATACAACTCTCTATCAATAGTTTATTGGGAGTCTTATTTACTTAATATATACTGGGATAGACATTAGTTATGTAGTTATTTATCTTTCACAGTTCATGCCAGAGCTGAAGATGTCTCATTAGAAAGTAACAAAGTGAATATTGAGATATATCAAGGGTACAATGGACTCCAACCTAGAGTATAATAAGAATGATATTTTCTTCTTGACAGTATAATTAGACTCAGATCATGCAAGAAATATTAATGACAAAAAATCCACTTATAGATATGTGTTCTTTTTGGGATCTAGTCTTATATCCTAGGGAGAAATAGAATTCCATCAACACATAATATTGTGTTGCAGGAGGAATTGTCTATGAATCGATATGGTTATGCCACATACTAGAAGTATTAAGAGTACCACAAAAGACACCTACCATCCTATATTATGATAATGAGGATATTCTAAAACTTTTTTGTAATTTAATCTTTCATGAATGCATAAAACTCATTGAGGTACAAGTCTATTTCAAACGTGAACATGTATAGCAACACAAAATCTAGCACCAATATTGCCTGATAGAAGAACAATGCGTAGATGTCTTCACCAAATCATTTGCATGTAACAAATTTGAGGTATTTAGAAAATATCTCTCCTATTCACTTCAAGCTATGTTGAATCAAGGGGGAGAATGTTAGATTAAAATAAATGGTGATTAATTCACCATAGCACGTTATTTTTAGTTTGTTATAATATTGTTTCACCTGAAGACTATTCTAAGTTTATTTTTAATTCTTCCTTCACATGTTATAGGAGATTGTTTAGTTATCTTCTTGGCTATATAATAGTGTATTTAATTATTCATTCTTTAGTTGAATATATGATTATTTGTACTCTATATAAACTAAATACTATGTTTAGCTCTATACTATAGATATGAGTATTAGGGTAAGATCTTTATGTCATGATATTTCTAAATAATAAACAAGGATCATAAATAGAATATAAAGTAACCCTTCATGACAATAGCTAGGTAATTTTAAAACTACCGATACACGATTTCTAGAGAAAGACAAACAAGATGAAAATAAAGGCAAAAATCAATTTGTCAAAAACCAAGTTACATTTTTTGAAAGCAAATAAATAAGAAGCCGACTATTTTTTTTCAAAATTAAAAGTGTTTTTTTATAATTACTATGAAAATAGAGGTTAATTTTCTTTACTTATGTTAAAAAATAAAACATACAAAACAAGATCGAGCAATTCAATCTAGTTGAGCAAACAATATAGAATAAAATCAAACTAGTCAACTTAGTCTGTTGTAAAATAATTCCAAACAAATGAAATCAATCTAAAAAGATAGACATATAACTAGATCGATCAAGTTGAACTAGTTGATAATGTGGGAACAATTTTATAGAACTAAAAAAATAAGGGAAACAATAGGAAATTTGAATTTTAACTAAAAATCAAGTAATGTAATTTAATTAAAATTGACAAAATAGAAATACTAGGCTGTTAAGAGTGAACCTGGAGGATGGAACAAGATCAATCAGGTCGATTTAGTCATTTTTTTAAAAGCGTTGAATTGTTGTTTGACTAGGTCATCTAGGTAGCTTTTTGATCCTGTAAAGGTAAAAAATAGTGTTATTAGATAGAACCAAACCAATTGATTTAGTTATCTAAAATTGAAATATAGAAATAAACAAAAATAATTTGGTTGATTTAGTTAAGCATAGAAGATAATATAAATGATTGAATCAAATAGTTCAATCCATTTGTCTAAAACTGAAAACCTTACGCATAGAAAACAAAATAAGATCAATAGGATTGGGCTGACTAAAAACTTACACATAGAATATAAAACATGATCGATAGGTTTGATCTAGTTGAAAACCTATGCACATAATATAAAAATTAATTTGATCTAGTTGAAAACCTATGCACAAAAGATAAAATTGGATTGATAGACTCAATCTAGTAGACTATAGTTCAAAAAAAAAATTCAAGTGTTATATGCAAATCAGGTTTACTAGATTGTATGCAACGAATTAGGATGGATTTAATACTTGTCTTATTTAGTGGATTCTAAGCTCAGAGAAGGTAATCTTACCAACAACTCATTGCATAGGTATTTATATCAGGGCATAACCAATTTGGATCTACTAAACCTAACTAAGGGATATCTTACTACACAACACCAAAGGAGAGGGTTCCAAAGCCTCTAGGAAAATGATACTATGCAATAACCCTAGTTAGGCCTAAAATACATAAAATAAATCTAATATAGTGTTTACTAAAGTTTATGGCACAAAGGGGGATAGTTAACAAACAAAATAAAACATGCAAAGAGAACTCTACTTAAGTAAATGTAGAGGTAAATTAAGCAAAAACTAAAACATTCATCCTATTACTTTATGCAATATCTATCTACTAAATGAAATATTAAAAGTTAAGAATACTTACCCTGAATGAACCTGTCATGCCTTAATATCTCTCTTGGATAATGATGCTTTACAATAGGTTGTTGTGGCTTTGTAAGGATCACACTATAGAAATCAGCTCTAGGATAAAATACTTCTACTTGGCATCTAAGTCTTTCCCATAAGAAAATATTCTTTCATTCCAAGGCAAAACCCTAAGCAATGAATCCTTAAATGTATAAATAGCAGAACTATGAACTATAATAATAGGAAAATGAATGTTCCTCTTTATTAGATTGAAGTGAAGGTGGTTTTTATAGCTATTGAATGACCCTAAACCTTCTTTGGAATTTAGTCGATAATATTAACTGACTTGATCTTGTTAGGTGAGAAAGATATCCATTAGGTCTCAAACTAGGCCAGTTAGACCAACGTAGTTTTGTAACATGTGATCAATCCCTAACAAGATCAACCTGACCGACATAGTATGAAAATGAATAAGGGTTTTTTCTTAGTTAGGGGTTATTTTGGAAGGTTAATTTTAGAGGTAATTGGATAAATGGGTTTCAATTGCTTAGGGAGTTGGATAAAAGTGACTTATAGTGGTTTTAGGTAATGGTATAGGGACCAACAATCTTGATAGACACCAAAGGTCTACCTGCCCCTTTCCCAGTATATCCTTTAGGGCATGTACTCAAAGAGATTTAAACTTGATAAGTTCCTACAAGAGAGAAAGCCTTAGTAAAGGATAACTTTTTTAAAATATTATGTGTATATAGAGATATTTATTTTTCATGGGTATAACAGATAATCAACAAGAGAAAAATTACATTCACACCAACATAAATTAAATTGGATGTTATTACCAATATGCTACAAGGTCCTCCAAAGAAATAAAGTCAAAGATTACTTCGAGATTGATGATTGATTCTTTAGGGACATAATCTGTAAAGATTGCCCAACATCTTATAGAAAAGAAATATGATGAAATTACTTTGGCTAATTACAACATCAACAAGATTGATTTTGGTGAATCATGTCTTGAAGACAATATTCATAATTTCAAGGTGACTATAGCCAAGTTGATCTAGATGATATAAGAAGGTACATAAACTCAAGAACCATTGGAGGAAAAAGTATGTATGATTCCATTGTATATGAAACATATATTGATTATAGGTGAAAGCTCTCAAAAAGTGTTCACTACACTTGCATCAACCTCTTTCATAATACATATACTAAGCTCTAACTTTAATATTGATAAAGAAATGATCGTCAAAATAAATAGGTATACCAATCATGGTAAAATTATGGAGTCTTGGGTTGAAGATCTACTTCTTGATGGTTTGAAATTTCTTGATGAGAATTGAAGAATCTATTATTTTATTATTTCCATTCAGGTGAAAATTAAAAAGGAAATTATAGTTGTCAAGAAATAACTTTAAATATGGAACAACCTACTTATAGACTTGAAATATATGTCCACCATGGATGAGAATTCATTCAATTGGAAGATATCCTTGATAAAGCCGAAGACAACTATTTGTGTTTGTGGTATCAATACATGAATTGGAAAATTTGTGCTCTAGATGAAGCCTTAGAAGACTTACAATGTCATTAAAAATTATATGAAAAATTATATCATAATTAATTTCCAACATTTGGGTCATTCATTATGAACTGTTGAATGAAGATGAATTAAAAACATATGCAGCGACATAATTGAAAGAATAGTTGCAGAAAATGGTGAAAGATGAGTTTTTTAGAGCATAAACATTCAATAAAGAAACTGATTAAGTTGAGTATTATTCATTTTTTAAAATAATATCTCACTCCAAATTTCATGATACTTTTCAAAAGGATCGAAGAAGCTACTAATGCATCAGACAAATGGCTTGCATGTTTAGCTCATACAGTTGTTCCTGTAAGAGAAGGGATTGTCTAGACTATTTAGAGGTTCAAAATATATAGGTTCAAATCATCATAAAAGGAGGAGTCATAGATAATTTTAGTATTTAAACATGGTCCCTCTCAGAAAAAAGACTTGTTTTCTTCTTGATAACCACTAAAAGTCACTTTTTATCTCTCTAACTTTTTATTTTTCTGTTGCACTTTTTTGTAATCACTTAAAATGGTTATGTTTTACTTTTTTAAATTCTAAATGAAAAAAATAATAGTAAAATAGAAATAAATTACCAAAAAAGTAGTTACGTAGGTGGTTACAAGGTAGTTGCATCCTCCTAAGCTATAAATACAAGTTATGTACATTGTAATGGGTTTTTTTTACAATAAGTTAGATTTTGGCAAAGATAGAAATCAGAGATTGTATTTTCAACCCATGAAAGAATCAATATAGAGAGAACTTTTGCCAACTTTGTACCTGAAATATATTTGAATAAATAATGTATGTGGATACATTAATCTCTTATTTTATTTTTCTTTCAAATGTTGTTGCATTATATTGTTAAATAGTTAATGCATATGAAATTTTTAGTGTGAAAATATTTTCAAACTTACATTAATAATTTCTATCATTGTGAAACCTTGTGGGTTAAGAACATGATTTATGTTCATTTTTATAAGGAAATATAGATTTGTTGTTTATCCCTTTTCTTAGTGTTAACTAATCTCTTTGGTGTGTGTATTTTTTTCCTATGTCCAGAATATGTCTCTCCTATTCCATTTTCATGATAAAGGTTTCCTACACTAAAATCTCCAATTTTGGATTGTTCTAGTAAGTTTTTTTGTTTGGTTATCTAGATTCATCTTTATTCTTTCATTTTCCTTGCTTACTTTTCTTTCCTCCACTATCTCC
Source organism: Torreya grandis (assembly GCA_037957365.1). Classification (NCBI taxonomy): domain Eukaryota; kingdom Viridiplantae; phylum Streptophyta; class Pinopsida; order Cupressales; family Taxaceae; genus Torreya; species Torreya grandis. The sequence goes on from JARHVA010001202.1 coordinate 1,428,613, forward strand.
CTCCTACACTTCCTTTCTACCACCTTTTCATACTTTTTGGTTAAAATTACAACCCCCATATAAAACACCATTTTTTCTATAAATCATTTTATTTCCAAGCCTATATTTATTTTCAATAAAAGTAGCTCCATATTTTAATAGGGGGGGGGGGGGGCTTATCCCCACACTATTGACAAAAACCCTCATTTGTTCCCTTAACAAAAAATTTCAGCTAATAATACGTGTTCATCAATATGGTTACCTTGTATTTGGATTATGTGAATCTCAATAGGATAAACTTATAGAATTAATTCATATTTTAATATAAGTAATTCAAGCATAAATACAAATGTGAAATAATAAAATAGACTTTGACAAATGAATTTACTATTTTTATAAATTATAACACAAGGAAAAATACTTAGCTATACTAGCTCAATAGTTGACTATGACTAACTTTTGATAGTGGAAATGGACTAAAAGTAGGTTGTGATTTGTCTAGATTTGGAACTGTGTCTCTGTACACATAGGATCATTAATTTCAAGCCTAGATAGAAATGTCAATGATGGTGACTAGATATGGAATTACTATCCTAGGAAGTTTTAGCTCTCTGTGACTATACAATGTGATGTGCATGTATATAATACCTATGTATGTGTGATCTAAACCCTTGACTAATTTTACAACTCCAAAAATGAGTTTCCTTCTCCTTGAAATGCGAGGTTCATTTTATAGAGATGAAAATAGGTTAAAATTAAGTGTAATTGGGTTAAGTTGACCTTAATCACCCCAGTTGATGATTGATCACTACCTACGTAACTAATACTCTGAAGAGGGAAGTCAATCCACATGTAGTTATTCCCATTAGTGTGGATGTGAAATTTTACTCTTTCACTATTTTAATTCACCTATAAATTTGGCTTCAATCTTGAGAATGTTGGCACTTGACCTAGTTTGGGGTGTTTTAGACTTGGTTGATAACTGCTCCTAATGCTTGATTTATAATTTAGGAAGAATATGATAGATTCTCTCAATATGTAGCAATGTATTTGAGTACTTTAAAATTCTAAATTGTGAATAAATTTAACCTTGATGTGTATTTATATGCACTCCATTGGGTAAATTATCACACTACTAACATGATATGTGAATGGATCAATCTATAGAAAGGGTTTGATTTTGAAATATAGTCAATGGTAGGTGAAGGGCGATAACATCAACCTCAAGACAATAATATCCACATTGTTATCTGAGTTTGACATTATTGTATTGATATATAAATGCTAATGTAATATTATATGAGTGTCTAAGTAGGACATTTCATTGATTTAGCACAAATTAGAATGTTCTTGTAGGTTGTTGAAAGTAACTTAGAATGGATTGGGCTCATAATTAGCATGTAGGTGTGCAGGACTAGTGAGTGAGGATTATTTGGAGATGCACAAGTCATGTATTATAAGTATAAGTCATTATTGACATATCCATATGGAAAATACCAGATTTTAGTGTCTACAACTATTAAGAAACGATATTGTACACATGTTTTGACTTGAACCATTATCAATCATGAATCCATGTGTAATTATAAGATGTGAATTGATAAAAACATGTATGAATAATGTAAAATTGTTAGGATTATATGTTGTAATATCATGATCATAAAAATTAATAGATGAAACTTGTCACAAGCCTATGACCATACCTATAATACCATCTAAGATATGAGAATTGGAAATCGGTGGTTTTTGTGTAGGTGTTTCCACGTGAACATTTTATTTATTTTTAGTATCATTATTTGGTAGTGGATCATTAAATATTTTCAAGCATTAGTTTGGTGGAGTAACTAAATTTTTTTGTAGTATTATGTCCTTCCACTTGAAAAACATTATTGTCAATTAGATCTTGTATCTTATGTTTCAATCCAAAACATCTATTTTTATTATTTTTCCACTGATGAATAGTAATCACATTATGCATTCACATCATAATTTTTAGGTAAAGGTATACATGTTTCCAATTCATGCTTAGGAGGTAAATATATCATGTTGCAAGTAATAAATTGTTTAAGCACTACATTAAGAGGCTTAGCTAACCTTGTAAATTATCTATGCTCATAAGAAGGAAGAGCTAGCCTATTAGATGGTTGTGATATTGAAATAAATTATTCCAATATCAACTCCTAAATTAATGAATTGTAAATAAAAATTATGCAATGAAATTAATGGAATCATAAAACACACCATAAATAATTGAGACACAATATTTATCAAGTGAGAAAACTAGTACACCAAAAGAAAAACCCATGTGTTATTGAAAGATGGCCCAAATCTATTACAAGATGGCATAATGTGCATAAAATCTTCTTCCAAGAGAGGGTGTGTGTGTGTGCATGTGTGTTGAGAGAGAGAGAGAGAGAGAGAGAGAGAGAGAGAGAGTAAAATCCTTATAAAATATGAGAAGCTTCAGAAAGGCACTAAGAGAAGTGGGGACATATCTCTAAAAATGTGTGTTGAATATGAAACCCACAATCTCTATAAATAAATTGAATATTGGAAAATGAATTACAAAGTAACTTCAATCATTACCTTAGCCAACCTTTCAAGTGTGTTCTTAGTATCCCTATTTCCCATGTAGTGATAGAAAAGTGGGTGCTAAGTGGAAAAATAATTACATATAACATGTACTCCAATATTCCTCATAATGAGGAATAACTCTGATGAAACAAAAGATGTGAAGGCTACATAACACCTCAAATTATTTGGATTATGTGAATTTTAAATTCACACAAGAATAATAATACATAGCTTACGATATTTAAAATATCTAAATAAATATTAATCTCCAATAGATACAGTGTTTAATACATTTTTGGCCTCATTCTTAGCTTAAAAAGTAGGTGCATCACTATCCTTAACCTTGAATGTTGGTTTACCTTGACATTTGGATCCAGTTAAGGTAGGATCATTAGACCCATATTTAAGCATATTGGCCTCTAAAAGTTTGATCTCAATGTTTTAAACTGTATCGACAAGTTTTTTAAAAGATGGATAAATATCAAAGATTATTTTTTCTATGATAAGTTGAAGCAATATTTGAGATAAAAAATTATGTAACTCGCTATCAGATAATTTAAGACATTTTCATAAGCATGGTTTTTAATTTAATCACATACTCTCTAGAATTCTCATTAGGTCCTCGTTTACATTGTGAAAATGTGATCTTTTGGCCAATGTTAATAAAAATTTGAGCTAAGAATATATCAACTAAAGCAATGAAATATTGTGCAAATATTAATGATAGAACATAAAACCAACCTAAAACATAGTCCTTGAGACTTCTAGGAAATATATTAGTCATCAAGCAATCACCATACACAAAACCAAAGCTTAAAGCATATAAATATCTAATATGATGTGTCAAATCATCCTTGCCATTGTAAAATTAAAATTTAGGCACTATGAAACTAGTAGGAAAAGGGCAGGTGAGGACATCATGAGCCAATGAGTTGTGTGATATCTCATGAGAAGTGATCATATAGATAGGACTTTGAGAAACTTGAGAAAGGTGAATACTTTGTTAGACTAATGCATTTTGAGTAACTCTAGCCAACATAGAAGTAACATTGGTAGGAATAGGCACTCTAATGTTTATAACAAGACCATGATAAAAATATGTAGCTTGAGAAAAATGTTGAGAAGGTCTAGAAACAATAGGAGGCATAAAAGAATCCTTAGGTCATGAAGGAAAAGTATTAGTAAACTAATTAAAATTTTGAGGTGGAGGCATAAAATTAGTAGTAGGAGCACTAGGAATATAAGCCTTACCACCTAATGTATAAGGAGAGTCTCTAGTAGACATATTAGAAACATTCAAAGGTTCATTTTAAACATGTTCATTCTCAAATGTAAATTCCTTAGCCAATTTATTTTGTTCCTCTCTATAGATATAAATCATAGAATCAATTTCTGTAGGAATAATAAAAATTAATGTTTCAAAGCATTCCATCTCACTTGCACTCATATCAGTATTTTTTCCTTATAATTATCCTTATTGTTGTCATTTGTTGCATTATCATATAGAGGATTATTGTCAAAAGCATTGGTAATACAAGTATTATCATATTCAACATATGCAATTTCATCATTCAAATCACGTTGTTTTAACATCATCAATGTAAGGATTAGTAATAACATTAATGTTAACCATTTTATTTTTCAAACAAGCATAGGTGGGAAGAAAATGAATTTGAATGAAATAAATAGCTACCCCACTCAATCTAACATTTCTTATAATAGGGATTGTAGATATAGCTTTCTTAATTGGTATAAGATGCACACATGGAAAGCATAAAAGAATCTAGGGCTAATGATATTGCATTATAAAGTAAAACCATAGATAATTAAAATGAACACTACACACCAAAATCTGAAAATAAGAGTTGAAAGGTGAAATCAAACACTATGAGGTGAAGTGAAATAGAATGGTTGGCTAAGTTGATTAGTCAATAGAACAACTTCACTAGAATATTTGATAAAAATGTTGATTTAAGGCTAAACACTCTTATAAAATAACTAGCACAAGTTAAATCTAACTAAATGCTATAAATATAGGATTTTAAATCCACCTAATGCCTGATAAAAATGAAAGAAATTAAACAATTTATAAATTAAAATGTAAAATGGAAATAGGATGGTAAATAGAGATACATACCTGAATATAATTTACACAAGTTTTAGAAATGGTTTCTGATGCTATAAAATAGACTCTAGCATTGTGTAGACTATTACCCTAAAAGTATATGGCGTTCCTCAATGATGACCATAATCAATGACTATTGGTTATTTATGAGCTAGAATAATACGATTGATTATGATCAATCTATCTGATTATGGAAACCCCCTACAATTCTCTCTTTGTGACTCTGAAAAGTCTAATTTTTTTTGGTATGATAAATGGTAGTTGATTCAAAGAAACCTCAATCAAAATGCTTCAATGATGTTCACAAATATTAGAATAACTTTTTCTTTAATTTAATCCTAATTTCACATAATTGATCCAAAACTAAACAAAATGTGCAACATTAATGGGCCAATTCCCCTTGAGGGTTGCAGTTACACATCCCACACACTCAAAATCAAGGGTCATGTAGTTCTACAACTTGTGAGTGTTTCAAACCCAAATGAGAGAAAGGACTTCGCCTCCTCTCCCTAGATAATCAAATGCAACTATGTGCTTTGTAATGAAACCTTATTTTGGTACAAACATGTAGGCATAAAAATTCAATAGATGATGAGGGAGGAATATGATTAATATGTAGGCTTCTTGATAAGTATACACAAGATGTGATCAATGTAATTTGTTGATTGAGTGAAGATTGTTATTTGACATGAAATGGCTTATGATATAGGTATATATAGGCTCCTTTGAATTCAAATTTGGACACATTTGCCTGTAGGGTGATCATGGAAAATAATGAGAACTGACAATCAAGGCATGAAAAATCAATATATAAAACAAAGGACCCACAAAAGGTAGGTGAAAAAATCAACCACTGTCAATAATGATCAGACCATAATTAGTGACAACTGATTTTGATCATGATAGAAAAAAAACCTAAAAACAAATATCAAGTTGAAATAACGATGATTGAGTGGATCATGATATAGAAAACTAACATATCTAAGGTATTAATAAGGCAATATGGAAGACACAATCATATGAAGAGTCCAATGTGAAGGGGAAGTGTCTTGAAAGAGTAAATTAGGTGTCTAAAACATGTACATGCACACTGAATTGAATATATTATTCAAATACATTATTTATGAAATACTTAAATTAAATATAAAATAAATTTCAAATTACGTAAAATTGTTTATATGAATTGAATAATTATTTAAAAAAGTTAAAAATAAATGTAAACAATTTTAAAATATATATATATATATATATATATATATCAACCCTTAGGTAATCTAAAAAAAAACAATTTACATATAGGTTATATAATCAAATTTAACATGTAAAATTTTTATATGTGCGCACGTGTGCGTGCGTGTAACTACGTTTAAAAAATATTATATATCCTCATGAAAAATATATATAAACCCTAGATCAAGGCATATCCAAATGCCCAAAAAAATATTTAGTAAAATATAATGTTGAAGAATTAACCTTAATTTAGATCCTTCATATAGGTTTATAAGTTTATCTTAGGTCTTATGTATGTGTCCATTTATTGTATTGGTAAATGTATTTTATTCTACCATTTTTGAAGTGTCACTCACCTCTCTAGTCTACTTATTAGATTTAGAGTTACTTGCATGTAACTCTCCTTCCCCCATTTGACACACACTTCCCTCCACTCTCTAAGGGAATATGCCACAAATGACACACACAAAAAATACTTTTAAGGTAATCATGGGATTCTTTGTAATTATCATTATTTTCTACTTGCTCTATAAAAGATCTTTCCTCTCCTCATTCCTCACACTCTCAACACTCAACTCATTTTTATTGTTCTAAATCTTGCTCTTGCATCTTTGTGATATTCTTTGGTCTAAATTCATTTTATATCTCTCTTATAGATTTTACATTGTAGTTAGAGTGATTTTTGTTGCAAGCTTCTTAATAGATTATGGGGTTTTTTCATCATGTGATGGTTTTCTCCACTTATCAAATCTCTTGTCTCAGATTTGTGGTTTGCTCACTTTATCAAGGTAATATTGTTGCTCTATGTATTTTTCTTACTTGTTTTCAACGCTCTCAACTCGATCTTTGACAATATTCTATCATGATACTGGAGCAAGTTGTCTTTAAGTTGGTTTGTGAATGGGCAAATTTGTGGAGGAATACTTGTTTCCATCCTTGCAATATTTTTGGATCCGTCTCCTTTTTTTCACCTTGTTTGCTTGAGTTTTTTTAAAAATCTCTAATCCAAGGTATTGTAGGTTTATGAAGGAGTTTTTTGAAGCCATTATTTTTAATTTTATGCATATAACTCAAAAAAATTACTCCTTTATTGCATAGCTTTACTCTCTGGTTTCATATTTAATTCTTTTTTTTTTTTAAACAAAAATAGGCTCTCTAAGCTCCAAGCATTTAAACTCCACTATTTTTAGCTAGTTATTTTTTTGACAACTTTCCTTTATTGTCTTGGTTCATTTACTGGTTTTTCTCTCTTACCTTTGTTGTATTTGCACCTTCCTCACACCTTTTTTAGGTTTTTTGTTGAAGTTTTATTTTTTAATTCACCTTTTTGTCTTGTTTTATTTGACTTCATCCAAGTCGTAATCCTCCCTTAGCATTTTAACTCAATGCTTTTGGTGTTTTAAGTATAGCTTATACGTGTTTCACATTGTAGGGGGTGTATTTCTAACAGAAGTTATTCTTTTTTTGGTGTTGCATCTACTTTTAATGTCTCTTTTTTTATTTTTCTTTAATTTATATTCATTTACCTTTTATCATGATTAGACGCTTGACATTTTTTTTCCTCCAATCGCACTTTGTTCTAAAGTTTTATTACATAAATTGTACTTTTCATTTGTAATATTGTGGGATATGTGATTTTTAAAAATTTCCATCTTATCATACTTTAATCTCTATAATATCATTTTTTTAAAGAAAAAAATCTCATAATTTTTTTAAACTAAATTGGTTGTTTAATTTAATGCTTTGATTCTTCTTACAAAAATTTAGAAAAAATACACAGCCCAAAAAAAAAATCAAACAATTATTTAAATTTTCTAAGGCACTGCACACTCATTTTTTTTCAAAAAACAATTACTTGTAACAACGTAGAGTTATCATGTGCTTTATTGTTTAAGGCTTGTATAAACCTTTGGTATGCGTATGTTTTAAAAAGAAAGTTTTAGAGAATGAGATTATGTTTAAAATCTTGTTTTTTCTTTTTGCCATATAATTTAAACAATTTCGTAATTATTCTTATTCTATAAAATTTAGAGTTTCTTTTTACATCCAAGAAATTTAAAGTTTTCTCCTATCTGACAAGTGGCTTAATTCTTACAAGATTAATGAATTTAATTTTTCATCATGGAATTAATTTGTCTCGTTTTTTTTAATGAAAAGGTTTTAAAACTTTAATTTTAAGTCATTTTTTAAATAGCATTTATTTTATTTTAAAAAAAATTGAAGCCTTAATTACAAGTTTTTAAAAATTAACATTCATTTAAAATTTTAATTTAAAGATAAAGTTGTTGTATATTGTTAAAAACATTTACATAATTATTATTACTTTCGTTTTGGTAAGGTAATTTTTTTAAAAATTATATTTTATTTTATGAAATCTATTTTTTTTTCACAATGTGATTCTATAAAGAAAATGAAATTTTAATTCATAATTTTAAGCACAAATTATTGAAAAAGGATAATGAAATTGTTGTTCTCAATTGTCAACTTGAATGTTAGAGTAAAATTATTTTTTTTACAAATTTCGTATAACAAAAAACTAAGCAAAATATAATTTTCAGTTGACTCTCTAACTGTTTAAATTACATCTTTTAAAAATGTATAAATAGTAAACGTTGTTATTTCGTCTCTTAAAAAGTGTTTTATTCTACCAAATGATGTTTCTAACCTCCAAGTGGTATATTGGTGGTGGTCTTAGTAAGTGTGAAACTGGTTTTCTTGAACTTATTTTGCCTACATTTAATATAAATTCTAAAGGTCTTGGTTATAATGTTTCAAATACTTTTAATAAAAATTTAGAATTATATTGTCCTTTGCATCGAAAGACTTATACTGTAACTTCTTTTGATTATATTACATCTAATACCCATGTTTTGGTTAAAATTTTTTAAACTTGTACGTATTGTATAAAATACGAACATCATATATTTAAATATTATAAATTAGACCAATGTAAATCTTGAAGTAAATCTATATACGACACTTTACATTATTGAAAAATGATTAAATCTCCTACTTTTAAGGGTAAAATTGTTTGGATTCCTAAAGTAGAAGACTCTTCTAAAAACTTGAATATGTATTCTCGCGATCATTCTTCTAATGCTTTACATAGAATATCGTTTACAAGTGACACATCTTATTTGTCTCTATTTTGATAAACTAAATCTTTTTTTTAGTATAAGATATATACTTTGATTATGTTAACTAACTTATTTTTATGTAAGATTTTGCACTTTGTGATGAAAGTTATTTTTACTTCAATTACCTTGTTTGTACATCTACTTTTATTACATTATATATGTAGATTATATTTTTGGCATATAGATTACTTGACTTGAAAGATTGGTGTTAGTTTGCTTGTTTTGTAAGTTTGGAGACCATTACTCATTGTTGGTGTGCCATTGTGAATTGACTACATTATCTAAAAAATATTCTTAGAGATTCTTGGAGATCGCACTTTCATCATTGTGACTTTTGGCAACCCTATCTCTTCTTTATTCTCTCTAAACTATTATTATTATTCTTGAATGAAGTTTCTATTAAGGATGAGTATTATATAATTCAACTCCCTTCTTTATTTGTAAATTTTTTTTTCCATTTTTATAACCCTAAATTTAAGCTTAAGAGGGAGTGTTAGAGAATTAACTTTAATTTGGGTCCTTCCTATAAGTTTATAAGTTTATCCTAAGTTTCATGTGTATATACAGTTATTGTATTTGTAAATATATTTCATTTTACCTTTGTTAAGGTGTCACTCACCTCTCTAGTCTACTTGTTAGATTTAGAGTTAATTGCATGTAACTCCCCTTTCCCCACTTGGCACACACTTTCCTCCACCTTGCAAGAGAATAGACCACAAGTGGCATACACAAATGCAGCTTGTAAAATAATCATGAAATTCTTTGTAACTCCCATGCTTTTTTTTATTCTATAAAAGAGCCTTCCTCTCTTCATTCCTCACACTCTCAACACACAACTCATTTTTATTGTTCTAAATCTTGTTCTTGTATCCTTGTAATGCTCTTTGGTCTAAAACCATTCTCTATCTCTCTCTTATATCTTTTACATTGTTGTTGGAGTGATTTTTGTTGCAAGTTTCTTAATAAAACGTGAGTTTTTTTCATTGTTTGACAGATTTTCTCACTTATCAAGTCTCTTGTCTTGGATTTGTGGTTTGCTCACTTTACCAATGTAATATTGTTGCTTTGCATATTTTATTTACTTGTTTTCAACATTCTCAATTCGATATTTAACAATATTATATCACCTAACTTGTCATTTTTGTCCATGGAAAATAAATTACATATAAACTCTAATATGTACACTTGCACGTGTATATAATCTCTAAAATTGCATGTATATAAAATCCCAAAAATTATAATATCAATTTTGTATTTAAATAATCATAATTTTAAAAAATTATATATAATCTAAATTTCAAAATGAATTGTATATAATAAATTATATATACCAAGTATACGGGATGCTTTGTTGATATTAATATCTCCATTAAATTCATAAACTTTAGTTGTTGTAAAAGAAGACACATTACTTATACTAATATTTTTTCTCTTCTTCCTCTTAATATCCTTTATGTATTTTTTAATTAAATTTTACATCTTAATCTGTCTTCCTTTTCTAAATCCCATGTCCTCGAGAATTACCTCTCCAACACGACTATACATATATGTTGCAAAATAATAAGTGAATTTCACATTTATATATAAAATTAAGGTAACACATTGTTTTAATTTTTTTTTTAAATTATTTTCTTATTTTTTATTTTGCATAATCTCAATAATAAGATTTTTTTTTAATAATTTTTAAAAATGAATATTTTCTATTTTTTATCTATTTTCTATATTTTTAAATTATTTTTTTATTTTTATTTTAATGCAGAAATTATTAAATTTCACTTTCATACTTTTATTAGTTGTTTACATTTAATACAACATAAAAAAAAATTAGGAGCTATGGGGTTGGTGGTGAGCACGGGGATGACAGCCGCAAAAAGTTTGATCAAATAAGGTTTCGTTAAAAACACTTTTAAGCGAAAAAAAAAGTTTTGAAAGACACGTTTTGTTTGAATTCCTTGGTGTGGCACCATTTTCTATAGATACTAAACGGTACCTTCTAATTGCCTTAACACTGCGACTTTGCAGCTTAAGATTTTCGGTCATATAAAAAATGCTTCAAAATATAAATAAATCTCTTTATGATTTTTCCAAATATATAATTTTTTTAATATTTAAATAATATTTTTCGAAAAATTTAATCAATAGAGGTCATTTATAGAAAACAATACCATCATTTTGTGGCACTATGAAAGATATAGAATCTGTCAGATTTTATCTTTTTTAAATATACGACATTAGATTTCAATATTGTTGTTTTATTGATAAAAACATTCACTTAATTTAAACATATATAGATAAATATGAGGGAAGGATATCACATTATTTAGATTGTGGGAGTTAATATTAAAAAAATAATTTAAAATAAAATATTGATTGAAAAATTATAAAAAATGATTTTTTTGTTAGATCTATGAATGAAAGATATATCTTTAAAAAATATTTAAAATATTATGTTTTTATATAGATATGCGAGAGGGTGATCACCAATTCTATAGAGCTTTGTATACAGAAAATAAATATCATGTGAAAAAGGTGACCAAAAAATATATATTATATAAAATCTACATTCAAAATGAAACATTTCATTTGTTTGCAACATTTTCAAATTTTATGCAATTTTGTCACAAATGTTTATAAAAATAAATAAATGTCTAAAATTCTATTTTTGGGTGACCTATTTATGCCAAAAAGTGGAAGACCCTTAAATCTAAATCCATATTTATCTGCAGTAGTTTGAACGAGACTGGGGGTTTTCTTGATTGTTTGTGTTACAACAATAATCTACCATAGGGTATTTACCCTTAACATCTATTTCTTGTTCTTCAATAACTTGTGAAGTTTGAATAGGTTCCCTATACTTTTAGGGGTTCTATAAAGAGCTGGATAGTATCAAACACATTCATATCATCTCTATATTCTATAATACATATTATTGTAAAACTTGGTTTGCATAATCTATCATCTATGGTATCATCTGGATAATCATTCTCCTCAATATGTTCTTCAACATTACTACATTCACCAAATTTAAACATTATCGATTAGTCCATTGGAATAACTTGTTCAAGGCCATTATAGTTGGTTGACTCTTATTTAAGTAAGGTTCAATAATACGTTGATATTGAATCATTTGTCAAAATCTAAATGACACATCATATGTGGGAAATGTATAAATAATTTCTTCATCTGTGAACTTAAAAAATCTATGTAGATTGGATGGGATAGACCCTGTGTCATAGATCCAAGGTCTCCCAAGTAAAATATTGTAACTCACATTAATAAGTGTAACTTGAAATTATGTAACTACAGTTTGTGGTCCAATTGATATATTCAATATAATTTATCCAAGAGTCTTTCTTACTTGATTATTAAACCCTTAATGATCATATTTGAATTAAAGAGGCCTTGTCTTCCAATACCTAATTACAATAGAAAAGTCTCACTACAAATGTTTAATCATAAACTATTGTCAATAAGTACTATTTTGATCCCTATAATGTTATTGTAACTGGAATATGCAAGGGTAAATGTTCATCAATAATATTTTGTGAATGTATATCATCATTCTCAAAGTTGATTGCATTCTCAATATCTTTCAAAGATATAACAGTCTTGGTAATGTTGTGTTCTCTAATGCTTTGTACAAGATATCTTTATACGCATTAGATTTAGAAAGTAAATAAAGAATACATATCTTACCATGAGTACTTTTTAATTAATATATAACATCATAATATTTTGCAACATGTGACCTAAGGTTTTGAGCTTGTGAGAGATTAAGAGGGATGCTTTGGTTATTTTCACATTGAGATTGAGGAAGAGAAAGAAAGATATTTCATTCTTTTCCATAGCTCTCCTTTGCATGATATGATTCATTTCATAATATGTCATCATGCATTGGGAAACATCTAAATCAGAATAATACATTTATATAAGGCACTAAAGTTTTTTAATCATTAACAAGGGTAGAGTCACACTCCCTTCTAGAGACTTACTAATTATTATATTTTGAGCATGCAATCGTGTTTATGTCTTTATCATGGGTGGAATTATGAACATATGTTATTGATCTATTATTGAGTTTGAGATTGATATTCAGATGGCACATTCATTATTATTGTGATTTTAGTTCTGATTTCATTCATGATATGACTCTACTTGATGTAGTTTCATTATTATCATTTTAGATTATTTAGTATTTATTTGTTGATTATGATTCATCACTTGATAGATGTCATTGATGTATTTTGGCTATGTATGTGTGCAGGAACAACATATTATGGGTCTTGGTGTGGATGGAAAAATAAGTATATTTGGGTTCTATAATACTACCACGATGACTAGTGTGATCACAAACTTAGAGGACATCAACATTTCTAGGCATTTTTTCCTTTTGAATATTTCATTATTATGTGTTTCATATTACGAGTTGATTACTTTTTTTTTTTTTTGAAGTTCTGGTTTATGACCTTTTTTCACACTTTACTTTTTGTCTTGATTTCTAGCTTATCAACTTGTCGATCTAAGATCGATAAATTATTAATGTGGATAGCTAAAAGCTATCACATTAATAACTATATCAACGTGATTGTTATTGATCATTTTAACTTTTAGTTTCATTGAACCTATTTGGTTAATGAAGTGAATTCATTCATCTTGGTCAAGTGGTTTTCATATTGGAGATCGATTTCATATTTACCTTATATGTGAGTAATTTTCCATTGATATTTCTATTACTTAAAGTAATCTACGATTTATTTTATTAGTCTAAAAATTTTGTATGTCTGACTTTGACTCTTAGACTATTTTGATGCATAATCATTTATATTACATAATTTTAAAATTATTGGTTTGTTTTATCTCGACAGAAATTTCACATTAATATATTTTATTCTTACTTTGTTAATTTGAAAAGGCATATTTAAACAATCTATTGGAAGATATTATTTTATGTTCAAAGAGTGCTAATCCACAAATGCCTTCTCATATAAATGGGAAGATCATAGTCCTTAACTTATTTTGAAACATGTTATATGAGAGATCACATTGTAATTTCAATATTAAATGACCACAATGGTTGAGGCATAGTACGGGTTATATGATATTGAGTGTTTCACTTTATTAATTATTATAAAAGAAAAGGGACTTAAACGATAGTTTGAATTTTATAGTATTTTGCATACATTGATGATTAAAGGAAATGACCCTTTGTGTCATAGAAAACTTAATTGATTAGTTTGGAAGGCTTTGTTAAGTGTTCATTTGACCTAAGCTTCGATATTGTAAATCCTAAGTCATTAGACGTAGGGAAACAAGTAAATTAACTCTATGTTGATATTTGAATGGGACAGGAGTGGATAAGAATGCTTTAGAATTCATGAAACTTCTATAAGAAGATAACATGTCTTGGAACTTCAATTAAACCTTGGCTAAGCTAGATTAAACTTTGGTGAGTTAGGGTTGATGAGGGGAAAAGGTATTACTTTTTTGTTTTGTAATTATTTTGAAAAATGGTTAGTTATTATGGTGAAGTTTTGTAAAAAAAAAATTTGATGAAAAATTATTTTATGCGGTGATTTTTAGTTAAGAGTCGAGGATTGAGGGGTATTTATTCTATTAAAGTCATTCAGAGCACAATCTTAGTCTCATCCCTTTTTATGTTTTAGATTTTGCTGGCAGCAAGAATTGATCCCTGGGAGGCTCTTTGTGAGCCAAGAAACTTTACCAATTGAACCAATAACCATTCACAACCTTGTCAAATTTTAGACTTAATTTGTTTTATTTTGTTTCTCATACATCTAAGCCATCATTTTATATAATCTCTCCTTTTTGTAGTCTTATCTAAGTTTGAGTTTTTGAATAGAAATATATGTGAAGATTGTGATCTTTTGAATGGGATTTTGTATGTTTTTTGGAATTAAAATTGAATCTTAAAGTATAATTTTGAGAGCTCAAGTTCAAGCTACAAACAATATTTTCACTGTAATTCTAACCATCATTCTTAAAGAGATTTTCATGTATAAATATAAGGGAGATGAGAAAAAATTGAGGATAGATGTGTGTTGATGGTTGTGATAAAATTGGAAGGAAAATAAATAAATGGAAAGAATTTTATTTAGAATTGTATCGTGAAACACTTTTAGATATTTTTTATTTATTCAAATCTTATTTTTATTTGTCAAATGGAAATAAAATGAGAAAGATATGGTTATATATATATTTAATATTTTTTTACTTATAAAATACATTTTTGATTCATATCATGTAATTTATTAGGAAAAAAATTAGGTGGAAGATGGGAGGAAATTCAATTGGAACTAGCTCAAACTCTAGACCAATGTAGTATTAAGCTACGAAATAGACATATTTAATAAGTGTTGTTCCAATAGGACCAAATCAGTGAAAGAAGTGTTATGTGGGAAGGTAAAAATATTATGTGTAGAACTTATTCTCAATTATTTGATTGATTGATGGGTTGTTGGTTATTTGTGAGATGGAGAATGCCATATCCTCTTCTAAAGATTTATTGATTATTGTATTTTGAGCATTGAATCATTATTATGTTTTTGTTGTTGGTGGCATTGTGAAGATTTGTTATTGATCTATTATTGATTTTTGCATTGATATTCAGATGGTACATTCATTATTATTATGTTTTTAGTTCTATTTTAAATTCATGATATGATTCTACTTGACGTAATTTCATTATTATCATTTTAGTTCATTATTATTTATATGTTGATTATGATTCACCACTTGACATATGCTATCGATGTATTCTAGTTGTACATTTATGCATGTACAAGTAGATTATGGGTAATGGTGGATGGGAAAATGAGTGGATTTGCACTATATAATACTACCTCGGTTACTAGATAGCCACAAACTTGGAGGACATCAAAAAAATTAGGTATTGTTTCCTTTCAAGTATTTCGTTCTTGTATGTTTCATATTCAATGTTGATTACTTGTTGTTTTGAATTTTTAGTTTATGACCTTTTTGTCATAATTTACCTTTTGTCTTGATTGTTGGATTATTGACTTTTTGATCTATGATTGTTAAGTTATTAATGCATATTATTGTAATGACTCTAGTTAGATTATCATAAGCTAAACACACATGAAACAATGAAATTACACAATAAAATATGAATGCACACAAAAATATAATTCAATCAAGGTATCATTTGATTATACAGAAATTACATATATAGCATTTCCATTTCCTATAAATAAAAAGATGAGGCTTATCAAAATATCCCACAAATCTCTCATGTATCTCTCATCCCTTTATTTTTGCACACACCCCTATCTCTATTATCTATGTGATTTGTTTTTACAAATCACTTACAAATATAATTAAATTATTTTACCTATATTATTATTATTTTTTGGACAAATTTTAATTTTTGACTAGAATTATAACTAGTTCTGGGGCACAAACCAGGGGCCTAGTCCCCATGAACTATTAAATCAATATCAACGGCTATCACTTGAACACTTTGAACACAAATCACTTACAAATATAATTATATTATTCTACCTATATTATTATTATTATTATTATTATTTTGGAATGATTTTAGTTTTTGACTAGAACTATAATCGGTTCTGGGGCACAAACTGGGGACCTAGTCCCCGTGAACTATTAAATCAATATCAATGGCTATCACTTGAACACTTTGAAAGTACATTTAAACGGCCACATCTAGCCTATAATGACCTGTGAGATTCAAACTTGGGTGGGGTTGGGCACAACCAAACCACTTCACCAATCCTTCTACATCTCATTGGCCTACCTATATTATTATTAAATGAATTAACTCATATAAATAATAATATTACAAACAAATAAAATGTGAGAACTAATGTTGGGCTATTCCTAACATTCCTTTTCTTAGTGTGAAACGTGGAGAAAATATTATCATATATTGTAATTGCTAACAAACTTAAATGATGGTTTTTCGCTCAGATAACCACCAACAATAAAAACAATTAGGATGGTTTTACATGTGGTTAACCAACAACCAAAACATCTAGAAAGTTTTACAGGACAACCAACAACCTGCAAAAATGGTTGTATAAGATAACCACAAACCTATCATGATGTTGCAGTACTCTATTAGTTCTCATCACTATCTTACTCCAAGGGGAAATACAAAGAAGCTCACTTATTACATTATGTGAACATGAATGTATCATATGTTTTTATTTGCAAATAAAAACTAAAAAATAAGCCACAATTGCAATATGTGACTCTGTCGCTTGTCGCTGACAAGAGGCTATTTGTCCTCCAACCTCATGTGTCCTCCATCCCCCTGTAGGTTTACTACTTAGCAAATTCAGCTTTGAGACTCATGTAGAAATAACCCCCCATAATTTAAACGTGGAGTTCCACCGATAATACATCTATGAGATAATTTTTAACAATAATAACTCATTAAAAAACTTTGACGACATAAAAACCAAAAATGACTCTAAATTTTCAATTTTTAATTTTGACCTAAAAAAAAAATTTGACACTTCAAAAGCTTTTTACATTGATTTTGACTTGATTGATAAAAATGTCTTTCATCTTTTGAAAAATAAACCCTATTCTATTGACTAAACTATAATATATACTCACAAGACTTATTTTATTAAGTCAAAACTAAAATATAAACCGACTAACACTTTCCAGTGAAAGTTGAAAGTTTGTAAAACAAATTATGACCAAAACTAAAAAATTAACCCCTCAATAAATGACATGACTTATAAAAAAATACTTGACACGACTGGTGACAGACTGTAAGAAGACTTGAGACCGCACACAGATCCAGACTAATCCAATATATCATTCATACACGGGCTCAGATCTACACAGTTTGAAGTATGTGACTAAGTTTTGGTCAATGACCATATGGAGAGTTGCATGCATTCAGAGCTCGTACGTTGCTAGGTAAGATGATCCATTCAATAAAATCGATGTAGAAGATTATTTCGAACAAAACCAACACATCAGAATCATTACTGTTGTAAAATCAAGCTTAACGTGATCTAATTCTACACAGAGATTTGATGAGCCCTTGGTGAGTGGATTAGAATGAAAGGTATGATAGAATGACGTGGATGGGATCAATTGAATGGAAATATCAATGCAAGGATCTAACAACTCTTTGACGAAGGTTAATCAAGACAAAATAGAATGAGTTGGCAGGCTAAGCTCTTGAATTTTGATAGCACAAGATCATGGTGATAAATGAGGATTTGGGTACAACTGAGGAGATCCACAAATATAATGTCAAATTGAACATGCACGAGAGCGCCAAATCATTGACAAAAGTGCAAACTACAAACGGTAGACTGTGAATATCTTCAAGGCAATAAGATACAAATCTGGCCGAATACAACACAGATACTGCCAATATGGACGTAATGTCAATAAATACAGAACTACGTGCAGCCAAACTTGTCCAATCTCCTTCAACATCAATCACAGCGAGGAGTAAGCAAAATAAATCTAGTGTACAGGACGTGATTTGACATAGAACTGAGCTCTAAATCAGATGCAATTGTAATAGATCTGCACTTAGTCCAGTGAATGTTTTTCCTGCTTTCTATTCTAACGTGATACAATAAAGAATAAAGTTACAAACCAATGTCAAAGAATAATGTCAGTGAATGTAGAAGAAGATTGAAGACGTGGTTGAACCAGATGTACAAAGTTGATCAGTTCTCTGAACGAACTGCGCATTGGTGTAATTCCTGATCACGTGCTTGAACTCTAGGATATCTGCATGACCTCTCAAGCTTTCACTGCATGCGTCCACCTTTCTCGAGCTTGTCTCAGCTCTGGCATGTCGATTTGATTATTTGATTCACATTTCTTTCAATCACAGGGAAACTAAGAGATTACAAAATAAAATAATGACTGTTTATATTATCGTAAGCTAAACAGTATGAAATAATGAAATTACACAATAAAATACGAATATACAACCAAAAAAAAAAATACAATTCAATCAGGATATCATTTGATTATATAGAGATTACATACATAGTGTTTCCATTTCTTATTGAAAAAAGATGAGGCTTATCAAAATATCTCACATATCTCTTATGTATTTCTCATTTTTTTAATTTTGCACACCCCTATCTTTATTATCTACTGATTTGTTTTCACAAATTACTTATAAACATAATTATATTATTATACTTATATTATTAAATAAATTGACAACTCATATTAATAATAATACAAACAAATATAATGTTAATACTAACATTAAACTATCCTTAACAAATGAAAAGCTATCACATTAATAACATTATCAACACAATCATTACGAACGTACATCTGAATTTAAATTTCATTCAACCTATTTAATTGATTAAATGAAATGATTCATCGTAGTCTTGATTTTTATATTGAACATAGATTTCACATATATCTTCTATGCCACTAGTTTTCCATTGTTGTTTCTATTACTTAAAGTGATTTATGACTTGTTTGACTATTTTGTTAAATATTTTCTATTTAACTTAACTCCTTGATTACTTTACTATTACTTTAGCACATAGTTGATTATATTACATACCTTTGGTAGCGTTAGTTTGTTTTGTCCCGAATACATTTCTCATTGATAGATTTTGTCCTTGCTTTGTTGTTATGAAAAAAGGCATATTTGAAGGGCCTATTGAAAGACATTATTTTAGTACTCTGTGATCAAGACTAATAAGCCACAAATTTATTTGCATATAAATGGAAAAAGCTTATTCCTTATATTATTTTGTTTCACCTTATATGAGAGTTCATGTTGCAATACATCAATATTAAATGATCACAAAGGTCAAGGCATAATATGTGTTATATGATTTTGAGTGTTTGGTTTTATCGATTATTATAAAAAGATTCAAATGAAAGATTGAAGAATATATAATAGTTTATGTTATATATTATATTTTTGTTGCATATATCAATCATTAAAGTAAAATAATTATTTGGGTTGTATCAGATTTAATTCATCTTAATTTTCATTTTTGTATCTACTTTATATGTGTATAGTTTTCTATTGTTGTAGTTATAGAGTGATATATAATTTATTTGATTCTTTTGTAAATATTTTCTATTTAACTTTGACTCATTAATTATTTTAGTGCATAGTTTAGATTTCATAACTTTGATAAGGTTAGTTTATCATGTCTTGAAGATATTTTACATTGGTAGATTTTATCTTTTCTTTGTTGTTTTGAAAAAATATATATATGAACAGTTTATCAGAAGACATTGTTTTAGTAATCTATGTTAAAGACTAATAAGCCACAAATGTTTTTACATATATATAGGAAAATATCATTCCTTAGATTATTTTGTGTCATTATGTATGAGAGATCGCATTGCAATGTTAATAAAAAATGATCAAAAGAGTTGAGGCATAGTATGAATTATATGATTTTGAGTATCTGGCTTTATCGATTATTATAAAACAAAAGGAACCCAAATGAGAGTTTGAAGCATATATAATATCTTATGTTATATATCATGTTTTTGTTTCGTAGATCAATGATTAAAGGAAAATGATCCTTTGGGTCATATGAGACTTAATTGCTTGGTTTGAAAGGATTTATTAAGTGGTGATTTGACCTAGGCTTAGACATTATAAAACCCAAGTCATTAGACTTAAGGAACGGAGAAAATAAAGTTTATGTCGATATTTGAATGGGGCCTAAGTAGATGTGAATGCTTTGGAATAAGTAAAACTTATCCAAGAAGCTAACATGTCTTGGAATTTTGATTTAACCTTGGTTAAATTAGATCAAACTTTGGTGAGTTAGGGTTGAGGAGGGTAAAAGGTATCTTTTATTTTGTTTTTAATAATTTTTCAAAATGATTGGGTGCCATGGTGAAACCTTGATAATTTTTAAACTCGGGTTGTTTGATTTTGTCTCTCAGTCATGTAATCCATCATTTCATTCAATCTCTCCTTTTTGTACTCTTGTCTCAGTTGGAATTTTTGCATGCAAATATATGTGAAGACTAATATCTTATGATAGAGAGTTTGCATAATTTTGGGATTAAAATGGAATTCTAAGTTCTATTTTTGAGAGCTTAAGTTTGAACTACAAATGAAAGTCTCACTGCATTTCTAATTGTCATTCTTGAGAATATTTTTGTGTATAAAGATAAGGGATATGGGAAGAAAATGGATGACAGATGTGTGTTGGTGGTCATGAGATAACTGAAAGGAAAATAAATAAACAAGGTATTTATTTAGAATTGCATTGTGAAACAAGCATGGATATTTTATTTCTTCAAACCCTATCTTTTATTGTTAAATGGAAACATGTAAAGCAAGATAAAGTTGTATATATGTATTTCCTTTGCTTGAATATAAACACATCTAGTTTTAAATAGGAAAAAATATTGCTAGGTTAATTGGCATGTGTGTGTGCGTGTGTGTGGGTATGTGTGCATGCGCGTGCATGTTATGTTTTTTGAAACCATTATGGGACTAATATATAAATAATATATAGTATGTGTGTGTTGATACCTTGAATATGTTTTTGTTTGACAACTCCTATTGAGTAACAATATTTTTATATAGTTTCATTTGATTTAAATATTTGAACAATAATAAATAAGGAAAGATGTAGAGTAATATAATGACAATTTTTGTACTTATTTATATATTTGAATATGGTCATACTAAGTATGTCAGAGTAAATTTGTGCAATGACTTACAACTAAGACATTATTTGTTTGACAAAATAAAATTGTCTGAGGTTTTATTGTAATGATGTATTTTATTGTAAATTGTGTGGAAGTTTAAGTATTGAATCTTTCCTCCAATTACGTTTTTATAAGTGAAATAATGCAATAGTCTTGAGGATGGTTTTAATATTTATTTCTTGTACATTTCTTGTAGAGAACAAGTGTGGTTTTTATTAAGTAAAAATCACTTAAAGGTCACTGATTACACATATATTATGGTTTCTTCAAAGGTCATGATGATTATATGATGGACTGATAGTATGCTTCCTTTGTTAGAAAATGTGAAGTGGTTTATGTGCATGTGTTGTAATGCAATTTTTTTAGAGCTCAAATCTAAAGAACAATTTGTCACTTCTTTGTTATTGATTTTTCAACACTAAGAACTTGTTGTATCCTTGTTTGGAGTTACATGGACGAGTCTAAAAATCTGAGAATTTTACTAAATATTTTTAACTATGATTACCATACATTTCCTTATGATAAATTATATGCGTACATGCATTTATTATTTTTAATTATTAATCATAAGAAAGGAGAGAGGGACTCATAATTCTTCATGATTTGATTGCATGATCAGTGACTGGCAATAATATGTGAGGGACTCATGTACAAGGATGATTACCCATGTATAATTATCCATGACAAATGGTACGAATAAATCATTAAGAAAACACAAGTGTTTGGGATCATTCTTATGAGTGTTTTAGAAGCTTGCATGCTTGTGTCAAGATGAGGCTTTTATTACATGTTACTTAGTCATAGGATTGACTGTTATTTCTCATTGTTGAGTGTTGACTTGCACATCTCTTTTTTATAAATTTATTATTTATTTCAAAATGTGGACATGGTCCAATTTTGTGATTAGACTTAACTTCAAGATATAATTAAAATGACTCAAGTTTATGGATGGGGACACTAATGGATGGGTTCCATTTTCCCACTCTGTATCATGACTGTGAGAACTTTTAATCCATTGGTTTTAGTTGTTGGTTTCAAATACTCGATCTCTATTTTATAATGAAGGTAATTTTTGGCATTGTAAGGAGAATGAGCTTGTGTGTATTGTATCAACCTTTCTATAAAGTTATGAGTACATTGGAAAGTGAATTAGTACTTGTTGATTGAATCTTAATTATTTTTTGTGAAAGTATTGATTTGTATCAATAAATTAAAGTTGATATTTATTTCATTTGAGAATTATTATATCATTAAAAATTAAAAAAATAGTTGCACTTGGAAATGATGAACTGAATTATTATATTGATAGATGATAAGTTAGTATACAATGTATTGAATGGATCAATCTAGTAGTAAAGTTTTACAAGAAATGTTAGTGCAATTTTTATTTGATGTATGATCAAATATTGAATGTTTGATGAGCTTATATTATGTATTATGTAATACAAAGAATGAACTTAATATTTGAAAAAGATTATATATTTGTACTTTTTAATTTATTGAAATCATAAAGAAAGAAAATGTTGTACATAACATTAAAAAACAATCTAAAGTTTGATTGATTTTTGAAGTGTAAAAATGTTTGGATGTTCAAATGAGATGACTATCTTGTTCATCACACATGGTTGGGACCAATTGATAGTGTGATCATATAGAAACAAAAATTGTTTAACATTTGGTTAATGTATAAATTACAATACGATTGAATACAATGACAAATTAGATAAGTGAAACTTAGTTTGGTTTTGCATTGTATGCAATGATAATTATAAGGTTTAAGTTAGATGTTTGGTCAAATAAATGAGTCCAAACCATGTTCAATAAAGTATTTGACAATGTCAAATACAAATGAATAGTAATCTTAAATAATGTGAATGACTCAAGTGGTTGTGACTAAATGATAAATTCTTTAAGTGTAAACTTGAGTTATTTTGTGAACAAATGAATGAGTAACATGCTAAGCTTTAGACAAATATCTAAGCAATTAATGAATCTAAGGTGGATTGGAAAAACAAGATTCAATATTGATAAATTATTGTGAAACTGCGTGTTATATAGAGAATAGAACTAAGGTATAGCCTTAGGTAAATGAATCATAATGGGCCTAGAGAACTTCCACGTAAAACCAATGTTAAATGGTTCACTTAATAACTTCACTACACATCATAGAGACTCTAAAAAATGAACAAATGAGTAATACTAACCTTTACGAGTTGTGTGGACTCGTAAGGGGGTAAGAAAATGATACCAATGCTAACGTGTTGCATCAAAATTTTATGTGAACCTATTTCATTATGTAATGTTTACTTTTGCATGTTAAATTTTAAGTTTGCAAGTTAAATGAAGTGAATCATGTTTTAGGGAAGTACAAAAAAAAATTGATGTTGCATTTTTAGGGCATGTTATAGGTAGCAAGACATAAACATGAACATTATCACAATTGCATGAATTAATAACATACATTGAAAAATATTATATCAGTCAATGATTTTCCATTGGAAACATACATTTGGAAATGAATACTAACAACTTGTACAATAATAACAAGATAATGCATGACATTAAACATGTTAGGAATATACCATGTAGATGCAAATATTTGAAAGCATGACACAATAGAATCACATTTAAGAATATGCATATCCATAACAACAGCTAAAGTACATAGAGAGACATAAACTATATAATAATTTATACACTCAATGGATACAACTAGAGAAATATGACTCTAAGCAAAACCCTAAGAAGAGGCAAATAATAGAAATACTCTGAGAGGAACAATTAGATGATTCAAATTTGATACTATGTGAAAGAATATATAACTTTAAGGGAGTAAACACTATTGATGTGTGTTTTATATACACCATGGAACCTTACGAGGTGCCTTATAACATTATAGTATTGGTGAATAAATATTCACTCAAAGGCTCGAGTTGTAGGGTACTGGGTTTTATAAACAACATGGTGGTAGAATAGTAGTAAACATAGTAGTTGTTTACTTCAAATTGTTCAGAGATGGCATGAGTCTAGACCTACTTGAGATGGGTGGATTGATGATGAGTATAACCTAGTTGAGATGGGAAGGATCAAAAGAAACTCAAAAATAAATAAGGGTAGGGAAGAGAAGAAGGTTTGTGAATCAGACAAGATGAAACCCTCCTAACTTGGATATTTGAACTAGGGTTTGGATAAATAGTCAAGAACCAATGCCTGATGTAAGTTATTATTAGTACAAAAATAGTCAAACATAGTTAAGAGTCCAAGGAAAAAAGGATGCAGTGAACTTTAATGCACATAATCAAAGGTTTTTATGTTTATGAGATGCAATTGCACATATACAAAAAGAGATTATGATTATTACACAAAAGCATTTAGGTCAACTACTACACAATATGAATAACTATATAAAAATAACATTCATGCACAACCAAAAGACTAAGATCTCAGATTGATGGAGATTATTTTAAAACCCACAAATTTAGAGAAGAACAAGATTTGCACATTAAGACCAATTGTAAAACAATCCTCAAAATTTCATATTAATATTAATAGCCAAAATTCTCCTCCATTTGGGATTAGGAGGATATAAATATAGATAGGCTTGGGGAGGGGATGCCTCATCTTCCAAGTGAAGTCTAAATTTATATGTCCAATTATAGAATTGTGTGTCAAAAATTCATGCATAGCATGCATGTATAAAAAGTGTGTACATAAACAAGATCCCTCAACCAAAATATAATACATGTATGGCAATAAATCTAGGACCACCAGTCCAAATTTAATTTAGAACATGAAAACACACACACACACACAAGGTGGTGTTGATGTGGTACTACTAGAAGAGGAAAATGGTTGCATGATAGATGTTGGAATTGAAGTAATCATAGTGACCATTGTAGTTCCTTGAAGAATCAAAATTGGTCATGTTGAAGTATGCATTACTGTATATTCATAGAACTGGGGATCTTGTGACAATGTAGTAGAAACTATAGTTGATTGTGTGCTTGGTGCTAACCAAGAAACTTCCTTTGTAGCTTTAAGTTTCTCAAATAATGCATATGTAGCTTCAAACTCTAATGATATTGTCAGAATTGAGTATGGAAGGTTTGAATATTCTAACAACTTTACCCACTAACATTATATGCTCTATTTTCAAGGCTTTGAACCTAGCTCCAAGGGCTTCAACCTTAGTCATATTATATTTTACAAAATTGATTAGTCACTTTCTATTTTACAAAATTTATTAGTCACTTTATTCATGAGTCTTATAGACAGTTCCCTCAACTTCTTTCTTGAACCTAACTGCAGCTGCCTTAAGAAGTGCTTCAAAATTAGCCATGTTTACCAACTACCCAATGGAGGTTATCACATATGTGACCCTGATATCCTTTAAGATTTCCAAGGCATCATTTTCTTGGCTTGTAAAATACCTTATCAATGCTTTCATTTTTGCATGTCAATTAAAGGCACCATCCATATTTGAAATCACATAACTCAAATCCCATATAACATCTTCGGAAGACATTAGGTTTAGGTGATTGAATGCATTGTTTCTCACACACTGAACCAAGAAGTTGAGTCTTTTTTAAAATTCTTTTAATTGGTGCCAAATTTTTAGCACCTTTACCCTTTCAGGCTAGGATTCACCCCTAGAAACTCAAATTGTATTCAGAATGTTGTACAACCTTGTGGCTGCACTTTGGATATTGTCCAGGGAGCATGAATGATTTTTCTCTGTAAAAGCCTTTGTTATGCTTGCTCTTGGACTTTATACATTTCTTTCATGGCTTCCCTAGTTGAATCCATGGAAGATAAAAAATCTTATGAATATTATGTGGTGTCACTTAGATTCCTTTTGGGATTCTTGGCCAAGGGAAACATGTTTTCCCTTTGTTTTAGTATTATTTCCTCCCTTCTGCTAGTGTTCACCCCCTTCCTCTTTCTTACCCTCTAAATTATACCACTTTATTTTCAAAATGGGTGGATACTATGGGTAGCTCTACGAGGACCAAGTTTTGTCTATCACCTCTTTGGCCTTGTTGCTCTTTAACCCATTATGACACAATGAGTTCCCCTTGTTCTTCAAGTTGGATGGGGTCTGTAGAGGTAGGAGGTGGTTTAATCATTGGAGGTGCCATTGAGGCACTTATTTAGATGGGAAATTGAAGGGGTGGTTTAATAATCCTTTGCCATCCTGATACTTTTGTTTGAAGGATGATTTCTACCACATACTTTGTTTGGCCTAGGATTCTCAAAATTATCATTGTGGCAAACTATGTGGGTGCATATTATGGTAACAGTAGCTCTAATTAAACTGAATATTTTGGAGGGACAAGTGCCCTTTGGGGATTAAAAATAAAATTGACACTAAGTTCTCAAAATAGAATCTCTTTTTGGGAGCCATTTTTTGGGTTGGAGCAAAAAGAATGGAAGAATCAATAGAACTAGTAATTTATGATCTAGGACTAGCAGGTGATATATTAACAACTTGAGTATCTATAAAAATAAGGGAAGAATCAAGAGAATAAACTACATTAATAATTCCATACCTTTCATCCTCGATAGGAATTTGTTGGTCAAGTGTTCTAGCTAGAATTTCTTCTCCTCCCAGGCTTCTCAAGCTTATGGATTTTGCCTTTTCTAACTTTATCTCTTCCTATGTTTCATCCTACATTCTTGCTTCACTTAATTCTTGATGTGGTCCCTTCATTGTTTCTAAAGTTTCTTCTTCATATGCAAAATAATCAACTAGTGAAATTACATGTCTATGCTCTTCATCATTTGTTTCTTCATCAAGGGATTCTCTGGGGTAGCTAGGCCTAATGATGATCTTTCTTTCAATTGTTGAATTTTTAAGGAGGCTAGGAGAACTCTAGATTATCCTTGGTGAGTAATGTTAGGAGGAATAGGAGGTGAAGGGTAAGATGAAATAAATAAAGGAGGCACAATAGTATGAACTACTACTGCAGGTGATGGTGGAGGGATGGGTAGTGGAACAATGATGGTGGAGGCAAGAGTGGATGGAGAGGAGACCAATATAGTAGGAAATATTTGAGGACATGTTCCTTCACTTGTGGTAATGGGTGGAGATGGACTCACTAAAGGTGATTAGAGGAAGGAGGGGTATATGGGAGAGATGAGAAAGAACTTTGCATAAACTCAGGGAGCCTTACTTGTGTGATCAAAGTAACTGGAGCTAGAAGTTCCCAAAATAATGTGATCATTTGTCCATCTGGAGGAGGTGAAGGCCTCATAATTATATTTTTTATGCCTAAAGTGGTATCAAATGGATGAATAGAGATTGGATGAGGACAAGGGAGACCTTTTAGAATATCCTTCCTAATTTGGATATTTTCCTCCCTTAGACTGATAGGCTCTCCTTCTAATAGATTATTCTCTTTTTATATGGAAGAGAGAGGTTGATCTTATTCGACTGGGTATTGAGGTTGTGGTTGAGGCCATTGATAACTCCATGATATTTATTCTCCTTTACCATTTCATTTTCTTGTTCCTTGGTGATTTTTGGGTCATATTAGATGGCTTTAGCAATGATCATTAACATCTCATTATCTCTCATATGGGTACAGACCTCAGAACCATCTAAAGCATTCAAAAATATAACATCATGCTCATATTCCTTATGACTATATTTAATGGTAACCTCTTTTCTCTCTTTAAGGAACTTAAGATAATTTCTAACTTTTCTCCTGGGCTCGCATTCTCTGAATTGGACCACCTTCAAATTATAATGGGCTTTGACCTTTCCCACTTGATTGAGTTGTGCATTTATTACATAGTGAAGTTGCCCAATGATTAGGGGAGTCTTGTGATAGTAAGCCTAGTTTTTTATGCTAAGCTCCTCATCCACATTAGTATACAACTGATGTGCAATTTATTAATCTACCAACTTATCTAGGACATGACATGGTTACAACAAAGGGGGTACTCTGGTCCCTTCAATTTTAATGATGGTATAATCTAGGTAGTACCAATAATCTCCCATTTTGGAGATGTTCCTTCTCAAATTTTTAGATAACTTGGGAATATAAGTGCCATAAATGGACTAATAGACTCGAAGATAAACTTCCTCACAAATTCTAGTGATATCATTCTTGAATCTATAAACAAATAAAAAAGAATAGTCATCACAAATTCTATTACTTAAATATTTGATGGATGGCTCTTGTAGTTCTCCATGAGTCCCATGGACCATCCCAATGAATGAATCTAATAAATAAGATATCATATAAAATTTGTCATTGATTGGCCTCTATTCTAGCTTGAACATTTGTGCCTTTAATCTGACACTAATAATTTCTCTCAGGGCTACAATTTTGTCTAAAATTAAGATAATATTCAACAATGGCACCCATTTTACCTACATATAAGTGATATTAGTGAAGCCATGAAACCTATTCATGATGGGGATTCCTACCCCAATACCTGATCTAAACTTGATTATAGAATTAGAGGAAATACCTCCCTTGGGATTCAACCTCTCCCATTTCACTAACCACTTTTCAATTTTCCTTCTACGGTGTTTTGATCCATCTATACATTGTTGAAACATAGTTATAAGAAACCTCAGGCCTTGGGATCCTGAGATACCTCTCAAAGACTCACCCCAAAACATATGCAATTACATTCTTTCATTTTATAATATGCAGGCAATCTCTAGTGCAAGTTCCATTAAAGAATAAATCATGAAGTAAGTTTATATAAGGCATTACCTCAGGTTTTATGGCCACATTATGCAGTCTTATATTCTTTATCAACATCAAATCATCAATATATTACCTCTCCTACTGAGATAGATGATCCTATGAGGAGTATGGTTTTATGGCCTCCACTACATTCCAGACAATTGAATAATAGAGAAACTTGAAATCAAGGGCACTTTTGTCAAATGCAGTGTCTATATATTCAATGCTCTTAGAGATGGAGTATGAGGAGGGGACCTGGCCATGTGATGATTGTAGAGAAACCATTTTAGTAATTTGAGACTAGGTATTTATCTTGCATAATAGCTGAGATTTCTTGTGGATTCACTAAAAAAACTAGGGCTTTTGATTGCTTGAAAGCTCATAATTGCAATGTTCAACTTGTGGATTAATGGCAAAGTGACTTGTATTTACTTAGATTTTGCATATATTACAAAATCTTGAGTCTTAAATACATAGTTCATGCAACATCAATGTGAATAATGGCTTTTGATTTTGTTCTCATCTAGATCAAAATTTACCAATCAGCTTTGGTGCATTATTACTTGCCATATGGTAACTCTTTGTTAACTTTACATACTTAGTCAACACTTTGAGATAGATGTTGATTTATTGCTTACTAGACTTTTCTTAGTTTTCAAACTTTTTATATTTACTTTGGTCATTCATCTCCTTGATTGTGACATTTTTATTTACCTCACTTACCTAGGGTCCTTAGACTTATGAATATTGCTTTATATCCTCCATGAGCTACAAGTTAATGAGATTGAGCCACGTGGTAAATCTTAAGGTTTTGAAGCTATTTAGACTTTCAAACTATATACCTCTTTTGGAAGGGCTCCATGGGGTTGGGATGTTGACATGCGGTGTGATATCAAGGTTTAGGGACTCAGAGACTTAGAGGTGCAGGACCACGGGGCCATTGACTTGGTACTTTCCTGAGAGTGCTCTAAGTGAATAAGATTGTGCCACATGTCCTAATCTTGAGGATCTAGGTTCTCATGATACCTAAGGATTTGCTTTGATCATCTATGTTTTAGGTTCATGGTATTACACCACGTGGCATGATCTTAGGGCTACAGGGACTTCGAAGACTTATATTTTTTTATGAAACAAACTTTGTCCTATTTGAACATGATCTTACCACATGGATGGCTTCATGTGATTCGATTGCCTCAAAGGTATAAAAAAAATTCTATGGTGAGCTCGAATCAATGTGATTATGCCATTTTTTTGGATCATGGGGTTTCAGGTTGCAGAACCTTTTGATTTTTTATGAAGTTTGAAGGGTCAAGGATGAACATGAACCTACCACTTGTCCTAACTTTAAAGTTCCAAAAACTCAAAGAACATAATGATTTAGGAGATTTGAGTGTAGATAATTTTTAAGTCTTTGAAATAGTCTTACATGCCCATGAAATCATAGAAACACTAGGATATAACATATTAGCTCCATTAGCCAGTAAAATCATAAGGTCAACTTTTGAGAGAAACTATGAAAATCTAAGGTTAAAAAATAAATCATAACTAATTTCCAAGCTTTGATTTTTATAATTTTGGAATTATGCAATTTTGACTTTAGAATTTTGAAAATAACCTTAGACTTATGCATGTCAAAATCAATGTCATGGATCTCTAAAGTTCATAGGTCTTAGAATAAGGATTTTCAAACAATAGTGGGTGTCTATTTAAATTCAAAAAATGGGTGTGTGTGTGTGTTAGGTCATAACAAACACATTAAGTAATCTTAAGAAAATTTAGATCGACCATAAGTAAGAGGAAAGATTTAATCGTACAAAGATAAAGAGCATGAAAGATAATGCAGGGTCACCCAAATATTTTATGGAAATGTGGTTTTATATTAAAATGAAATACAATATAACCATAAACATGTAATTAATATTACTGATATATAAAATAATAAAATAAAATTTTATATTGTTCCAATTCTAAAGCAAGAAATGATAATAAGAGGGTTTAGACAAGTGTATTATTTTTGGGCAATATGAAAATATTCATCATAGTTTGACATCAAAATTTAGGGTTTTTGTGGCCAGAAAAAGAGTACACAGAAAAATTATGGCAACATGAGCACCTCCCCATAATTATACACTTCAAGTTTCTAGTTACTATAACAATAAACAACATATTTTAGGGAAACATGAGACATGTAGAATCTGATTTGACAACTATGTTTGCTAAGGTCAGTGCTTTGAAAACCTCATTCGA
Organism: Torreya grandis; assembly: GCA_037957365.1. NCBI lineage: Eukaryota > Viridiplantae > Streptophyta > Pinopsida > Cupressales > Taxaceae > Torreya > Torreya grandis. The sequence continues at coordinate 1,460,313 of JARHVA010001202.1, forward strand.
TATTCCTAATCTTCACATCGATCCCTAGAGAGTTGATCATTTTATTCAAACCCCAATAGGAAATTTTAACCTTCAAAGAATAAGGAAAATGATTTGTTTTGGGCCTTATGTTCAAGTCAAAAAAGTTTTTAAGCATTGGTTAGTTATTAAGCCCCTTAACGGTATACGATATCGGTCATAACACACTAGGTAAAATGTAATGCATCGAGACATTCTAATGTAACATTTTCAAGTGTGTAAATATAATGGTCTTCAATGCTACAATGAATGCTTGATGCTCAATATAATGTAGTAGTAAATTTGATTCTTTTCGATATCCTTATATTTTTGTATGCTTTCTCTATATATGTGCATTAATTGCCTCATTAATTTTATTATCCTAAATGCATGAATGCACTTGTGTATTTATAAACCCCTTAAATTCAAATTAGGACCCTGCTAAGGTGCAAGCTGACACATAATGGATGAAATATTGACATGATAGGACCCACAAAACCTGGAGGACCCCCAATGGGTAAGAAAGGTCCACATATCAAAAACATATAATAGACATTTCTAAGAAAACCACTAAAATAGAAGAGGAGGAAAGAAGAAAGATAAGGGAGGAGAACGAATTAAAAAATGACCACAAACATTAAAAATGCACTAATAAAACTTATTGTGGATCAATAATCGACAAAAACACACAAGGATCTTTGAATAATACAATTTTACCACTAACTAGATGGAGGTTTATATGGAGGGGTGAAGCCCCCATATTCATCTCACAAGAGATAAAAGAAAGAATATACTATTTAGCCCCATTCCAATGTTGACACGTGCTTTTACAAACTGTTGGTTTAGGTTTTGATGTCCTTCATACTCTTTAAAAACCTTCTTCACTGGTAGGTTGGTTTGTTGCTTCATGTCAAGGTAGACAACTCATCATAAAATAAAAGAATATCACTTGATGGGGAGTCACATCACTATAGATTAGGATGATAAAGGTGGTTTGAAGTAGTGGTAGGGGGCATAGTTGTGGCAGTCCCTGTATAGTTAGGTTAAAGACCATCTTTGTTTGATCCACTACTTTAATTGAAGATTTAGATAGAATCCATGTGAACAATCTAGGAAAAAATAAAAACCATAAAAATGTTGTCTAGTAGAACATTGTAATCATATAAATTTTCTAAGAAAAACTTGTGAGAGCATAAACAAAAATATGTTAATATATAATGGAATCAAAATGTATTGATCCTTTTGTGATAATGGTAGTAGATGGAGTAAACTGTGCAAGATTGCATCCATAAAAATGCCACAGAAATACTCAACTTGTTTTCTATTTACGGGATCCATTTAAGGAAATAATCAAAGACAATGCAAGACACATTTTTACCTTGAGCATTGGGCTTGGCTGTGAGACATTCAAAGGCTAAACCTCCAACCTTGCGTAACATATGTAGTATGATGTTTGTATCCTTTGAGCAGTCAAATTTGGTAGGAAGGCCGTCTGAAATGGTTTCAATACTGATGTCAATCTGAGCAATGAACCCTAGGTCTTTTGCTTCCCTCGGGTTTCTTGGAAAATGTTAGAAATTTCTACAATAAAGCCCAAAACACATTAACTGTTATAGCCTATTCCATGACAAACCAAACCAAAATACATAAATAATTGGTGCCCCTTGTTTGATTTTCATGGAGCCACATGGTGAATTGCATGGTGGAGTATCGTTTCACTCTCTTTACATCAAAAATATTATAATATATTTTACATAATATAATAGTTACATATTTATATAATCTATATCATAATATTTGTGTATATTAAACATTAAATATTTAATATATATGAATATTATATATCTTATATATTACATATAATATATATAAATATTATCGTATATAATAACTAATATTTAATTTTTAAAAATATTACCGTGACATAGTTGGGATTTTATCATGACTTAATAATACTTAAAAATATGGATTGGGTGCAACACAGCATGGGGCTAGACTCAATGAGATGCTCTCAAATTATGTTCACCAGGGACAAACTTGAAATATCATTCTTCATTCAATTGGGAGCCTATGGTTAAAAATAAAGCTGGTTATCTAGGAAAAGTCTATGGGCAATGTGCATAAATACTACAACGATGAAACAAAAGTAATAGTTGATTCAAAGACCTATTCATTGACAATTCTGAAGTCTTTTTAAAATGTTCACCATGCATTATGAAACAAAATAAACCCATTTGCTTCCCCCAAGAGCTAAAAGTGCTAACCTTAGTATAAAAAAACTCTTGCTTTGTGTTGCGAAGAAAGGCAACAAGGCGCCACTCAAAAAAAGGGACCCCAATCATGAACATATATCAAATGTCCAAGTCTAGAGAGATAATGAGGCAAAACATAAGCATCCTAAATAAATAAGGAGACCCTAGCCCACCCTTTTGCCACTCTGCATAGAGTTTATTGTGTTCCTTTCCTTAGATTTGGGCAACTACAAATAAAATTGGGTTCAACTGTTTATGGTGTTTTGCAAATTATATTCCTAAATTCTTTGCCAATGTAATATTTCCACACAGATATATATATATATATATATATATATCTGTGTGGAAATATTACATTGGCAAAGAATTTAGGAATATAATTTGCAAAACACCATAAACAGTTGAACCCAATTTGTTTAACCTAATTGTGGATGTATACAAATCAGGATGTAACTCACCATGCACTACTTTAGTCTATAATGGCTTGAATTCTTCGTGTCAAGCGATAGTGTATTTTCCCAATTTATATGTCAAAATTGCAATACCTTTGGTTTCAATAAGGGGACATATGTATTGGTTGGTTGAAAATCCTAGAATGTTCACGTCAATCCAACTATGGGTGATCAAGTTTTGTCTTTGCGATTGCAATGGTGATATTATTTTCATTACAATGGCACTAGAAAAATTAGAGCCAACCAAGGGCAATTTGGAATTTTGGGTTTGGAGTTTTGGATAAAAAATGAATTAGACATGGGTACATACAATTAATAACAAGATTGACTTTCCATCCATTGGGGTGATCAGACATGGTGTGTTATGGTTGACAAAAAATCATTTCAATACTTTAGTTATATATTTTACATGATCTGCATGAACAATAATCAACATTGTAATTCCAAACATTCATGCATAATATATCATGTAGATTTCTTGGTAGATTGTGTTTGTGAAGCTTTTGATCACTACGAGTGTTTCATAAAACAAAACATTGTGCCATATAGACATTCTTTGATTTTGACCTTTGTAAATAGAAGGGAGATTGTGAGTGCATATGCATAATGTGAGAAACATGAATCCTACCATATTAAATGTTTGTACCACATCTAAAAACTTGCTAGCAACATTACAACTATCCTCATTGTGGCATATAAACATTCATTGATTTTGCCCATTGTGGCAAAGCTATAGAGACATGACACCAAAATGATAGTCAACTTGAATCAACCTTGATTCTATGCAAAGGACAAAAAATCATGCTAACAACAAATCTATGGGTGAAACCAAGTTTGGTTAATGGATTCAATGGAGAAATTGTTCACATTGTCTACAATCTAGACTTAAAGCCACCATCATTACTAATGTACATAGTTGATGCATTCAAAAAAAAAAATTGGTCCACCATGGGATAGTAAGAATCCTTTGCATCTTCCAATTCCTCCTATTACTCAAGGCAATCATAGAAAAATACCTATCAAAATGTCATGGGGCCTAACCATACATAAATCACACAAAATGACTCTTAAAAATGTAATAATTGATATTCACAACATAGATCGTCAAGGCTTGACCTTAATTATTGTATCGAGAGTACGGTCCCTCAATGGCATATATATCTACTCTACTTTTCCATTTGAGCATTTTGTAATAACGAAGGATTATCAATATGTAAACGTAAGGAAATCAGAGGAAAAAATACTGAGAGAATTGTGTTTTCCAATTCATTTGTATCAGTTCTAATTGTAATATACCATTCTATACATTTATTGAATGAAATTTTACAAAAAAAATGATTATTGTTTTATTTTCTAAGCTTTGTATAATTTTGTATATAGAATTTGGCAAAATATAATTTGTATAGATGTAAATCATTTTCTAATGGTAAATTAACACTTTATTTGCATATTGGGCTATTAAAATGTGTCTAGGTGAAGACCTAGTGTCAGATGCACTTGCAAGCACTAATGGATAAACTAGGCTAATGGATTGGTGCCACGTGGTGCTATGGGAAGAGCAATCTTAAGGTTGATGGCCATCAACAATATCACTAGCCTAGAAAACCATGAACCTAAACCAACAAATGATTGCAATGTATACATGGTGGTGACATCACAATCATAGATAAACTTTGACTCTTGTTTACCCATCATTAAAATGTCAATCATGGGTGCCTATGCATAACATAACAGATCAAAATACAACACATGACATCATTTTGGAAGCTTAGGGAGGCACACAAAGAGCCATAGGTGGTGAATGGAACTTGAAGTAAATATAGGTAAGATTGTTGTACTTGATAAAGTCAAGCTAGAGTATGAGTTTGGGGCTTGAGGCACAAACAAAGATGAATTTAGGGAAGCACCCCAAACCTGGTTAGGAAGTGCAAAGTTAAGAAATCATGAAAGGGAACCCATGAGAGCTTAATGGAGTGAAGAGCTCGGGGGCATAAACATAGTTGAGGATGAGCAAGGGAGGAACTCACAGTCAAAAGATAAATTCAAAATGGAGCCCAAGTGGTCTACACCTAGGCTCAACCAAGTTCAGTTCAATTGTGGTGAGTTGAAGGTGAAATTGAGGTAGTTTCAAGATAATTAAAATGGGGTCCCAAAAGTGAACATAGATAAAATGCATGTGAAGCCCTAATAGTGTTACCACTATCAAGGACAAATTTACATTTATACCAGATAACTCTAGGGAATACATGAACCCCTCCAGATTGGATGATTCACCCCCTAGTATCATTCCCAGTGACTAACATTGAGACTATCACACAACCACACATCACTATCCCATTAGTCATCATAATTTATGAGCCACATGTTTCCCATATCTTTGCCAAATTAGATGATCATTGCCAACCCGCCCCATGAAGACTCGAGGTTAAACCACATGATGCCACATTTCCCTGACAATGTAATATTTTTTAAAACATAATTTAAATAGTATACTATTTTTAGTTGGTATAAATTTAGCTATACATAACTCTTTTAACAATTTAGTAATTAATGCTTCTATTATGACCATTGTAGACACTAATGAGAAGTGAACACTCGAATAAAAAGGCCCGTTTGAATTATGCAATACACAAGGATGAAATAAATGTGCATAGACAACTTCATTACCTTACAAAAATAACAAATATTTACCCACCACTTACGGATGAAGCTATTAGACAACCTCAAAACAAATTCATGAAAGAATGGATAGTCTTTCGTCAATACATCCATGCTCCATTTATAAAGAATTATATCCAAGTACTCAAACACAAAATTATCATGGTAGCCTTACATGTTATCGATGCATTGGTGAAATAAATATCAAGCACTTTTGTGCAGCGAATAACATGGACCCAAGTATACAGCCTAAAGTTATATCTGATCTCACTCAAGTTGAAGAAATGTTTATTTCAAGAGTTAATCCAATATTGCAGGTAACTCATGCACGTGGTGGAAAATACAAATATAGTGGCCATACTATTAGTTTCCCATAATATATATCTTATATTGTTAATTATCTATCACACCAACCTACATACCTTGACATCTTAGTATTAAGAAGAGTTGGCTCAGACAACAACCATATTATTGCTTTGTAAGTAAATCATGTGTTAGTGAAGCTCTGCACTATAAAATGGAAAATCATCCCTACTATAGAGATGTTCAAATTGACTACAAAGCACTAGATGCCCTGCTTGTCAAGGCCTACTGATATCTGCTCTCTCCTTCATCACATTACAATGGAGATTCAAGATATGCCAATTAGCAATATGGATTTTGATGATGACATAAATGTGCTTATAAATCTACAACACCAATGAACATCATCTTTTGTAGATTCTCTTCCAAATGCACGAAGAGAAGTCATTTGCATAAGAGACTATGTAAACAACACAAATAGTGATAACCCACCTATAATTAATTATCCAAATGTTAATGATTCACCTATAAATGAATATAACATCAACTCTTTTCCCAGTAGGTGTTTGCATGTACCAACATCCTCACATTAAAAAGATCTAGCTACATGAATATGCTTTGCACTTGATCATATATCAAGATAACTAATTTAAAAGCCACCCATGCTTCTGTTATTTTTTGTTAAACCTAATTATGCACCATCAAAGCTAGGGAACATCAACAATATTTGTAAAAAGAAACATATAAGACAACTTACCACTCATAATTTCAGACTTGTGTGCATATCTAAATAATTACCTAATGCAAGTATTGTAGATCAATTAATGCATTTTGAGTCAATGCTTAGAAGTACACATTCATTTTGGTCAAAATGTAGAAGCAAATTAACAAATATGATCACATAACTGGGATCACCAACACTATTTTTCACCTTGAGTGCAATAGATACTAGATGGCTAGACATACATAAAATCATGCCAAAAGCTTCAAATTATACCCTAGAGAACAATCCCTAATGGAGAAATCAGAGCCTAATTACGAATCCCCATCTTGCATCTTCATACATGGAAAAAAGGTTTGCAATCTTCTGTGAAGAAATTCTTGATAAACATCTTCACAACAAAGACTATTGGTATAGGTATTCCTATTGAAATTATGTTTTTTTTTACATTTTATATATATTAAAAACCTATCTCAGGTTAATATTATTTAATATATTTTTTATACTTAGGTACGAATGGTAACATAGAGGATATGTGCACATCCATGGATTCATATGGATAGAAAATGCACTGAACATGGATGCATTCAATTGGAAAAATGCACTTAAGGTTGAATCTGTAAAGAAATACTTTGATCAACATGTAACAACATGGAATTTGCGCAACAATAATAGCCTCCACACCAAAAATCCACCATTTTGATCTTGATGATCCATGTTTGCTCACCACTGATGCAATATTGCATAGCGATCCTCAAAAAGATTACGAGGAACTTCTAAACCGAGTTTAACATCACACAAAATGCAATGACTCTACATGCTTATGGAAAAAAGGAGTGACTTTACAATGTAGATATAATGCCACATGACCATTACAAACAACTTCAAGCATGTTCATTGATAGTTAAGGCCGAAAGACTTACCTTCCAACACGAAATGATGAAAGAGTAAATATCCATAATGCAATCATGCTTTCAATATGGCGTGCAAATGTAGATTGCCAACCAGTTATTTGTCAGCATGTTGTGCTCAAATATATAGCAAAATATGCAGCAAAAGCTAAAAGCAAATATGAAAGCTACCATCATATGCTAACAAGGATATCATCTATAATCGGAGCAGAAAGCACAACCAAGACTGCATATAGCAAGTTTCTATAAAAAACTATTGTTGATCGTGACATAGGTGCACACAAAACATGCATGTTACAAAAGCAACCTTTAACAATTTGCATCCGAACCTTTATTATCTTATATTTTGGTAAATAAATCTTCAGATGAGTTCTTTAAAGTGCATCTACTGATAACAATCTACCATCTTTCATTGATGCATATCTAAAACACCCTTCTTTTCTTGATAATTTGCCACTCATTAAAGTTGCACAGACATGGTCTTACAATAATAAGAGGAAAGCTAATCAATGGAGAAAGAAACCAAATCAATCAATTGTTCGTATATTCCCTCGTTTCTCCTCCAAAACTGCTATTGAATCACCATTATATAAGAATTTTTGTTGGATAGAGCTCTTACTTTACAAACCATTTCATAACATTGTAGTGGACATTGGTTTGAATAAAGTAGACAATATTAGGCATTGGGAACAAATTAAAGATTCTTACAATCCATGGTAAACTAAGTGAATACCTATAAAAGAAAATAACAATGTCGAGACAAGCAGTGATAAAAGTGATAATGAAGAACATCTATAACATGATATGGAAATGCATGAGTGGGAAATCTTATCTCATACACACCCATCTGGAAATGTTGAGCTAGATGACATTAACATGCTTGGATTTCGTGACTTTGACGACAAACACAACTAAAATTATTTAGATATCTTGTTTAACCTGCACATAACTGCACAACAATTCATAGATTCATAACATGCAATTTCAAAAGATGTAAACATTGAGTGCAATAACAAACCAATATCATATGAGTTGTTAAGTACTCAACAAATAACCTTTAACAGAATTCACCAACATGCTCAAAAAAGCCCACAAGGTACGTCACTTCAAATGATTGTATAAGGAACAATAGGGACAGGTAAATCTTGATAAGCATAATTAAACACACCCTGGATAAGCTTCCAGGAAAAATTAAATCTCCCCTGCTTCTTCTTGCTCCAACTAGCGTTGCAACATTTAACATAAATGCATCGATAATACATTCAACACTTCACATCCCTATTTAAAAATTGAAAGCGTTAGAGGGACACACGTTAATAACTTTTCAATAAGAAATGAGACACATTCAACACGTGCTCATAGATGAAATGAGTTTTATAGGGCCAAAGATGCTCAGTAAGATAAATAATCGATTATGTGAAGCATTTTCTCAACAAAATAATGAAGACTTTGGTGGTTGCTCAATTATACTCATTGGAGACTTGGGACAACTCTCACCTATAAATGATATTTCAATGTATGCAGGTAGATATTTTATGCACACATTATTGTGAACATTTGATACAATTATTACATTAGAAACAAATTTTTGCCAACAGGGATGCATTGAAAAATAAATACTATTAAATTTTTTGTTAATTAACATCAGAGATGAAAACCCAACAAAAGAAGATTGGAATATGCTCATGTCAAGAACAACATCATTCATACTTCTAGAAAAATAAGAAGATTTTTAAAGATCTACACATTTGGATGCAACAAATGTACTGGTAATAATGCATAATAATCAAATGTTGAAATCACTAAATATGTCAATTGCTTTATGTAGAGCCAAACAAAGTAGACATACAAATACATCTACCCACAATGACACTCAACTTGAGCTGGTTATACTTCTATGTTATAATAAAAAAATTATGTTAACATCCAATCTATGAGTGAAAGCATGATTAGTTAATGGAGCTATTGGAGAAACTGTTGACATCATTTACAACTCAGATTCAAAGCCATCTTTCTTACCCATATATGCAGTTGTTGCATTCAAAAAATACTCTGGCCCCCATGGGATGCAAATAATCTTACACATGTACTAATTGCTCCTATTACAAGAGGTAATCGTCACCAAATACCTATAAAAATGGCATGGGCTCTAACCATACACAAAGCACAAGAAATGACACTCAATAAAACAATAATTGACATTGGAGACATTGATCGCCAAGGCTTAACATTTACTACTGTATCAAGAGTATGTTCAATCAATGACATGCATATCTCTCCTACATTTACCTTTGAATGCTTTGCAATAATGAAAGAAGATAAATATGTAAATCTTCAAAAATCAGAGGAAAAAAGATTGACAGAATTACCTCTTCCATACCATTCATAAGAACTCTAATTGTTAGGGTGTGGAGCTAAAAGCTTCAAACTGTTGCAAACACGAAGAAACAAGAGGTTGCTGAAGATCCAGAAGTACCGGCGTCGGCAACATGATCGACGTCGGTCATTAACAGTGCAGAAGGCAACCGGCGTCGGTAGGTAGTCGGCCGACATCGACAGCACCAGACAAGCAGGGACCGGCATCGGTCACCTGTGTATTCTAGAACTGCTGTTGACGAACAGTCAGTTAAGTGAAGCGAGTGTTTGCATGTTAAATGACTAATTATAGTCACCAGCTGCATGTCTAATTATTGTAGTTAGAGTTCTATTTTTGTAACCATGGGATTCTATTTAAAGACCCATGATGCATGTATTGTAAATCAAGCAAGCAAGTAAAGTATTGAAGTATTGAAGCAAGGTCAAGGAGATCTACAGGTGTAAGGTCAAGGAGATCAGCTGAAGTATTTAAAGAGGGATAACAACTCAGACTGTTGAGTTTGTTGTGTTGAGCAAGAGAGAGAGGGAAGAAGGTCTTGAGGTGTGGCAAGCCTTTGAGGTGGAGGAAGAAGTGGCATCTTCCTTATTGTATTTTTTTTTAGTAATATTTAATACAAGAGTGTGTATTGTCTCTCAAATTCTTTGTTGTCTCAAGTTTCTAGTTACTTAATCATTCTGGTATAATTCCATGTTTAATTGCTTATAAAAAAGTAATCAATTGTGCTTCCGTTGGATAAGGGGTTCCTAACAATTGGTATCAGAGCTACGGTTTGCAGGGAGCAGGTTATTGTTTGTTGATTACAGGTCATTCACAGGGTTTTTGATTGAGTGGGAGTTCAGCAATGGCAGAAGAAAGTAAGCTACGAATGGAGAAGTTTAACGGCAAGAATTATCAACATTGGAGGATGCAGATAGAGGATTATCTGTATCAAAAAGATTTGTACTTACCGTTGGGTGGGGTTGCATGCAAGCCTACAAATATGAAAGATGAAGAATGGAGTGTTCTTGATCGAAAGGCTCTCGGTTCCATAAGGTTGAGCCTTGCATCGTCTGTGATTTCCAACTTATCACAGTGCAAGACAACGGAAGAGTTGATAAAATTCTTGGCAAATTTATACGAAAAGCCCTTGGCTTCTAATAAGGTATATCTTATGAAGCAATTATTTACTTTGCAAATGCAAGAAGGCGGATCGGTACATACTCATCTTAGTGATTTCCATGGTTTGGTAAACCAGTTAGCTTCAGTCAATATTGTTTTTGATGATGAAGTAAGACTCTTTTTATTTTATGCTCATTACTTGAAAGTTGAGATAGTTTGGTTATGGCAGTAAGTAATTCTGCATCTGCTTCTAAAATCTTAAAAGTTGATGACGTTGTGAGTGTGATCTTGAATGAAAAAATATGCAAGAGAAGCACAGGTGAATCATCAGGGAATGCTCTAAGTGCAGAAAGTAGGGGAAGGCAAAGAGAGAAGGTAGAGCAAGGGAAATCAAGGTCGAAGGTGGGAGGGAGATCCGAATCCAGAGGTGTTACCTGCTGGTTTTGTGGAAAGAAAGGACACACAAAGGAGTGTTGGTTGAGAGATAAAGAAAATCAACATGAAGGTAAAGAAGAAGCAAATGATGCAAATATTATGGTACATGATGCTCTCATACTTTCTTTGGATAGTCAGGTAGGATCATGGATTTTAGATTTTGGTTCTTCTTTTCATGCATCTCCAAATAGAGATTTGTTCTATGAGTATGAACAGGGAGACTTTGGAGTTCTTTATTTAGGGGATGGTACGCCTTGTCAAATAGTTGGCAAAGGGAAAGTGCAGCTGAGATTATAGATGGACAACACATGGGTGTTGAAGGAGGTCATGCATGTCCTAATTCTAAAGCAGAGTTTGGTTTCTGTAGGAAGGTTGGGTGATGAGGGATGCACAATAACTCTCACAACGAATTCTTGGAAGGTTACCAAGGGAGCACTTATTTTAGCTAGAGGTAAGAAAGTAAGTACTCTTTATCTATCTATTTGTATTACTGATTCTACTTCTGGTTTATCTACCTCAGCTGTAGATTCGAAGATGTGGCTTAATAGACTTGGTCACATGAATAAGAAGGGAATGAACGTTCTTGATTCAAAAGGTATGTGTTCAGATTCGAAAAGCATAGATAGAGTTCATTGCAGGAAAATGAAATTTGATGCTTTTGACAGGAACAAAGAAGCCTTGGTGTTTATGGAGGAGATGAAGGACAGAGATCAGTCACAGGGGCTGAATAATTCTGAGTAGGGCAGTATGGACAGAGGTTTGATCCAAGATGAGCTCGCGGATAAATTTTTTATCACTTATAAGAACACACAGACACCGATGTCGATCACTTGGGACCGACGTCGGTCATCCAGATACCGACATCGGTCATGTGCAGACCAGGAGGGTCGATAGAGTCAGGCAGGAGAAGTCTGACGTCGGTCAGGCAGGGACCAACGTCGACGGGGGGGACACCGGCGTCGGCCAGGGAAATGACGTCGGCAGTCAGGGTCAGTGCGGAGAACCGACATCGGTCGGGAGCAGACTGGGAGATGGTCGAGATCGGTCACTGGAACGGATGTTGGGTGGACAGCAAGTTGTCAAGGAGTCTCAAACACCCATATAGAGGTCAGAAAGGGTAAGTGAACCTCATATTCGTTGTTCACCTTCTTTATATTACTTACTGATGGTCTATAACTAGGAAGATAGAAGAAGCAATGCAGGTAGAATCCAAAAACAGTGGGAGCTTGGCATGGATGAGGAGTGTGAGTCTTTGGAGAAGAACCAAACAGGTATTTGTTGGTAGAGTTGTCAGCTGGAAGAAAGCACTAGATGAGGGATGGATTCTCATATTAGAGAAGAGAGTGGATGGACACATGAGACAGAAGGCTATGGTATATGGTCTTGATTAGGCTGCAAAATAATGGAGGTTTGACCATTGTATTTTATCTTTATCAGGTTGGATAATATTAGCTACATTATCCTGTTACTGTATTGTGTTGCTTGTTGCATGGTTTCATATACAGAGAGTTTTCTGAGCTAAGGGTAGAGTTGGTTCAGAAGTATGTCATAAAGAATTTGGGAGCAGCAAAATTCTTTTGGTATAAGTGACAGGTATTGCATCACAGGGTTTGTGGTGGTCGGTCTTCAAGAGTGACTTTGAAGAGGGATACAGAGCCAAGGGAACAAAATAGATGGTGTACAGGTACAGGTACAGTTGCAGCTGTTTATCTCCAAGTGAGAGATTGTTAGGGTGTGGAGCTAAAAGCTTCAAATTGTTGCATACACGAAGAAACAAGAGATGCTGAAGATCTAAAAGTACCGGCGTCGGCAACATGACCGACGTCGGTCATTAACAGTGCAGAAGGCAACCAACGTCGGCAGGTAGTCGGCCGACGTCGACAGCACCAGACAAGCAGGGACCGACGTCGGTCGCCTGTGTGTTCCAGAACTACTGTTGACGAACAATCAGTTAAGTGAAGCGAGTGTTTGCATGTTAAATGACTAATTATAGTCACGAGCTGCGTGTCTAATTATTGTAGTTAGAGTTCTATTTTTGTAACCATGGGATTCTATTTAAAGACCCATGAGGGATGTATTGTAAATCAAGCAAGCAAGTAAAGTATTGAAGTATTGAAGCAAGGTCAAGGAGATTTACAGGTGTAAGGTCAAGGAGATCAACTGAAGTATTCAAGGAGGGATAACAACTCAGGCTGTTGAGTTTGTTGTGTTGAGCAAGAGAGATAGGGAAGAAGGTCTTGAGGTGTGGCAAGCCTTTGAGGTGTAGGAAGAAGTGACATCTTTCTTATTGTATTTTCTTCTAGTAATATTTAATACAAGAGTGTGTATTGTCTCTCAAAATCTTTGCTGTCTCAAATTTTTAGTTACTTAATCATTCTGGTATAATTCCGTGTTTAATTGCTTATAAGAAAGTAATCAATCGTGCTTCCATTGGATAAGGGGTTCCTAACACTAACTTTGTAATTATTGTTATATACAATTAAAAAAAAAAGGAAGAGATATTTATAATTATTATTACATACATTTTATAGCTTCAACACTTTCATCAAATAAATATTATAAAATCTGATATAATATTGAAATATATATTATATAATATTTATATAAATTATATAATAATAATTTTCCAGTATATATAAAAATTATAATAAATATTATATAATATTTTCACAAAATCAATAAAAAAAAATTGATAATTAAATTATGTGTTATTAAAAAATTGAAAAGATTTATAAAATAATAAAAAACAAATATAAACACTTAATTAAAAAAATATAAATTAAAATATTCATCATTAAAATAAAGTAAATATGAACTACTTTTATCTAACCAACTTTTCTTCCACCACCATGAAGACAATTCACGTGCCTACCCAGCGCCCTTGTTTTAAAAAAAAAAACCACCACACAAGTTGTATTTGTTTTTTAAAAGCGTACATACCCCATGATCGTATGAGCTCGTATATGCAGATTGAATGCGCGCTATGTTTTCTGAGATTTTCATGACGAAACACACGATTTTTATAGAATTTATTAAATGTCTTCAGTTTTTCTAGATTATAGAGAGAGTGTGCGAACTTTTTTTTGGTTTATAGGATAATTTCAAGCCTAACAATTTATCATTAAAGCAGTGTAACATGGCCATTGCAGTGACAGCGTGTGGTTCTTGTCAGCTACAGAGGAAGGAAAGATGGATTTTCTTTCCAATGTTAACATTGAAATTCCAATTACCCATTAATAAATTTTGTTCTCAGCCCCACTCCGCTGTTACCATGTATGGGAATAGCATATCTACTGCATGCTCTCTAATATCGAGCAGAAAACCAGATGCTTTTTATTTGATTGAAACAAATGTTGCAGCAGATTACAACGTATATGCTCGTCTGCTGCAGGACTGTATACGCCACAAAACCCTGGCACAAGGCAGGATAGTTCATGCCCACATAATCAGTACTGGTTTTGATGTAGACATTGTTTTAGCCAATAGGTTGATTAATATGTACCTCAAATGTGGAAGTGTAGAGGATGCACGAAAAGTGTTTGACAAAATGCCCGAACGTGATGTGGTTGCTTGGACTACCATCATTACTGGATACGTTCACACCGGACGTGAGGCGCAGGCTCTGGGGCTCTTCCTTCAAATGGAAGAAGCTGGAGTAATACCCAATCATTTTACATACTCTACAGTTGTCAGTGCATTGTCTAGTACGCATCAAGTCAAATGGGTTCATGGCAAGGTTGTTAAAAGCGGTTATGTATCGAATGCTTTTATAGGAAGCGCTCTTGTTGATCTATATGCTAAATATGATGCCATAGAATGTGCACACAAAGTGTTTGACAAAATGTCTGAACGAGATTTAGTTCTCTGGAATACTTTAATTAATGGTTATGCTTTCAATGAACGTCGTGGGATGGCTATGAAACTCTTTTGTGAAATGAAAGATGATGGCACCTACCCTGATGACTCCACATTCTCAATTCTTCTCCGACTATGTGCCAGTCTCTCAGTTGTGGAACATGGCAAACAACTTCATGTCCACGCCATTAAGAGTGGGCATGAGTTTAAAGCATTTGTGGTAAGTTCCCTTGTTGATATGTATGCAAAATGTGGAATTATGTCAGATGCACGGAGAGTTTTTGATGAAGCTCCTGTACGTGGTACAGTATTGTGGAATTCAATTATTGCAGGATGTGCTCAGCATGGTTGTAGCAGAGAGGCTATTCGGATGTTTGAGCAGATGCAGGGAGAAGGTGTAAAGCCTTGCAGCATCACCTTCCTCTGTGTTCTCTGCGTGTGCAAATATTTAGGTCTAGTGGATGAGGGCTACAGCTATTTTAATTCCATGACCAGAGACTATGGAATAGTTCCTGAAGCAAATCACTATGCTTGCATGGTTGATTTACTTGGTCATGCTGGCCTTCTAGATGAAGCCCAAGATTTTATCCAAAATATGCCTTTCAAACCCAGTTCTTCGGTTTGGAGTTCCCTGCTCGGGGCCTGCAGAATTCATGGGAACATAAAGCTAGGGGAACATGCTGCAGAGCAAATTTTTGAATTGAAACCAAAAGATGCCTCTGCTTATGTTTTATTGTCAAACATATATGCTGCAGCTGGCAGGTGGGATGATGTATCAAAGACGAGAATAATGATGAAAGAAAGAGGTGTAGTAAAAAAGCCCGGACTCAGCTGGATTGAGGTCAGAAATAAGGTGCATACGTTTGTTGTGAGAGACAGATCCCATGCTCAAACAGAGGAAATCTACGCAAAGCTGGACGAATTGTTGAAGCAGATGAAGGACTCTGGTTATGTTCCTGATTCAAACTTTGTGCTGCATGATTTAGAAGAGGAACAGAAGGAAAAGTTTTTACACCATCATAGTGAGAAATTGGCAATTGCTTTTGGGCTAATCAGTACAACCCCACCATACCCTATTAGAATATTCAAGAATCTTCGCATCTGTGGTGATTGCCACACTGCCACCAAGTTCATCTCCAAGATCGCAGGGCGTCAAATTGTTGTGAGGGATGCCAATCGTTTCCATTGTTTCACCGATGGAATGTGTTCTTGTGAGGATTATTGGTAATTTAAGAAAACACATCACAAACTTCAAACCGTTAGCAACAACATTTATCTGGTAGTTAAGAATAAGGTGAAGCTGTAGTTTCAAATTATGATTTCCATTCCCATTGAGATTCTTTCAAGCAAATTCTTTATTGACACAAATGTAAATACCAACCGAGTATCATCTTTTTGTAACTGTAGAATAAGGAAATTTCACAACTTCCACTAACTTGGATAATATGTATAAAAAACAAAATTCAATATTACATGAGTCGTGGTTTTTTAGGGGTGACAGCCATGTTTACAACAGAAAACCAAAAGCACCAGACACAGGGCAGGCATCCTGTTCTCTTGATGGCAACTCCAATGTGATAAACTTCTCTGATCAAGCATTTAAAAGTGTCGCAGTTCCTGGTATCAATTTCCTTTGTGAAGAATCTGTCCGGATTATTAAAGATCAGCACAACTAAAATTAAGTTCTCATAGGAATGATTCAGTATGGTGTGGGTCACCATAGAGCCATCCATATGAAGGTATTAGTCTGGCACACCTTCGCATTTCACATTTATTGATGTATTTGATGTCAGTTAGGCATATTTAGTGGTCTGGTTTTGATTTTTTACTTTCAAGCCGTCTAATTTCCTGAGTTTACAGCTCAGTCTAACTCATTTATTGTGAGAACAAATAGGATCTGTGTGATAGGGCAGATTCCCAAATTCCTTGTGAGCGTGTAAGGGGCTATATGGACTACGCACCAGATGCATGGAATGCCATTATTATGAATAAAGATGGCAAATACTTTTTCATACTTGTAGCCCTCATGACATAAGAGAAGAAGAGGATCCAAAATACTTTTATAGGTAAGGAGTCGCTTCTGCTCTTCTTTTCCTTGTGTGCTCCTTGTCCAGACTTGGAGAGGATAGTGTCATTTGTATATTGTATTTGCATTGAAAGATAACTTGCAGTCTTATTCTTTAGTCATCTGTTTACTCAGGATGCAATAAAACTTCAACCGATCACAAGCGAAACCTTTTGTGGTTTTCTTGAATTCAGTTGTCAGGTAGTAATAAACTTGAAAATTTACTTCATGTTCCTTTGCTTCATTAAAGTCATGTGTACTTTAATAACTCTTTCCTTCATGTTTAGATACTATTTTGTGTTGTATATTTTCCAATTTTTCTGCTCAATCATCTCTTCTACATTTCGTGCCTCTTAAATTTCATACCTTTCAAATCATACAATAAGTCTTTAATTTGATTTACTATCTGTATAATATATTGGATGTTTATATATTATCTACTATCTAGTGTTCTGTAGTTGTTCAGTACTCTGAAATTGTTAGTCTTATAATTGCTCTTCGTTTGCTTTTTTCCAGATATATTCCCCTAAATAGATTTCTATTTCCCACTCCAAATGATAAGAATTCAGTAGTTGCAAGAAATCATGGTGTTTGGCCATGCTTGCATGAAGAAATTGTTCGTGGAGCATCAGGATCTGTTGTTGGAAGGTGTACCTTGGATCAATTGACATTAACTGCAAAGGTGTTTCTTATCTTTTCTGTGCAGTTTTGAGAATAATTTTGAGAGATTTGCGTGAAGTATGTTTTTTTGTAAATTCTTAATGCAATACTTTGTTTAGATGTTTTGATGCTGAATGGATTATTGTATTGGAACATTGTTCTTTGGGAACAAGCACAGCCTTTTATACTAAGTTTAAGAGAATTGATTTTTGGATTTGTGGTTTAAAATAAATTCATGAAGTTTATGATCTTTTAGCATAATTGTCAATGTCTAGTTTAAGAGAACAGCTTCCATTGGCTTCAATTTATGAAAATTGTGATTGTTTTCTGCATTCTTATTTTAAATACCTCACTACTTAAATACAATATTTACATATTGTGCATCAAATCTACTGTGATAGCTAGAGTGAACTGGAACTAGAAGTTCAATTGCTGAAATTTCAAACAACCCAAATCCAATCAAGGAAAAGGCAGCTAAAACAAATATATCTATTTTGACTCTATTAAGTATTGATTAAAGTCGAAAGTGAATAGTTACTATGTACAAAACCGCAATAGAAGCTGTCAAGCCAAAAGTGCAGTTACTTTAGCTCTTTATGAGAACCATTTTAGTAATGCCAAGAAGCCATCAGTAGATTTGCCATCTGTTGTGGTAAGTGGTGAGTAGAAGCCAAGAGTGCAGTTCTTTTAACCATTTTGGATCTCAACTTCCTCATCATCCATATACCAGATCTCTTGTCGCAGCCTAGCTTTTTGGTTTCTAATATCCTTCACCTCTGACATCATGCTCATCAACTCACCATCCATCCTATGAAATAGAACAGATATGTTGGTTTCTAGTGCATGGTTTAAACCAGTCACAAGACTTGGTCTTGATTGGACTTGATGAGGTGCAAGACCTCCAACTTGACAAGTCTCAATAGCATTGAGATAGAGACTTTAAAAAAATAAAAAAGTGTGAACTATTGAAATTTTGAAAGAATGGAGATTCGTTTATTCTATAGGATAAATTATTAAATTAACTTTGTTTAGATCAAAATATGTTCTTTGGGCTAGATGGATCAGGAAGGCTTGAATCATCACAAGCTTGGTCAAAAGGCCGAAACCAAATGAGGTACAAATTTGAATGGTATATAAGTTAAAGGGAAAAACAATCCTCTCGTGGACTCCTACAACTGGGGTCTCATATGCCAAATTAGCGTCTTGCTTGGAGATGACCTAAACAACTACCTTTTACCCGTACCTTTACAAGACTCAAGAGTGCCACTCCTGTAGCCTGATTAACCTGTTGGTTATTTGGTCCTCAAATCTTCCAATGATGCCGTATCCAACCAAGCCAATTCCCTAGATGTTTGGTTAACCCCCTCTAATTGAATGGCTTGCACATTGCTGTCTTGCTAATTTTTGTTAAAGAGTTCCAAAATATTTGTTATTGGGGTCATAAGGAAGATCTCTCTCCTTTGTGGTCAGGAGAGATTTTGACCCTTTTAGGATAGACTTAGTACACCACATTATATCTAAATTTTATGATTTCAAAAAAAGATACTCTTTCTAAGTTGTTTGTGGGGAGAGGATCTCTTAATGTGACATCCAATATGTAAATTGGAAATCTATAAGTTAAATGCTGAAATACTAATCTTTGCTTAGTGCTGCTATTTAGGTTTATTCCAGTATTTTAAGTTTCATGTGAAATAAACATAATGAAATTGGATTTGTTTACTCCTGATTTATGTACGATTGTAAAATAATGGTTCATTTTAGATTAGTGCTTGGATGGAAGCTAGGAATGTGGGTTGTAGTGATATTCATAAAGGAATATAAATTTATAACAATAACTATCATCTATATGAAGCTCTATTTAAAAGTTAGTTTCAAGGCACTTATTGGGTGAACCTCAATGTAATGTCCATAAAAGCCATACAAGAAACAAGGAAAATAGGGATTTTTTTTATTAAGTTGCACATTGGGTTTGCCATGCCATGATGTGAATGTCACAAGAATGACATAAGTGGCTTAATGGTCAAAAGAGGACAACAACCCTTTTTGCTACTTGGGATTTAAGCCCTCCCAGAGAATTTTGGCTCTTGGTCCTAAAAAGGAACCCTGTGCATCACTCAAAATGAAAACAAATAAATTATTTTTTTCCAATGTTACTGGATATTGCTGCCCAAGGGTGCAGGTATCGATACTTAATGCCCTGGGTACTAGTATGGGTTTGATATGCCACTGGATACATCTAGGATACTGCTGGGCAGCTGTGGATGTGTCCGGGTTCGTCCTGGGACTAACCGAGGCATATCTGCTACAGGGTAAAACCGGGACAAACCTTGGTGTATTCGCTGTTGCCCAGCAATATCCTAGGCATATCCTACATGTATCCTAGGTAAAAAATGGTTTTTTTTGAATTTTGAATTTTTGTTTTCACTTGACATAAAGTCAACTATAGACTTCAAAAAACAATAAAAAATAAAATAAAGCATAGGGAAACCCTAAAGCAACTTTCACACTCATTTTATCTAAAGGAAACAACAACAACAAAACATTTACCCCTCATTGCATTTGTCTTGAATTTTGTTTATACATTGTAACATTTGCACTATGTACGTACTTGTTCTAAGACTAATCTAAGTTCAACCATTGAATATGATGACATTTGGCATTGGATTATAATATTTAACTTATTTTGTTTACTCGATGCATAATGTGTGGTTAATTTTGCTTATTTGGCTATATTTTTAATATTTTATATATATTTTTGTATTGTTGTATCCGAAAAATGTATCCAGGGCAAAAAAATCATTATACTGGGATACCCGTACCCAAAACGAATCGGCTACTTAGTTTATTTCTAGTAAATGTCAAAAATATGACATTAAATGCCCTTGGGCACTTAGGGAACAATAAGGGCCATGGAGGCCATCTCTTGCTTGGGCACTCTCTAGTTGTTTCTATTTCATTATGATGCACATGTCTGATTATGATTATAGCGTTGATTATGATGTACATGTGTGATTATGATTATGGCATTGATTATGATGTACATGTTTTGATTTACGATTAATGCATTGGTTTTTATATGTACCTCGTGGGCTGGTACACATGTGTTGACATTGGTTATGGTTATAGATTATGGATTGTAACTATGGTTATCTAAGCATCATTGTATGACATGTATATGATGATTATGTTGCTTTGATGATTATCTCGCTTATATTTATGCATGTGCAATTGGGATATTGGCATGCCTGTTCATCTTGATTGTTAAATGCGTTGAGTTGTTAAGCCATTGTCCCCCTTTGGCCGTTGAGGCACTTGTGACGTTTTTTTGTTTCATTTGACTACCTAGTCCTATAGTGGAAGATGGTCAACCTCGTGTGGTCATTCTTGTGTCATTCGCATCAGTGAATGGCAAACCCCTTGTGCGATTCAAACCAAAAAGAAAAAGAAGCATGTTTTTGCCTTCTTTTCTTGTGTGGCCTTTATGGGCATTATGTTGCATTCCAAAATAACCCAGAAAATAGAACTACAAAGTATAGAGTAACAATGTTGATAAATGGAAAAATGGAAGCACTTGCTTCCCCAAGAGTGGATTGTATCTACAAAACCAATTTTAGCAAAAGAGCTCTCACATGGTGGTATCTTTTGCATTAAGTTGATATTGTTAAAAAGATGCATTCTTTAGGGTTTTCCCCCTTTTGTATTCAACTAATAGAAACCCTAATTAACACATGGCTAACTCATGCCCTAACCCTTCACTAACTCTAGGCACCCAAAATATAACATAATTAAAGTAATGCCAAACTAAACACATATGTGTAAGTTGTGTTTAGGTACACAACAATTACACTTGGTATTAGAGCATAGTTTCTAAACTGGGAGCTCTGGCGACTCTTCTTTTGTTTTTTTTCTTTCCTCTTGAGTCTAATACCTGCATTGCTTCCCATGCAGGATGGCACCCAATACTAGGGAACTTGCACATACACGATGTTGGGCGCGAGCACTACTGAGAGATCATGGGTGGCCACACAAGTTAGGACCACAAACAGGGTAGCCGATGGGGTTGATCAACATACAAAGCAACAATTGATTGCAGTAGTTTAGGATTGATTGCCTTAGGGGCCCAGGGCAGTCTCACCTTTGCGAGTGGTCTAGGAGCCCTTCACAAGGTAGTGGTGTTTGATTAGCGACCAATGCAGGGAAGTATGAGCAAGGGGTCCCACAAGAACATGAGAGGTCGAGATCACTGGAGGTTGTTCAACTCCATAGACAAGAGACATGAGATTTGATCTAAGACCTTATGAGATTATAGCTGCCTACTTTTCAAGTTCGAAGGATGCCTTCAATGCCAGGGCATGGTTAGTGAGTTTGAGTAGGTGTTTTGGTTTACGCTCGTATTGAGCAAGGTGAGGGCTCGCTTTGCGATTCACCTACTAAGAGGATTGACAAGCACCTGGTGGAGATATGAGGAGCAAAAGCATTGCCCAAACATTAAGACTATCACTTGGGAGCAATTTTTGGAGGGATTCCAATCCATTACCTAACATAGCATTTTGGCTAGTGCCAGATTGATGAGTTTCATGACTTTCAGTAGAGGGGAGGCACAATGGCTTAGTATGAAGACAAATTTCTTGACCTCCTTCAATACATGGATTATCTCCAAGATGAATACCTGGTCAATTGTTTCTTCAAAGGACTGAATGTAGATATGGGGGGAGTAGTTCGCCTCCTTTCTCACTTAACCCTATAGGTCGCAGTGGAGAAAGCCTACATGGCAAAGGAATATTGGGGCCAATCTCAGTAGGCCCACAAGAGAATCAAAGGCAAAATTTTGTCACACTAGGACCATAGAACCAAGGGAACTCAACCATCTCCTAAAGGGAGCTTTAGGTCACCTCAGCCCCCACCGAGAGCACCGCAACAACACTACCGATCCCCTCAGGGTCCTCAGTGTGACCGAGAGTGTACAAGGTAGGCCCAAGGTTAGACACAGGCTAGGAGGCCACAAAGGCAATGTCAAGCACCTACCTGCACTCAATAGTCAAGGCACATAGGGCAGAGGGGCTGCCAATGGTCAGAGGTTCCATAGGACCATTAGGGCATCTTCAAGAGTGGCTCTGCCATGGGATAGGTGTTTTATTTGTGGGGGACCCCATTGGGCCAGGGATTGCCCTCAGAGGGGCATGTCGTGCAACTGCCATAGGGCAAGAGGCACTTGGATTGGAGCAGATGGTAGGGGATGTGTGAATATCTCACAAGATCTATGCAACAATTGATGACTGCTAGGCATGGCACCAAACCATTGTGATTGAGACTTTAGATATGATTGTTATTTTGCCAATATCTATTCATTTTGACCTAGGAACATCTGACTCCTTCATTTCCCCTTCAACCATGGGCTATTGCATGTTGGCGGTATCGAGGCAGTTAGGTTGTTGGGAGATCAAGATGGTTTTTGGGGGCAATAAGTCAGTTAGCTTGCTTGTGAGTTATTGCATTTTTGATCTTGGTGTGTTCACTACCACCTTGGATCTACACGTTTCACCCTTGGGCTCTTATGACATGGTTTAGGCAAGCTCGTCAAGAGTAAAGATGACCTTGGAGTCGAGTTGGTCATTTCAGGGGTTTAGAGACTAGCTTCTCTCTACCCAATCTCTGCTATGCAACTTACACCGAGTATTCATAGGGAATCTTAACTTTATGCCATTTGGGTGAGCGATAGGTCTAAAGATGAGATGGTTGAGATGACCCTTGACACTCACCCTATCTTGTATGAGTTTTTCGATGTCTTTTCGAGTGAGCTGCCAGGGTTACTCTTGAGGCGAGACATCGATTTTACAATTGATTTGGTGCCAAGGGCAGAGCCAATTTCAAAGGCTCCATACAAGATAACCACCAACGAACTGAGTGAACTCAAGTACTAGTTGCAAGAGTTGTTGAAGAAAGGCACGTGTCCTAATGTGCCTCCTTGGAATGCACCTGTGATCTTTGTGAAGGAGGATGGGTCCCTTTGCTTGTGCATCAATTATTGGCAATTGAACAAGGTGACAATCAAGAACTGATATGCCTTGCCTTAGATAGAAGACTTGTTTGACCTACTAAAGGGAGCCCAAGTGTTCTCTAAGATTGATCCCAAGTCCGACTATCACCAATTGAGGACTGCATATGCAAACATCCATAAGACTGCCTTCCAAACACGCTATGGTCACTTCGAGTTCACCATGGCACCGTTTGGGCTAACCAATGCCGCAATAGTGTTTATGAGCTTGATGAATGGCATGTTCTGAGAGTACTTGGATCAATTTGTGTTGATTTTCTTTGATGGCATTCTAATTTCTCTCACTCACTTGAGGAGTATTAGGTGCATTTACAAAAGGCCCTGTAGTGTATGAGGGAGCATCAGTTGTATGGTAGCATCGTCAAGTGTGCCTTCTTCCAAACTGAGGTGCAATATCTTGGCCACCTCATCTTAGGTGAAGGTATTTTTGTGGATCCTTTGAAGGTCCGTGCTATTGTGGAGTGGCCAACATCTACGAAGATCACATAGTTGAGGAATTTTATGGGATTGGCAGGGGATTATCAAAAGTTCATTCGGGTCTTCTCTCATATTGCTCATCCCATTTATTCCTTTTAGAGGAACGGGAAGAAGTTTGAGTGGACAAAAAAGTGTGAGAGAGCTTCCCAGACTCTAAAGGAACACCTCATTGGTGCTCCTATTCTTGCAGTGCTTGATCCAGCTAAGATTTCATGGTATGCATAAATACTTCTCTGGAGGATTTGGGGGCTGTTCTCATGCAGGACAACCACATAATGGCTTGTGAGTCACAAAAGCTTAGTGACTATGAGCTCAATTATCCCACCCATGACTTAGAGCTCGCTACAGTTGTTGACATTCTTTTATGGTGGTGTCATTTTGTGTTGGGTTGGCAGTTCGATTTGAGGTTCGATCATTTGAGTTTACAACACATTCCACACAAAGCAACCTCATTGCCCATCAATGGCATTGGATGGAGCTCCTTTGAGAGTATCACTTCGAGATCTCGTAAATCAAAGACAAGGAGGATGTGGTGTGTGGCACCAATTTGAGTCTCAGAGGGCCCTTGTGGTCAAATTTGACGGTTTTCGCTTGAGTTAGATGGTCTCTTGCACCATAAGGGGAAAATTTATGTGGTGTCATTTGATCCTGTCAAAGGCCCATCAAACTCTGTATTTCAACGCATTCAGGGGTAAAAAAGATGCTTGCATAGTGGCGATAGTTGTACCATTGGGCTGGTTTGTGCAGAGATATTGCTGATTTTGTGTAAGATGTTTTGAGTGTCAGTGAGTCAAAGCAAAACATCAACATTTAGTTGGACTTGTCTATCCCAATGAGATTCAAGAGTGGAAGTGGGATGTGATTTCCATGGATTTCATTGTTGGTCTTCCCACTTCCATGTATTGA
This sequence comes from Torreya grandis, assembly GCA_037957365.1. Taxonomy (NCBI): domain Eukaryota; kingdom Viridiplantae; phylum Streptophyta; class Pinopsida; order Cupressales; family Taxaceae; genus Torreya; species Torreya grandis. Next base: position 1,485,535 of record JARHVA010001202.1, read on the forward strand.
CACGATGCCATCATGGTGACATTTGATAAAATGACCAAGGTGGCACACTTTTCTCCTACCAAGATCTTGTATAATGCCACAACATTGGCAAGTGTTCTTGGACAACAGTATTAGGTTGCATGGTATACCTTGAAAGATCATTTTTGATTGAGATAAGTTGTATCCACTGATTTTTTGGACCACCTTGTAGGAGGTGTTGGGCATGCAACTCAACTTTAGCGCATCATATCGCCTCAAGACTGACGGGCAAACAGAGAAGGTGAACTAGGTATTCGAAGATATGTTGTGTATGGACATGATGGATCAACAATCCTATTGGGAGGACTGCCTATGCCTGGTTGTGTTTACTTATAACAACAATTACCACAGTTCCATTGACATGGCGGCTTACAAGGTGTTATATGGTAGAGAGTGCATGATGCCTTTGAATTGGGACCGGCTTGAGGACTAAGCTACAATTGTTCTTGCATTGTTGTAGGATATGGAATAACTCTTATTCATTAGCATCTTTTGGAGGCTTAGGATCGCCAAAAGTATGCTGATGCCAAAAGTTTGGATCGACACTTCTCTATGGGCGATAAGGTGTTTTAAGAGTGCGATCACACAAGAGCCCTATCTGTTATGGAAAATGATCTAAGTTCGCTTTGTGTTTTGTTGGTTCCTTTGAGACTTTGGATAGGATTGGGCCAGTTGCTTGTCGTGAGTCCATGATGTGTTTCCATGTCTCTACTTTGCAAAAATATGTTGTGTATTCTTCTCACGTATTGGATTGGATGACTTTACAGGTGGAGGAGAATGGGCAGTTCACCTTGGTGCTCGTTCGCATTTTGAAGCATTGGAGGTTGGGTCTTCAAGGTTGAGAGTTGGACCATGTTAGAGTCTAGTGGGATAGATACGAGGAGACAACCACCACATGGGAGGATCCGAGCCCACTACGGGCCCGGTATCCCCACCTCTTTTGATGACTTCCAAGAGAAAGTCTCTTTTAAGGGAAGGGGTACATGAGGCCCAAATTTCCATTCCTCTCTCTATCTTCACAATGGTCATATATGTTATATTGATTGGTTCCATTATTGCTTATCGACACAAGGTGTCTAAATACTTTCTAGTCTACGTTGCACTAAAACTTCTCCCTCGTACTAGGTCCGGAAACGTTTCCCGTATAATAATGCCCCGGAAATGTCTTGACCATTTCTATCGTGCTTTTGGGTGTTTCCATGGGCAAAAAAAATAAGAAAAAGAAAAAAGAAGTTAAAACAATAAAATATAAACCCCAATCTTCTACCTAAAATGTATATAAAGACACTCAAGACAAAGTTAAAAAACACACACTCATATTTTGCTTTTGTAAACAAGAACAAGAAGAAATTTAGGAGGCAGCCATTTGCAAGGAGTTTGGAGTCAGCCATTGCAAGGAGGAGGTGCTTGGAGGCGACGATTGCAAGCAGGTGTTTGGAGGCAACCATTGTTGTTTTTAATAGGTTTTTTTCATTTCTTTCTCATTTCATTCCATTTTTGAATTTATTGTTTTATGGAAAAAAAAATTACATTTCTCTATCATCTATGTATAATTATAAAATCATAAATTATATGTTTTAAAAATTTATTATTTCATATTATTCTTGCTTGCATGGGAGAAATTTATGATGGAGAATTGACTCCATGCTTGGAGGTATGAGAGATCATACAAAAAAAAGAGTAAAATCACGAAGAAAACATTTATAATGAAGTTAAGAGTGTGGTCATGAAAAGGTGGAATAAAATGACCGCCCCATTGCATCTCCTCGCCTATGATCTCTATACAAAGTATTAGAGAAATGAAATACTTTGGCTACCTAATAGGCAACCACCATGGCTCAAAAGTTGCAAATGGAACTAGGGCAACATTCAAAATATTTTTTCTAATCCATTTGTAGCTAGTTTGGTCCGCAATGAAATGAGAATGTTTGTAGCTTCAAAGGGTAGCGTGGGAGAAATTGAGACTCTTTTTGACAAGTGTAGCATGAGTCCAATCAAGTGGTGGTATGTACATGGCCACGATGCCAAGTATCCATGACCTTTTGCCATCAAAATTCTCTCACAGGTACAAAATTAAATCAAAAAATTTATTAAATTATTAACATATATTTTTGTACATTGTTACTAGTTTTAAATTTCTTCAACAAAGTGGAATTGGAGTACATGACTTTATCCACTTAGCTAAATGAAACAAGTTGGCATCCAAGAAGGTTAAGGATTTGGTATTTGTGCATTCCAATTTGCGCCTCTTGTCACACAAGTCTACGGACTATATTCGAGGACCTAACAAACTTTGGGATATGCATCTAGAGACTAAAGGCTTGGATGCTTTTGTAGCTACTCTTGTCCAATTGTCACTAATTGGTGTAAATGATGACAATCAAGGGAGTTCTGCACAAGGAGTGGAGAGTGGAGCTAGTGGGAGTGGCATTCATGGTTTTGAGGACAATCTAGATGATTTATTCTAGATTTGAATGTACATTTTGTCTTTGAAGTAATGAATAAATGAATACTATATATTTTTGTGTTTTATTTTTATTGACAAAATGAGTATTATGCATTGTTTATATATATATATATATATGTATATGTATATGTATATGTATATATATATATATATGTATGTATATATATATATATATATATATATATATATATTTTATAGTATATTATACGAACATTTCCAAATCAAGGGTTTTTGAAAATCCGTGTTTCCAAACATCATAGTTTCTAGTTCCTATTTCATTATGATGCACATGTTTGATTATGATTATGGCATTGATTATGATGTACTTGTTTGATTATGATTTCCGTTTCCATTTCCAAACAACGTAGATTCTAGTTTCTTTTTCATTATGATGCACATGTTTGAGTATGACTATGGTGTTGATTATGATGTACTTGTTTGATTATGGTTATGGCATTGATCATGATGTACATGTTTGATTATTGATGCAGGGGCATCATCATTTTGCTCAATTTTGGTTTATTCTTTTAGTGTTTTAAGTCAGTTGAGGTCTTAGAAGGTTTAGAGGACACTTTGGAGTCATTTCTAGGTCCTAGGATTTCATGAAATTTTAATTTGGTTCCTTTTGGTGGTTTCCCGCCAAAACTGTCAATTTGAATTTTTAAATTTCTAAGCATAGTTTTATGGGATAATTCATGTTGTTGTTAGAATCTAAAGTTGGATCTTAGTTTGTTAAGGTGTCTAAAAGGTCTTAGGATGCTTATTTATGTTTGGCCACCTTTGTGGTCTCTTATGTTGTGTTGAAACTTTTGTAACGTTCTAAAAATGCATTTTATTCATACTTAAGCCTATGTTGGACGCAATCAAGAAACAATTATAGTGTTTCTAGGATGATATATGGCATGTAGAGGTTCAACAGGGTCATTTTCCAAGAGAGAGGAGGTGTTAGCTCCATGAAAGAGAGAAAGAAGATGATTTTTGCAAAAGGAAGGCTGTACATCACAGTTTTCTGAGTTTGACTGTATGAAACCAAGAATGTTCATGAATAAAAGAAGCATTTGAGGATTATTGTGAAGGCATTTGAGGTTATTGGTAAGTTTGGCTACTAATTAATATCGGTTTCTTAGTGTTGTTTGAAATTGATCATTGATCTACTGGCTTGAGAACAAGATTTTCAGCCCGTAAGAAATTCTGTGTATTGCACAGTCAAGTGTCCAATCTTGTGCAAGGTTCTTTGATTCATTGCAAGTATTTTGATGGGTTGAATGGTGTTAAGGAGTTGTTATTAAGTGTATGGAAGTTATATGAATACTCACAGACCCTGGAGTAGACAAAAAGTGTCATTCAAACATCAAATTTCATATCACTGTCTTGTACCCTATTTTTATGGTGAACAATCAAGTATAAAGAGTTGTGGAAGGATTCTTTTGTCTAAGACAACGAGTTTAATGATTGAAAAGGTGTTGGAAGGGAATCATAAGTTGAATGAAACTTGTCAGAGTCCTCAAAATGTCTTGTGAATACCTAAACTCATTCAAACCTCAAACTTTGTTTAGATAGTCCAAACCTTGTTTTCATTGTGAACAATCAAGGTGGAAATTGTAATTTTTGAGTCTATTTGGGATTGAACTAAGTTTTATTTCAATGATAAAAGGTGTTTTAGGGTGGCACAGACCCTATCCAAGAGTTTTAGGCCTTGAACTGTCTATTTGATCTTGAAAACCTCATTTTGTTACCTCTTGACCTGTGCAAGAACCTAGTTGAGGATACTTGACCATTTTATGGTTTAGGCATCTAGACTTTGTTTTAGACTTTCAAACTTGACATGTAGCTTGGTGTTAGTGTCCTAAAGGTGAATCAATTATTTTATTGGGGTTTTGACACGTGTGAAAGATTTAGGAACCAAAACTCAGTTTTGAAGACCAAGAGACCTAATTTGGGACCTAGTTTGGAGAAGTCAAGTTAATACACTTCCATTGAGAATTGTGCCACAAAACTTTGTAGAAGGATGAATGCCCTTAATGGGTATCTAAAAATATAATTTGTTTACCCAGAAACTTTGTATATTTGTCAAACCACCCAAAAAGGTGCTCTAGGAGGGCTACAAGGAGGATACCTAATTGTGAGAGACAAGCGTGAGATAGCGTGTTTCTCTTTAGAGTCTATTCAAGAAACTTTGTGTGATATTGTAAGAAGGTAACGGGTATTTGAAACTGATCCTAGTCTGACTTGAAACCTTGTAAAAGTCTTAAACCATCTGGATTTGTCCTTTTGAAGGGCTACAAGAGAGTCCTAATTGAACAAGTTTGTAATTTGATGCGTTTAACTCTTTCCCTCTGCATCAATTATGATTATAACCATAGATTGCACAACCGTTAGTTACTCGCCAGTCACTCGAATACTCCCAGAAAATTTAGAAAACCCATCACTCGCAAGAAAATACTTGTTGGATCTCGATTTGTTTGCCTCTCAATGAGTACTCACCGGGAGGCCTATACACGACTTGGATGCAATTGGAGTTTTTTTGACATTCGCACGAAGAAGCGCAACAAGTTGAGTCAACAATGCCTCAATGCCCTATTTTTTTGTGCAATATGACCTTCAACTTCGCACCAAAAAGTTGGGGAACATATCGCATGAGCTTATCGATCTAGATGAGATCGATCCATACAGTTATTAGATTGCACAGGAGGAGGCCCCCATGTTCAATGAGGACGAGATTGCTGATTTTGAGAGGCAAGCTATGGAGGGTGCAACTGCGACAGAAGGAGGAGAGATTGGATTGGAGGACATCCTTGAAGATGAGGCAGAGGCAAAGGTAGAGGTGGAGCAATAGGGGCAAGTGCAACATTCTAGGCAGAGCGAGGCGGGGCAGGCGAGTGGGAGGACTTGACTTTTTCAGTCTCCCTTAGTTTTTTAGAGAGTAGGGAAGAGAAAATTTCTAGATTCTTGTATAAATATCATTGTATCAGTTTGTGTTGACAACTTGATAGTGTGACAATTGTATTCGCATGATTATGTGATTTTTTACTTTATTTATATTCAAATCTAATAGAAAACACTCTCCAATGTTTTACAAACTCATTTGATACATTTTGCAATTGTAATTTTTATAAAATTTATGTGTTTTGATAAATTTAAGCATTTTTTTATTTGTCAATTATTCTCGGTTAATCGATCACCCTTGTCGATTAATCTCCGGTTAAAAAAAATTCTCCTTGGCGAGTACTCGCTGGTTACAATTATGTAAACTATGGTATGGAGTGTAAAATATGAAGTTGTGTGGCAAGATCCTTATGGATGTTGAAAATTTGGATATCAAGTGATTTTTTAGCCCCATCCCCTTTATAGCATTCATGGAGTGTTGCAGCTTGTTTAGTGTAAATTAGCTAAGTTCTAAATTTTATTAGTAGAGTTATTCCTGTAATATGCACATGCATGTTTGTCATTCCTCCATTTTGGATGTCCCCTTTATGGCATTGAGGGTGGCATTGAATTATCATTGCCACACCCAAAGTCATTTAGGAAATGGTGTAATATGACAACCAATTTTTTTTTTTTTTTTCTTTTATTTTGGTTAAATTTAGTGAAGATGGTATTTTATTGTTTAGGTTTGGTTGAACTTAGTAAAGATTTTAAAATTTTGATTGGACCTTAATCACTTAACTTTATAGGTGAAATCTAATATGTTGCATTTTGAGAGATGCACGAGATGCTTCTATGTGCCTACTGGACTATGGGGTGTGCTCTAATTAAGTATTACAATTCCTTGTGGCCTTCCATGGGGAATCTGCAATTTTTTCATTGAATGTTACACGTTCTATTAGGATGTTCCATATAATTAACACTTCAACAAATTGGATCTCTTTTATCCCACTATTAAATTGGATCTCTTTTATCCTACTATTTGACGTTGAGTTTATGCCTTTCTGGTTTTTTGTAGTGAATCTAAAGCCTTATTTAGACAACATACATTCAATTCTTTGAGTTTGAGGTTGTGATACATGGATACAACCCCTAGTGAATCCTTGTATGTTGCTTACACATCATGGTTGGATATTTATCTATATTCGGATACAACACAAATATGGTTGGGATTTGAATTGGATACATGTAGTGTATGCAAGCGAAAGTGAAGCTGATCTATAAATCAATCCTAACTCGGAGAAAATAAATAAACTAACTATACCACTTGCGGATACTTAGATAATTGGAGTCATGACCGATATGGATCTGTTATACCTACCCAAGGGATCTCTTATCACATGATTTCACTAGAGAGGGTTCCAAAGCCTTAGTCAAGTGAAACCACACAATAACCCTAGCTAGGCCTATAATAAATAATAAGTAAATCTAATCTAGTGCTCACTAAAGCTTGTGGCACAAATGAGGGTTAAAAAACAATAGACATGCAAAATATAACTCTGTTCAAGTCAATGTAGAGGTAATCCTAAGCAAGAAAAGATAAATATTCATTAACCATTACTTATGCAAATCTATATACCAAAATAAAGGAATAAGAGTTAGAAATACTCACCTTGAAGACGAATCTATCGAACCTCAACCTCTCCCTTGGCCAATGGCATTTTGCAAGAGGTTGTGTTTTGTTGAAGAAGTTAAGGATGGACAATGGATTATAGTCTAGCCAAGGACCTCCTAGTGAATCTCAAGCTTTCACAAGAGAAAAGTTCTCCAAGTATGAAACCCTAAGCAATGACTCCTCAATTAGAATGGTGGAAATGTAGACTTTAAAGAAGCGCAAATGAATCATTCTCTCTCTTGGAAATGAAGTGAAAGTGAGTGTATATAGCTTTAAATTGACCCTAAGCCCTCCTGGAATTTTAGCTGACACAGTCAGCCCACGCGACCTTGTTAGGTGGGAAATAAAGCCGTTAGGCCTCAAACTAAGTCGGCTTAGGTTGATTCAGTCCTGTAACGTGCGCTACTTCTAGAATGAGGTTGACACAATCGATTGCATTCGGTGGATGGTAAAAAAAGGTCTTGCTTAAGTATGTGCTGGTGAGTTGCTTAGAGAAGAGTGTGAGTGAGATGTTAAAGCTTAGAGAAACATATAGGAGGGATTTGTGTTGGTTTTAGGTGGTGGTATAGGGGACAACAATCTTGCGAAGCATCAAAGGTTTGCTCACCCCTTTTCCAGTGTACCCTTTAAGGCATGCACTCAAAGAGATTGAGACTCGATGGGTTCCTGCAAGAGAGAAATCATTAGTAATTGATAAATTTTAAAAATATTGTGTGTATACATATATTCCACTTGAAGTTCATCACATGTCACGCAATTGTAACATGGTATGGTGCTTTGAGAAAATAACATAACAATGTTGAGCTAAATAAATTACAGGCAATAAGAATTGCAGAATTTAAGTGACTAAAATGAAATAACTGAAATAAGTTTGAAAATATCATACCTTGACTTACCTTTATCGTTGAATGGTTGTCTGTTGTATTTGTAGTTTTGATCATGAAAGACACATATATTACTTTGGACAAACCCCAAGGATACAAAACTAAAGAGCAAAAACAAACAATAGCAGGGAAATCAAAATAAATGAATTCTGATTAACTCAGTGAATTAGTTGGACAATTGGTGAGCTAGGGTGACAACTGCTTTTTTTAGAACCAAAAGACCGAATAAAAATGAATAAAATGAGTAAATCAGGTAACCGAAATGCCAAGGCTACTAAATGATTGAAAAACTCAAACAAATGTGTCTTAGACAAGAAAACTAACAAACCAAATCAAATTAAGGATATATGAAATTGCAATAATAAATCTAACATCAATTTAAAAGAAGTAACCAACCAAAAACAACGATGGAAAAGAAACATAAAGTATGACAATATTAGTGAGTGAGAATTAACAATCCAAACTCAGCCATCAATAGAAAAAATACGTGTAGTAAAACAAGCATTAGTGAGTGAGAAGTAACAATCCAAGCTCACTTCAATAATAGAAAAAGTACAAAATAAAAAAAACATAACCAATTATCCACAAAAAGAATGATAAGTAATGTTATACAAATTTAAATGAAACCAAAAAAATTCTAGAAAGGTAAAGGAATGGTATAAAGAAACAATCCATAGTCACTCAAACATACTATTTTGTTTTAAAAATAGATAAAATCGAAACAACGTAATGTTAGCATGTTTTAAGATTTGAAGAAGTGGAAGTATAGAAGTGGGGAAACATATTTAGAATTAAACTTGCCTATCAAGGGGGGAATGAATGGGTGGTGAGGGAGATGTAGGCAATATCAAGGTAGAGAAACTTTTTATTGAAGTCAAGACAATGAAATTAAGTTTGTCAAACCAAGAGGACTTTCAACATTAAGGAATCTAAAGAACTTTTCCTAACCACACAAATCTTGGGTATCTAATGAAGTATGAATATCATCCTGTGAAGGCTATATGCATGAAAAATAAAATGGACCTACCTTCCCACAACGTGTTTCTCATTCCTTAGGAAACCTTACAGAGTCGTCTGTCTATTGCAAAGATTGGGTACTTGCGTGAGAAAGTAGGTAGCATTATAAATAAGTTTGAAATCTTCTATCTTAGTCTATTGGTCTACCGCACCCAATGGACCTCGGCTCTAATATGAGGCCAATTGTGGAGTTTGAGTTTCAACTAATATAGAAGATGTGCTTAATAATCACGTCTTTTAGTGTGATTTTTTTTTTTAAATTTTAAATATGCTTTGACCATTGCCTTTAGTAAATGATTTGGCTTTTAACTTTTTTATTATCTTTTCTATTCTTCCTCCATATGGATTTGGAGAACCAAACATGGGTGCTTAAAATGACTATCATTAGAAAACTTTAAACTTGGTAGCTAAGAAGGACCTAGAGAGCATGGTGTCTAAGAGTCTTGTTTATTCATGTTAAATAAAAGTGCTATCTTGACTTCAACCTTGTTTTGTCCAAAGTGTGATGAAAGTAAGGGAGACAATGTAAATGGACATGAAACAATTTGAATTATCTCAAATCGCAAAAAATGTGACAATGTGAAAGGGATACAATGATAGGTAAGCATGATTCTATATTATAAGAATATAAGTGTAGGGAAACATATTAATATAGTTTGTTGTGCAGGTTTGTATCATAAAAGAAACAAAAATCGAGGTTGAGAATATGAAGTCACAAACTTTTAACCATTTATTTAAATTCTAACAACACTCAGTTTATAAAAATGGTTTGAAAGAATATATAGATTTTATGAGGAAAGTTTTGTTCTATCCATGGTCTTACATTGCAACTTATAAAACATAAACCTAAGTAGGTGCCAAATATGAAAATAGTATTTGTGAGAAATCCCTGATCTTATCCATGATCTTATACTATAACTCACAAAAAAATAAAATAAAATAAAATAAAAGACATGTGATTAAAGAGAAAAAGTTAAAATTGGATTTATGAAACAAAAGATATTCATGAGGAAGACTGGGTCTTGTCTGTGGTATTACAATGCAACTCATGGATTAAATGAAAGTAATAAATAGAAACCAATAGACCAAAGATGGGACTAAGGTTTGCGTATAGAATGGATTGCTGAAGATGAGAAATCTTTGGAGAAGTCCTGCAAAAAGTGTTATCATTTACGGGTATACGAAATTATCAAAAGAAAAAATATATTTAAACAAAATGTCTTTAAAAATTGCGTATTGGTGGGTTCTTTGAAAACATGTCCTTCATTAGTTTGTATATGATAAGTACTAGGACCAAGAATGTCTTTTACTAAGTGCTCTATCATCTTTGGGTATATTTTTCTTCTGTCACGTGTATAATCTAACTTGAGGACTAAATCACCAACATTAAAAGTTCGTACTTTGACTTTTTTATTATGTTATTTAGTAATGCGAGCCTTGTATTGGTGGTTACGTTGTAAAGCGGCTAGACTGTGCTCATCAAGAAAGTCTAAAGCATGAAGACGAGCTTCACTCAATTCTTTATTAGGAATTATACCATGAAGAGATATATGTAAAGATGGGAATTCAACTTATAATGATAATACTAATTCAGACTATATACGAGTGAGAACGGTGTTACCTTGGTGGTAGTATGTATGCTAGTACGGTAAGCCTAAAGTGCGGGATATAGATGAAGGTGCCAGTACGAGTTTCTCGAATAGTTTTTTGTAAAATTTTATTTAAAATTTTGTTAATAGCCTCTACTTGACCATTACATTGAAGATGATAAGGTGTTGAAAATTTATGTGATATGTTGGGATCGTTCATACATGGGTAAAAATAAATTCTACATTGCAAAATATGTGACAGCTTTCACAAAGGTAAAATCTCATATTTTTTATTGTAATACAAAAGCTTTTAAATAAGCTTTTGTAATTTGGTTCAACTGGTCTAACTATCCGAACCACCTAATAAACTAACTCATCATTTATTAAATACTATGGGGGTGTCACATAAAGTGATGCATGTCCCAAACAATATTATTTTAATCTAAGCAACATAATAAATAAACACACTTGGATCAAATATCCAACAAACTAAACAAAAGCTTTTAAATAAGCTTTTGTAATTTGGTTGAACTGGTCTAACTACCCGAACCACCTAATAAACTAACCCATCATTTATTAAATACTAACTATACTAACAATGGGGGTGTCACATAAAGTGAGGCATGCCCCAAACAATATTATTTTAGTCTAAACAACATAATAAATAAACACACTTGGATCAAATATCCAACAAACCCCCCCTTGATCCAAAGGGGGATGAAGATTTGGAGCTATGACTATGAAGTCATCAATGAATCTCTGCTACATCTACAAGCTAGTACACTATACATCGTGGCACTGATCAAACTATGGTTGATGAACACGATCATGGTCTGTTCATCCCCTTTGATCATACATTACTACAATAGAACACAATCAAGTATGTCCAACTATAGTATACATACTCGGCGATTATTCGTCGAGTGGGCTAGTACTCGCCTAGTAGGACCTAAAACGAGTATTCTCCATTCATACTCGCCACCCCCCTAGTACTCGAGCTTCAACGAGTACTGTATCAGTTGTCGCCAAGGCTTGAGTACTCGGCAAAAAATCTTTCCTCTACCACCGACAATCCACAGTGACTGCTCAAATAACCGTCGAGTGGTTGCGAATAACCACCGAGTAAACTTTCAAGGAGCTGGGTGAGTATTCGCCGAGCACGAGTATGAAAACTGTGCGTCCAACTACATCAACCCACATAAGGTCTCACACAAAAACCCATCCAAGTGATCCTCCAGTACTCTGTATGTCACATCTCTTAGATGCCCAACAATTGCCAACATCGCACACATGCCTTTGCTCGACACTCAAAATGCTAGCAAATCTAATGCTGACTCGTACAACCACCAACGACTAATCGAAAGCCACTATGCAATATCTTCCCCCTATCAGGGTAGAGGTGAGAAGCTGTCCAACATAAAAACAAATTCAAACTAGTCTGTCTGTTTCTTAGCAATCATATCAACGCACTGAAAGAAAATCAAAACTAAAAGCAAAGTACACAAACCAAAATTGCTATCCCAATAGTGAACCCATACTCCAAGCGAATAGCGAACTGTAGAAGGGAAATTATCCTCCAACCTATGTGGATCCTCCAACCTCCAGTTGGCTCTATTTAACTGATTAGATCCTCAGGGACCTGTAAATGCCGAAATGTAACACCATCGTCACTGACAACACAAGTGGTGGGACATGTCGTTATGATCTTTATTTGATGTATACAACATATTTTTACCGTTTGAGAAAAACTTGGGGTGTTGGATTCCACCGAAAATGCATCCAATTGTATTACAATGCGTAATTTATTCAAAATATGTAAAAAACATATTTATGCATGCCAAAATCAAAAATTGATCGCACTAATGCTCTTAGAAATCCATTTCCATGAAAAATGAGTGGTCATATTAAAAATTTGGCCATTGTATGCAGAATATATGACAGTTTGAAATTTTGATCCTCTGTCAAGCTAGGCAGAGTCCCCCTCAATGCTAATTCAGAAAATTTGATTAGTTTATGGGGATTAAAATATCATACCAAGACATGATGGACCCCTCCTTGTTTATACTCGTTGAAAAGCTATCCGAGTCTAGTTTTCAAAAAAGTAACTTTGACAAAATAATATGACAGTGTGTTCAAGATATGGTAAAAACGGTCATGGTAGGTGCAGATTTTTCTTTTTTTTCACAATTAATTCAAATAACTCCTTTTAGCAAATGTCTAATATAATTAGTCTATCCACCTCTCCTTCAATCACATTGAAAATACAATTGGATAATATTCTATGCATACTTTATTTCTTGGATGTGAAAAATAAAAAAATATTTACGGTAATCTTTTAAATATTTTTCACCATGTATTTTTTTTGTATTTTCACTCGTTGGGGAATAAAGCGCTGCTCTCCTAGTGGAGCTCAATGGTTTTGGAATGCTTAAGAAACCATTTAAACTGCCATTTAATTTGAGAAAAAACTATCCAATGTCATTTTACTCTATAAAAGATTGAAAAACTGAATTTTTGACAACTATTGCTCATTTATAGTGCCATATGGGCCGTAATTTTGGACTGATGATAGAGTTTCAACACAAATTTAATCCGAGGCATTGAAATGCATACAAAGATTTTTTGGAACCATTCAAAACAAAATTTCTGAATTTTGTTCAATATTTTCCTTCTAGTGGCCGTACAATCACAATAATGGGACTTACAAACCAGACTTTTGTATGTTTTTGGCCATACAACTTCATTATGATGGCATAAATTTGCTCAGAATGCCTTCAAATTCACACATATAGCATACATCTACAATTTTTTTTTAATAGCATACAAATTTTTCAGGTAGAGTTTTGGGCCATACAGAGTTTTACAGAAATTAAAAAATTGAATTTTGCACTAAAAAATGCCTTTTTTAAAATGCTTTTCTCTCCTCATTCAACCATGGCTTCCAATCTTCGACCTTCCTCCTTGAGCAACTAGGCTCTGTCTCTTCCTTCAACGTGGCTTTGATATTACTGTTGGGACCGTTTATATACACAGGTAGCAATAAATTTTGCATTGCAAAATATGTGACAAAGCTTTCACAAAGGTAAAATCTCATATTTTTTATTGTAAATCAAAAGCTTTTATAATTTGGTTCAACGGGTCTAACTACCCGAACCACCTAATAAACTAACCCATCATTTATTAAATACTAACTATACTAACTATGAGGGTGTCACATAAAGTGATGCATGCCCCAAACAATATTATTTATTTTAAGCAACATAATAAATAAACACACTTGGATCAAATATCCAACAACATAATTGTTTCATATCTTTATTTTTGAAGTTGCCACCATTGTCAAAAATGATAGTATGAAGAACTCCAAAATGACGAATAATTTGATTGAGAGTAAATTTGGAAATGGTGATACCGGTGACATTAACAAAAGACATAACTTCTACCCATCAGATAAAATATTCAGTAGTAGTGATAATGAATATAGGGCCATTTTGTGATCTCAATAATTTGCCAATGAGATCTAATCCCCACATAGAGAATGGCCAAAGAGACTTTATTGTTTGGAGCTCAGCTAGGGATGAGTGGATTAGATCGTCATGGAGTTGACAAGGATTACACTTTTTGGCAAAGTTAATAACATCATTTTCTAGAGTAGGTCAAAAGTAACCTATACAAAGGCATTTGCAGGCTGTATCATGTTTGCTATAGTGACCACTGCAAATACCCCCATATACTTGTTTTAGGAGAGTAAGAACTTTTTCTTGCATTACATAAAGGAGTGAGGTTCCTTCTATATTACGGTAGCAAAGGGTGTTGTATTGAAACACATACTTTAAAGCTTGTTTACGTATTCGAGTCTTTTCACGAGATTATGTGTCTAGAGGGTAAGTTTGATGTTCAAGAAATTGAATTATGTTTTTATACTATGGACTTTGTTGAATAGTGACAACCTCGATGTGACAGATTAACAAATCATTTTGTTTTATAGAAAAAGGTGATTTTCTGATTTGGATAAGAAATTTGGAATCATGAAGTACTTGATGAGGGTGAAATAAAGATGCTGATGAAGCAAGAGAATTGGCTATGGCATTTTGATCTCTTGGAATTGGTTTGATGGTTAAAAAGACAAATTCTTGAGCAAGTGTTGTAGTCTTTTGATGATATGCGATTAAATTTACTTTTGCATTGATAATTACCATGAACTTGGCGACAGATAAGTTGTGAGTCACCCAAAGCATGTAAATATGGGATATCTAAGTCGATTGTGGTTTGCATGCCTAATATTAGAGCTTCATATTCAGCCATGTTATTGGTAACATCAAAAGTTAATCAAAATGCTAAATATATGATCTTACCATGTGGATTTGTTAGAATACATCTGGGCCTAGCTCCTTGGAAGCATTTGGCGCCATCAAAGTGAAGTGTCTTCTATGTCAATGGTAACTTCAGGTACTTCTTCGATAACTATTTTAAGTTTATTAGTAGTGGGAGTGATATCAATATCTTCTTGATTATTTGCTTCTAGAACAATAGTGAAAATAGTCTATAAGAGAGATAGATTCGTTAAGACCTTCAATATAAAGAATTTCTTCGTCGGAGAGATTATCTTGAAGGTGATTTGTAGGTGGTAAAGAAGAAACTGCAAGTTGGTCTGGAACAATGACTTGTCATTTGACAGATTTTTGTGTGACAATTCGAAGGTCGAATTCCATCAATAGGATCATCCATTTGCCTATTCTATCTCCATGTAAGAATGCTTTAGAGAAGAAATGACAAAATGGATCGAAATGAACAATGACATAAGTGGTGTGATAGAGCATATAATGATGGAGCTTTTCAACCATGAAATTTATAGCAAGGCAATCACTTTCTACTTTGGTATAATATTTTTCATAATCAATTAATCCTCGACTGATGTAATAAATAGTGTACTCTACCAGTATCATCTTGTTGGGCAAGCATTGCCCCAACTGATAGAAGATGTATATAAAATTAAGGGATAATCGTTTGAAGGTTGTCGAAAAGTAGGAAGATGGAGCAAAGATTCCTTCATATTGTCAAATAATTTTTGGAATGAATCTATCCATTCTAGAGCATTACCTTTTTTTACAAGCGAATTGACAAATAATATACGGTAAGTTATTTTTGGGACAAATTGTTGAATTGTCCTATGTTTTCCAAAGTAAGTTCGTTTGTCGAGCATGGAGCGAGGAATAAGCATGTTGATGATGGACTTTATTTTGGCTAGATCGACATCAATGCCTCAAAGAGAAACTAAGAAACTTAAAAGTTTATTGGATGCAACTCCAAATACACATTTGTATGGGTTAAGTCTAACTTTATAATTTATCAGTCGATCAAAAATGATAGCTAAATCGGTGAGGTGCGTTGTGTGACTTTTAGATTTGGCAATGAGGTCATCCACATAAGTTTCAATGATTTTGTGGATAAGATCATGGAAGATATGAGTCATTGAATGTTGATAGGTGGCTCTGGCATTTTTGAGACTGAAAGGCATTTTGAGCTAACAACAGGTGCCCCATTCTGTGGTAAATATTGGTTTATGTTAGTCTTCAAAAGCTTTGTGAATTTGGTTATACCTTGAAAAACCATCCATAAGTGATAACATTTCATATCCAATGGTGAAATCGACTATAACATCTATTGAAGGTAAAGGAAAATTGTTCTTTGGACATACTAAGTTAAAATTACGACAATCAATTTTTTATGAACAGGAACGATGTTTGATACCCATTCCAAGTAGTCAACAGGTTTGATGAATTTAGCATCCAAAAGTTTAATGATTTCTTTGCGACATAAGGTATAAATTTTAGGTGGAAACTTTTGTTGCTTTTATCTAACAAGGTTAACATTTGGATAAGTGATGATATTATGCACAATGATGCTAGGATCAATACCTGACATATTTTCATATGACCAAGCAAATGATTCGCGATACTTGTCAAAGAACAAACTAAAGTTATCGTACTCTTTTGGAGTGAGTTCTTTAGAGACAGTAATAGGTCGAGGACATGGTGGTGTACCATATTCTATTTTTGTGGTTTCTTCAATGAGCATAGCATTTCTGTCTTGGAAATGATATGGAGCAAGAGGGAGAGAAGAAATAGGATTTATTGTAGGATCCACACTAGCAATGAAATTATTAAAACAAGGAGCTATTTGCGTAAAGTTTCCAAGTTTATGATGTTGTCGTGAAAGTTGAGGTTCTCAAGCATGGAGTAGTTCAAGTATAGATTCATTGTTAGGAAGTGTGGGTAATGGTCCATATTATTCGACATCCACTTTGAGATCGATGGTTTGGTTACCGTTACAATCATATTTAGGATGTATTTGTCGTACATTTGTGGTTTTAATGTCTAAGGTAATTTTGGGTGTAGGTTCGATTTTAAGGATATTAGGTTGAGTGGAGTCAACTAGATTGGTGATAGATACGTTAGTTTGTGTCATAGACGAACGTTTAGTTGTATTGAGGTGGATAGCCTCAATGGTATCAATGGAATCATGAGAAGAAGGAAAAGGTTGTATAATGTTTGGTTGTGTAGAAGGTTCGAGAGTCGAGATTTCTTCGAGCACCCATGGGGTATCTAATAGTGGAGGATTAAAGAGAGTTACATAACCTTGAGGTTTTGATTCAATATCAGTTAATATGTAAATGACATGGACATCACAGTTGAAGGCATGTATTTTGGCTAATGTCTTTTGATAGTGTTGTACATCTAATTGTAGTGATTGGGCTTGGGCCATGATATAATTATCATTGTATGTATGAGAAATAGTGCATGCGTCGGTTTCTGTGGGAGAATCAGAGTGGATATGCCTAAATTGCTAAATTTTGGAGGAGACATTGTTATAGGATCTTGAAATAATTTGGCCACTCTATACTCATGACATGTGAAATCATCTACTATGCAAGAAGCTTCGTATGCATTGCATGGAGGAGTTGTAGTAATATCATCAATTAGAGGAATGGTACGATCACGTGGAAGGAATGAGGAAACCATTCCGCAATGTAATGAGGTAATTTGGTGGTATTACAAGTATTTTGTAATTCATTAGGTTCATCATCATCAGAATTAGCGAGAGTGACCTGTAAATCAGGATTCATGCTAACGAATTCAAGTAGAGGTGCATTGTTAATGTGTGGAATGATTAGAATCCAATATTGAGATTTGGGGTTTGGTAGTTGTATACAACATGGATTGGGATCAACGTCATGTTTGTAGTGTTTGCCATTATGGATGAATTTAATACATTGACTACCTGAAGAGGCAATAGCCTGCATACAATGTGTCTATGGACGACCAAGGAGTATGTTGTAAGATAGTGGTAAATCAAGAACCATGAGCTTAGTGTGTATTGTCTTGGGTCAAATAGTGAGCGGGAGTCAAATACAACCAAGTAGTTTTTGATTTATTTTATCAAATCCTCGACATGTGAGATGAGTTGGTTTAAGATTATCTTTGTTATATCCGATCTGTTGTATTAACCAAAGAGAGAACATTAATTCATGATCCTTCATCTACTAAGACTTTTCGAATAAGGGTATTATTGATTGCAATTTTAATGAAGGGGTGGATCATTGGCTTGAAAAAGAATTTCGTCATTAATCATGTCTTCAATAAATTCTATGGATGGTTTAGAAGATGTGGAAATAGTTTTAGTAGTATGTACTTTTGTAGGCGAAGGATCTTTAATAGGATTTTCCAAATCAAGTGATGGTGGTTCTTCAATGTTTTGTAATTGTTGAATCAAGAATTTACGATGATATGGACAAGTACGAACTAACTCCGTAAGGGGAATTTTACAAGGCATTGAATTGAATTCTTCTAAGAAATTTCAGTGTGCTTTAAAAGATGAAGAATTAACACGAGGTTTATGAGGTACAATGGTTTTCGTAAGAATAGTAGAGTGGGGTTATGATTGTGGAAGTGTCTCCTCATTTGGTTCGGAAGATATGGGTGTGGTAGTTGTGGTATCTTTAAGGAGTTGTTCTTCAGTTGATGGTTTTTAATGTTTAGTGACAAAATCTTTGTGAGCAGGTTTGTGTCTATAATTAACTTTTGTTGCGTTTACATATTGAGAATTGATATAATATTGTCATAATCAGCATCAATTGCACATATATCATCATTTGAATGTTGTGGGTTAGAAATAGAGAGATTTTTGAGATTTAGATAGAGTTTGGTAACTTGTTTCTTTTGAGAGGCTTTGACATAATCATGATAACCTAATTTGATCATAGGATCATGGTCATATGTATCTCCTAACATAAAAGAAACAAGAAATTCGAGAAGCCTATGACATGTTTCATGAGAATGATCCACATCAGTATGGAACCAATAGAATTTGTTAGGGTCATACCATGAAGGTGGGACATTATTATAAGTGAAAGGTTTAGAGGGAGATAATAATTGCTTTATTTGTTGGACTGTTAATGGTGTATGGGAAGCAAGGGGATTATCCACTTTGATTACCCTTGCTTTTGTTTGAGAAGTACTAGTATTTATATAAGTTGAATTTTGGAAGGATTCCTTGATGGATTTATGATTTGGTTCAAATTGTTTCATAAGAAAATCTTGTCTTTTAGTTTGATCAAATGCATCATTTAGAGTTTGTGGAGAAAAAGTACGAACCTTATACTGAAGTGAAGGTGTTGAAGCGGTTATAAAGAGTTTAAATAGATCATCATCATTCATGTTATGATCTGATTTATGAGCCAAAGATTTCCATCGTTTAATGAAATCGAGCACTGATTCGGAGGGTGGTTTAGCATTGATAAAATGACTAAGACAATTTTATGGAAGATCATTTTGTTGAAATTCCTTGACTAAGGCATTAACCAAATCTTCTAATTGAGACATATAATGTTGAGATAATTGATTATAACATTCTAAGACATCTCCTATAAATGTTTTGACTAGAAGTTTGATGGTAACAAATGTATTTGTTTTAAGTCATTCTTTGTAGAGATTACCAAATGCCTTAAGAAAAGATGCAGGGTCTTTAGTCCCATCATATTTAACAATTGAATAGATATTTCCAATATCAATAAAAACAATGAGAGGAGCTAATGTTTTATTTTGGATGTTTTGAAGCATCTTTTTATGCACAATGGTTTTGCAGAATGATATTTCCATTGGCATCTCTAAGAGGAGGGATACAAAATTTTATTATTTTGAGGTAAAATAAGAGGAGGTTGATTAGTCATGTGTAATAAATGATGTTGCATTTGCATCATTTGATATGTATTTGTTGTTTGCATAACATTCATTTGTTGGACTATTTGTATAAGGATTTGAGTAGTATCGATTTGTTCATTTTGACTATTAGGATTAAAAGGTGGAATATTGGTGTTGTTAAGATGAGGAATGTTAGTGTTTATAGGAGGAACATTCCCATTGTTAGGAATTGGAATGTTGGCTAGTAAAGTATTTCCTATAGGATTATTCGTTAGGCTTGTATTGATTGCTCCTACAATGTAATAAGGTAATTTGGATAGGGTAGTGTCTTTAGAGGTGTGAAATAAATTAGATCCATCGATGTCATCATTTTGGGTAATTTGAACAATATTGCAATCCATAGATGTAGGATGAGCAAAAATACACCAAGAGTGAGTATCCTCTTGGGTGACTAGGGTAGGAAGGAAATAACACCCTATTGAGATGTTGTCAATGATGTCAAAGGGTTTGCTATTCAGTAAAGAATATGGTTATTGATGTCAAAGAATTTTTGTGAGTAGCTACGAACTGCATCAGGTTTGCTACAGATTACATCAGGTTTGCTACGGATTACATCAAGGGTGCTATGGATTGCATTAGAGTTACTATGGACTGCATCAGGCTTGCTACGGACTACATTAGGGGTGCTACGGATTACATCGGACTTGCTATGGACTGCATCGAACTTGCTACGGACTGCATCGGGGGTGCTACAGACTACATCGGGGGTGCTACAAACTGCATCAGAGTTCCTATAGATTACATCAGGGGTGCTACGGACTACATCAGGGGTGCTACGGACTGTATTAGAGTTGCTACGAATTACATCAGGCTTGCTACGAATTTCATCAGAGGTGCTACATACTGCATCAGAGCTGCTACGAACTGCATCAAGACTATTACAGACTTCATCAGGGTGACACTAAATGTATTCAAATGAGTGCTTGGTCTATCCCAACTTCGTTTCAATCAGGCCGACCTATGTGAGTGAGCTTTTATATAAGCTAATGTGAATTATGTTTTCAAAAGAGAATAAATCATTAGACAACTGACTATAAAATTTTGTTTGGTCGACTTTCAAGAGGTTGTTGATCAACGTCTTGTATATAAGCAAGATCAAATTTTCTTATTAAAGTATGAAAATAGAGGATTATTATTCGCTAAAGAGTAGAGCAGAGGTTTGTTGAAGAACATAGGGCTAAAGAGGTGTGAGCATGAAATCATCGAATTATTCATAAAGTATATAGAATCATCTAAAAGAGATGAGCAGAGAAGGCAGAGAGGACAAAGTCCTTTGAAAATAAAGAACAGAGAGAAAGAGAGCCTAATGTGTCTATTTGATTGATAAGTAGAAAAGCAACAAAATAAATGTGAGGTCAATAAGCAAAGAGAGAATAGAATTGTACCATCATTTGTTGACAGAAACAATTGAGAAATGTGGATGATCTGAAGCAACTGAGTTGGTGCTTGGCAAAGGGGGTTGAAGCCTCCTGTAGATTGGTGTCTACAAATCAAGGAGTTGGTGCTTCTTAACAAGTGGGTGCTTATTGAATCTTTTGTCAAGTTGGTGTTTGACTATTTGAGGTTGGTGCCTCAAGCTAAGTTGGTGCTCAGCAATCTTGTTGACTGATTGCATATCTAATTTAGGACATGTAGTCCATGTAGTGATCATTGTGGGTTTTATTCCCTTTAAGGGTTTC
This sequence comes from Torreya grandis, assembly GCA_037957365.1. Classification (NCBI taxonomy): domain Eukaryota; kingdom Viridiplantae; phylum Streptophyta; class Pinopsida; order Cupressales; family Taxaceae; genus Torreya; species Torreya grandis. Next base: position 1,506,989 of record JARHVA010001202.1, read on the forward strand.
CCACCTATATCATGTGTTATGTCTTTATGTTCTTTGTTGTGGTTTGATTGCTTTATGGATTCTGCATTGATGCTTGACTAACGAACTAAAGAATTAGAAGAAAGTTTAAGAGCCCACTGATTCACCCCCCTCTTCTCAGTGGCTGTGCTTCCAACACAACCCATGTATCGTCTAAATGGATTAAGGTTATCCAAAAAGATTTTAATAGGGGATTTCATGATGTTTAGAATATGGATCTAAGAATGAGGAAATTATGAAATTTGGACAAAATTGCCTAGATGCTGTATGGGATCGCTAATTGTATTACAGAAAAACAACTGAGTCAGCTAGAGATTACACAATCAACGAAATGGTATTTCAGAAAAAGAACCGAGTCAACCAAAGAGTACACAATTGGTTAGATGGTACAAAGTCGAATTAGTCGACTGAGTTTGGAAGGATAAAATAAAATAATTTGTAAGAGACTAAGTCGAATAAGTTGACTGTGTTTTGTAGGTAGGAAAATTTTGAAATGTCAAAAATTTGGATGACAAAGTATTGATTTGTAGAGAAGTTAATTGAACACACAGGGAACTAGGTTGATTAGGTTGATTTAGTTGTAGCACACAACACAAACTTTGTACCAACACTGGATAGTACAAGTTTTGCAATACAAAATACAATTTACGAACAAGTAACAATATTGAAATGTAGATGTTAATTTAATAAGCGAATGTGGTGGCACGACTTGGATTTCAGCAGTTAACTGGTAAGTCAGCGTGTGTCAGGAGGAGCAAGCAGGTCACGGAGCAGATTCTCAGGATTGGTCAGTGGCAACGCCCCCCTAGTGGGATTCTCAAGATCAATACGGATGGTTCCTCCAGAGGTAATCCGGGACCCGCGGGTACTGGAGGGATAGGAAGGGATTCTGAAGGTACGGTGATTTTTCTTTTTGCGGTTCCTGAGGGGCTGCAAACCATTAACATAATGGAAGGTCAAGCCATTCTTTATGCCCTTGAGAAGGCCCAGGCGTTAGGTTGGCGTAGGATTATCTGCGAATCGGACTCTCAAGTCTTGATTAACCTGCTCATTAAGAGGAGAGTGGTGGACGTCAATTGGTAACTATCTCTGATTGTGCAACAGATTTTGCGGATCTGCTCGCTTATGGATAGTGTTACTTTTGCTCACATTTCGCGAGAATGGAACAGGGCAGTGGGTTTTTTGGCTAAATGGACGTCTGACCATTTGGATGGTGGAAACATTGAGGATTGGGGGTCTCTCTCCCCGACGTTGCGTTCTGATTTGGAAAGAATTTTGGAGGTTGATAGGGAGGTTCATAATATTGTCTAGTTGGGCGTGTGCCTAGTTTTTCAGTTTTTGCTGCTTTCTTCTGGGGGTTTCTGCCCCCCCTTCTTCTTGTAATGCTTTTCTTTACTTATTAATATTATTTTTATCCCTTTTTTACCAAAATAATCTATTTTAAATTATGACTTGAAATGTGATAGGGCGTTTGGCTTTGCAAAGGGCCTAAGAAGAGGTATGCTAAAGTTGGTTTTAGGTTTGTTATGGATGAAAGGGATCTATAATTGTGATGGTATAAGGCCTGGTATTGGGGCCTACTCTCTCATTTCACAATCGCGCAGTGATAAGGGTGTTGGGTGCTTTGCCAATATACCATCAACCTTTTTTTTAATATTTGGCTAGAACAACGAGTCGACTTCCTTCGGTGATGAAATCCAAGTAGGTAGAGCTTGGTAGAATTGTTTAATTGCTTATTTGATATTTTCGTGATTTGGTAGTGTGTGAGGGAAGAATATGACCAAACCGGTAAATTAACGCTCCTAGTTATACTATGTGCACTACTTGAACAAGCACGCAGATAAATGCAAAAAGAAAGGTAAAGTGAATTCATTACTATCAACGTGGGTTAATTCCTTTGCTGAAATGAATAAAATAAAATGAAGTTGATGGGGTCAACTAAGTTATGTAAACAAAACAAAACAAGGTTGATTGGATCAACACAGTTTGTTGGAAGATAGGCCAACATAAATGTAGTCGATCGAGTCGACTTAGTGTATAGGCACCAAATAAATACAGAACCAAGTCGATCGGATTGACTTAGTTTACTATAGGAAAATAATTTTTATATAACTGCAAAAACTGAGAAATACAGTGTTGAAAATTTAAATTTTTGAAAAAGAGCGGGAAAATAAATTTGAGAAATTAAGAAAAGGAAATAAATACGCTGGTTAGAATGAACTTGACAATTAAGACGAAGTCAATTGCATTGATGTAGTAATGTGTTGAAGATGCCAAATTGTTATTTTTAAATTGTGTTGTTCAGATGAGGGTTTGAACCTGTAAAAGAGAAAGAAAATGTGAAAACAAAGTCAAGCCAGTCGACTAAGTTTGAATAATTAAAATAACAAAAAGAACTGTGTCGATAGAATCGATCTAGTAGTTTAAACATAACTTGCAACAAATAAAGAAGTTGATCAGATCGACGCAGTTAAAAAATTAAAAGACATGATCAGAAACTAAATCGATACGATTGATCTATTGAAAATCCAATCATGGAGAGCCGAACAAGATCGACATGGTCGCCTAGTTGTAAAACCTGCAAAATGATGCCTTAACTATGTCGATCGGATCGACAAAGTTGATTTAATTTGCAAACAAATCCAAACAGAGGCGATGGGATCGACAGAGTTGAAATCCCTGCACAAAAGAGTATTGAACTGGATTGATAAGATCGATCCAGTTGTTTGTAGAAGAAGATGACTTGCACACAAAGTTGAACTAAGTCGATCGAATCGACATAGTATTAAAACATATGCACAGAGTGTTAGACTGAATCGATCTAGTAGTCTGAAAATAAAAAATTCAAACATCTTCAAGGGTTAGTTCACGTCAAGTTCACCAAAATGTATGTAAGCGAAAGTGAAGTTGATCTATAAATCAATCCTAACTCAAGGAAGATAAATCAACTAGCTATATCGCTTGCAGATATTTAGATAATCGAGGTCATGACCAATATGGATCCACTAAACCTACATAAAGGATCTCTTATCACACAATCTCACTAGAGAGGGTTCCAAAGCCTCTAGTCAAGTAAAACCACACAATAACCCTAGCTAGGCCTATAATACAATAATAAGTAAATCTAATCTAGTGCTCACTAAAGCTTGTGGCACAAATGGAGGATAATAAACAATAAACATGCAAAGTAAAACTCTACTCAGGTCAATGTAGAGGTAATCCTAAGCAAGGAGAGATAAATATTCATTAACCATTGTGCAAATCTATCTACCAAAATAAAGGAGTAAAAGTTAGGAATACTCACCTTAAAGACGAATCTATCGAGCCTCAACCTCTCATTTGGCCAATGGTTCTTTTCAAGAAGTTGTGTATTGTTGAAGAAGCTAAGGATGGACAATGGACTATAGTCTATCCAAAGATCTAGTGAATCTCAAGCTTTCACGAGATAAAAGTTCTCCAAGTATTAAACCCTAAGCAATGACTCCTCAAGTAAAATGGCAGAAATGCAGACTGTAAATAAGCGCAAATGAATCATTCTCTCTCTTGGAAATGAAGTGAAAGGGGGTATATATAGCTTTGAATTGACCCTAAACTCTCCCGGAATTTAGCCGATGCAATTGGCCTAGTCGACCTTGTTAGGTGGGAAATAGAGCCGTTAGGCCTCAAAATAAGTCGGCTTAGGTCGACTTAGTTCCGTAATGTGCACTACTCCCATAATGAGGTCAACCCAATCGACTATGTTCATTATATGGTTAAAAAGGGTTTTGCCTAGGTAGGGGTTATTTGAGGTGGTGAGTTGCTAAGAGAAGAGTGTGAGCGAGGTGTCAAAGCTTAGGGAAACGTATAGGAGGCACTTGTATTGGTTTTAGGTGGTGGTATAGGGGACACCAATATTGCGAAGCACCAAAGGTTTGCCCACCCCTTTCCCGGTGCACCCTTTAAGACGTGCACTCAGAGAGATTGAGACTCGATGGGTTCTTGCAAGAGAGAAAGCATAAATAATTGATAAAGTTTAAAATATTGTGTATACAAGTAGCATGAAAATCCAGCCATATTTGTAAATCATACAAAGAGAACAGGAAAAACACAGAGAATATTTTAACTATATAAAAGGGGGTTTATATGCCTGTTTTAGTCATTTCCACTTGACTTTGAGGATCTTCTAATGATTATATTGGAAGTTTTGTGAGCGTTTGTGAGGCTTTAGAACCCTGATAATCCCCTGTTATCTCCTATGTGAGATACAAATTGACCATTTTTAGGTAAAATCTTCATCTTATGGGTATGTTGACTACATTTTTATGATTTTTTGCGATTGCATGTTTATGTACTGTTTTTCTATTATTTTTGTTGCATGTTTATGAATGCATATTTCTAGTTTGTTTGGGATTTCGTTACATTCTTGTTGGTTTGAATGTTTATGAGGCCCCCCTTTTGTATGCACTAGTTACATATTAGGTTATAGTTTTTATAAAAGTACATTATTTTCAATGATATTACAAAATTAACGAGTGGCATATCTTTTGCATTTATACAACTGAGAATATATTGTCATATATACCATCTCCCAGCCATACCATACCCAGGGTTTTTTATTAAAATTTCTCTCATCTATGATATGCAAAACCTGAACCTGATACTATAGCTATTTCAATGCAACTTCAATTCGAGGTGGTGGTTGTTATTCTATAGTGTCTATAGGTTAGGAATTAATTTAAGCAACTAGTAATGTGCATTTCAATGAAATTACACCGTGTAATGTTTCATGAAATTATAATTTTGCAGATCACTCTGGACTCTGTACTATTGTTCTGCATGCTTTTGATTGTTATTTATCTCACTACTACTCCATACAAGGAGCATCTGGGATGCGGTTGCTTCTATATATCTTCCTCCGCCTTTCATAATTAACAAAAATTCATTTGCACATTTCCATATGAAGTATCTAAATTTTCTAAACACGTCTTTGATTTCTGACAGGCTGGATTTTGCTAGTCAAGTTAGCTTTCTGGAGCTTTCCAGTCCTATAACTGCAAGGAATACCCCATTGAGTGTTTTCCTTATTTGGTTTGAGAAAGTTTGCTACATTGAAGGGGTTATTGTGCAGGGGAGAAGATTGTTGAAATTTATGTACTATGTAGGGTAAATTGTTGTGTGGTACAACAATATTGTAAATAAGTTATGATAGGTATGTTAAAAAAGGATAAATAAAATCTCAGATTTCAGTACTTCAAATTTTACATTAAGGCATTTAAAACATGTATTCTGTCAAATTAGTTGTATTTAGAGCCATTTAGACTACTAGTTGTTCTAAACAAATTAGGATAAGTTTTCCATTTATATAATAAATGAGTTTCAGGATTATGGTAAGGCAATTTGTTGATGTAAGCTAAAGTAAATTTCTATCAACTCGCGAGTCTTGACCAGTTCCCTTAACACTACATAAATAAATTTATGTTTAATTTACTTCCAAAACTCTTTAAATTTTGAATGATATTAATTTTACCTACAAATTAGTTTTAATTAGGGCCATTTAGCACTGCTAGTTGTTCTAAACAAATTAGGTCAAGATTTTCATTTATATAATAAATGAGTTCCAGGATTATGGTAAGGCATTCTGTTGATGTAACCCAAAATAAATTTCTATCAACTTGCGAGTCTTTACCAATTCCCTTGACACTCTACATGATGAAATTTATGTTTAATTTACATCCAAAACTCTTTAAATTTTGAATGATATTAATTTTACCTCCAAATCTCTTTAAATTTTGAATGATATTAATTTATCAGTTGGTAGGAATTCATCAGGACTTCGTGGATACGAATGTGCACATCTTGTTTTAATGTTGTTAAAACATTTTTTTATTTGAGGGGTAGGATGAAATGGCTCTAAGCTATACACAATCTGGGAAAGTATTTTGGGCAGCAGTTGTTTTGTCAAAATAATCTGTTTCATATTTTCTTCAAGCTGTTGTTGCCACTGCTATTCTGCATTAAAATCAAGTCAGTAATGAAACACGCATGAATTGGCAGGGGAGTGATCCCTTTTGAAGAACATTTATTGTGTCATTGTCTGAAGCACATGTGATATTTAAATGCAAAAACTACTTTTTAAATGTACGCATGTGATATGTATTTGAGTTTTCCTCTAAACCAGTTGTCAGAGGTGGCATCTCCTCTTAATTTGGGGAGGTAGTAGTAACCCAAGCTATAAATCTACGCAAAGAAAATAAAGTTGCACAGACTGTGGAAAGCAGGCTGCCACAGGTAGGATTCCTTCTTATTATACTTTATAATGGGTAGAGGTTTTTGCCATATACTCCCAGTTGTCTGGGTTGATGTTATTATGCCTCAAATTTTTGTTAGGTTGAAACAAGACTTATTGAGGTACTCTAAATTCCTTGAGGAGAGACAAACATTCTCTTTGCTAACTGAAGGGGTCATGTCCTTTTGTCTCCTTCGGTACAAGAATTAAAAGCAGGGAGGAAGGCTAGACAAGAGTTTCATGTAATTCTCTCTCTAAACTGGAAATGTTTCTCATTGTCATACCTTTCCATAAATATATATTAACATAGTCATGTTGTTGGATTTGCGAGTTATAGAGAATTTTTGTCTCTAAATCAGTAGTCTTTGTTTGAATTATTGTACAAGCTTTGCAGTACAATTTTTATATGGTTCTTCTTGTATGTCTTTGTGGATCTTCCCTAATTGTATTACAAGTTACTTCGCAAAGCAAATCAAGAAATTTTAAGACTTCCTAGTAGTTTAAAGGGAATGCAAATGAAGATCTCAAGTAAATAGTCAAGGAGGATTAGATATTGGAGTTAGTCTTTGTGATGTTGCAAATCTGGAATTCTTAATTACTGATATAATTAATATGGCTTGTCTTTGTTTGCAGAGATCAATTAAGGCCGAAGAAGAAATAAGAGACAGTAGAAAGGTAGTGTGTAGGAAAGTACCCCTGTTCTTTTTAGGGAGTGCACCATACTTTTATGTTCTTTCTGTATCTTTTCTTTAAATGGGCAGTGTTATGGCTATTTGATCTTTGTGATGCCGGAAGAACCAAGCGCTTGTGTACCAAATTAAAGAATTCTGGCAATCAACTCAAGCAAGAATTCCTCTAGAGGAAACCAAGAATGAAAAACAAGGTGAAAACTTGCTTTGCACACCCAAGCCAAGGTCTCTGACTGATGTCATGTGTGGGGATAGAAATGCAAAGAGGTCACCACTGCAAGTACTCAACTGTCAAGTCTTGGAACCTACCCTAGGTTCTATTACTAATTTTCTCCACAATAATCATCATTTTTTAAATATAAATACCAAGGTTCTGTGGGTCCCATGCCCTTTATATAAAAGAAAAGTTTACAAAAAACAAGATTACACAAACCAACCAGGGAAAAACCATCATGGTTTGAGGTTTACCAGAGGCACCAACGGCCAAAAGGCCACTTAAAAACTAAACAACAAGACCAACGCCCAGCGAAAAACCACCATCAGACATAAAATTATCATTTTATGGGAAAGTATTCTAGGAGGTTACCCATCTTTTCTTTTTTTCCTTTTTTCTTTTTTACCTTTTGCCACTTCCCTTCTTCAGGATTCACGACCATGATTTGCTTATCTGAGTTCTGACTATCCAAATTCAAAATTTTGAGCAATTCTTTATCTGAATCTGAATTTTCAGATTCATGTCCTGTTTTTACTCCCCCTACTGAAAGTTTCAAGGACATATTTAGGTCTTCGTCTCTTGCCTCCACATTATTCACAACTTCTTTAACAGGAGTAACTTGATCTCCTTTCTTATTTTCTCTCAATTCCACATTTTCCTGCATTTCAGTTTGTTCAAAATAGTCTTCAGCCACTACCACCAGATCTGGGGCACTCCGTTTTCTTGATTTTGATTGCTCCCCCTTTTTCTTACCTGCGAAAGAGAATCCTAGAGGACACAATGCATGAAGATGACCAGGGGTTTTACACTTGCTGCATTTAAAAGCAGTATTCTCATAGTCTAGAGTTTGCTCGTAAAGGGCTCCACCATAATTTAATAAGATTTTATCCGGAATCCCTTTACTCAAATCAATCTCTACACAAATTCTAGCATAGGTACACAATCTTGCATCAGTGCTCATATGATCTTTCTTTATATATGACCCCAAAGCATTACCAATTTCCTTATAAGCATGCCAAAAATGAAGAGGTAAGTTAGGTAGACGAACCCAAACAGAGATTTTTGTTACAGAGAGGGAGTTTGGATCAAACTCCGAAAACCAAGGAGTGATAAACAACCCTGCATTTCCCCAAAACCAAGGTCCTTCCATAAGACATTTTTGATAATCTTTCTGTTCGTGAAAGTGAACAACAAAAAAATTTGGAGCACAAAGAACTCTCGCATTGATTAGACTAGTTTTCATATATCCAATGATATAAAGCATTTGAAGAAGGCCATAATCCATTGAAACGACAGATTACTACGTCCTCTTTAAGAGTACAAAAATACTCATCCACTTCCTTATGTTTAATCTTCACCGGGGGAATCTCCGTTTGATCTACAATGTAGGCTTCAGATTGAAAGCCTTTTGCTGCATTTGCCTTACAGTCTGCTTTTCTGACGGCTTCTTTGAATGTTGCAGGTTTGGAACGAGAATCCAGATCGGAAGAAGTTGCTTTATTCCATTCTTCCACTCCTTGTATTCTTGAAGCCATGGAAATGATCGAATCTTTGCCTAGACCATACCCATTCACTGAAAAATCATCATGTAGTTCCTTTCCCTGATGCACCAGACATTGGAATTATGCAGGTACTCCTGAGGAAACCTCTAAACTTAGCGTCAATTTCAGCACAAATTCTGGGGCTTTCACCCACAGACAAATCGTTTTACCAGATATAGATCACACCATTATCTGATACCCTGTTTGATCCACCTTTGGGTTCTCTGGTTCAATCATTTTGTCAAACAGTTTACAATTAGCCACTATAACCTCAGATTTAGGAATCAAATTCCTAAAAATTGCTGCATGTTGAGGATTTTTATCAAACAAAATCCCGTCTTCTTCATCCCATTTTCCTTCCACTCCCTCCCCAGATAAATGAAGACGAAAAGCCTTCAACCTCAAAGTAATGCTGACTGCTGGAATTTTGTCAAACATTTCACAGTATTTCATTTTGTCAAATATTTTGCAGACACTCACTGACCCTAGAACCAAAAACTTAGACGAATCGATTTCAACATCTTTGCTGCAAAATACTTTGGCTTGATCTTCAGCAGCGAAGAGAGCCGCAACAACCTTGACCACCGTCTGGACACAGCACAGGAATGACCCCCAGAAAACACTGATTTTATTTCCACCTTCCGATCTGAGCCTCTTCCCCGTCTTCCATGCTTCCAATACTACCAAACCCGTGTCTTTGCAATGTATTCCTTCTTGCCCTGTTTCGATGCTTGAGAAATTCGTTTCACGGCGAAGATCTCCTTCATATCAGTCAAAACCCTGAACGGTGCTGACAATGGGGGTAAGGAGGCAAAGGGCATTAAGCCAATTCTTGGTAAATTTCTTTTCCACTTTGTGACTGAAATCGTTCCAAAGGCTGGACATAATCTTTTGCTCGAATGGAGACAACGAGTAAATCACCCCCTGATAATCATCATTTTTTACTTGAGAGTTTCATCAGATATTTTTTCAAGTTTTGGGCCTTGAGGAATCTGAAGCCCGCCAGCGGCTTGATTTGATGGCATAGTATTGGCCAGCTACATCAAGTAGCAGCAACACATACTCCTTGGTAAAAAGAATCCATTTTTATTAGTCCTTTCCAGAGAGAGGTGTTGGTTGTACACATCATCATGTGTATTGGAACTAGAATCTCTTTGGGGATGTCATGTTTGTATGCAATGAAATATCATGATGTATATTTGCAGAAGTTAAGATGAATACAATATCTGGTTTAAAGGAGGGTATGAGATATGTTGAAAAAATCTTGATCTTGCAACATATATCATACCCTCCTTTAAACCAGATATTGCATCCATCTTAATCTCTACTAAGTTTTCAATTCATCAAAAGAATGAGATAGAGATGAGACTTCATTAGTTTCTTCTTTAAGACTATCTGTTGCCCCTTCCAAATCCCCTCAAAATCCAAAATCTTGTTTTCAAGTACTTCTAGTCTACGTTCAAAAATATTTAGCTTTTGAAAAAGCTCATTGATAATCCGTTCATGATTTCTGGAAGCAACATTAAAATCCCCTAAATGACCCTAAAACCCCCTCAAATTTTCCTCTAGACATGAAATACATGCATCACGGTCATTAACAGTTTTCAAGGCAACTTCATAATCTTGATTGATATTGTTTAACTTGTTCTCCAGTTCTTGATTGCATTCATGTAGCTCTGCAACTTGATGTCTAAAAAGAGACAATTTTCTCCAAGTTCTCCCGACCCACAAGTTCACCTCAAAGATGGTCCTGTAAGAGCTGCAGGTTCAATTGCCCCTTTCCAAAACATCAGTTTGTAGAGAAGATAAATCTCTTTATTTTTCCCATAAATCCTCATCCTTGATACTCAATAGGTGCTCCAAAGTAATGCATTTTTCATTGGATAAAGCTAACTCCCCATTTGCACACTTTAAAGCCTTGTCAATGTTTTCCATATTCATCTGAGTTGTCGATGATTCATACTGCAATTCAGTTATGGACACCTGGGAGTTGCTAATTCGATCTTAAGAGTTCTGCCCCAATTGCTCTAAGTCGCCCTGCAATTCTTTCAAGCCATTCATGAATAATTTAATATCTTAATTTCTCTAATTTTCTTAGTTCTCAAGGTTCTTAAAATTTTCAAGAGTCATTATGTATGTTATCTTTGTGATTACACATGTATCTTCTTTTTAAATTCAATTTGTTACAAGATTTAAACGCTTCCATGGAAGCTATCTCAAAATACCATGAAAAGTGATTACCCATGAATAAAGAAATAAGTTAAGCAATTTTTCATATAGTGGAATCACAACATCATAATCTAATATCCTTCGTAGTAAACAATAATTATGATAATGGCACCCGGTGCTTCATGATAGCAAACCATAAGTTTCCTAAGTAGAGTATTAAGACTAAACATCCTAGAGCTCCCAATGTTCAAATCGGACTTTGATACCAAAATGCCATGCCAAAAACATCTATCTGAAAATCCATGTAATTTTTTTTTTGTGTTAATTCAAAAATAATAAATTGTTTAAATATTTTCATTGATAGTTTAATTGTTATCATTATCCTTCTAGTGTTATCACAAAGGTGTGACACAAAACTATTTAAATGATTTATTAATTCTTATTTTACCTTCGGTAGCGCAATGCTCCTCAAGGAAATGAAATACAAATATGTTTAGGTGAGAGTTAAGTTCAAATGTTTTTTCTGGAACCATAAACTTAATTCCCTCATTAAATGAGAGGGGTAAACAATGTCTTAAAAGGATGGCTTGTTAAATTATATTTTCTTGACTTAGATTATTATGTAGAATGGTAGTTGAGGAGTGAAGCGATGGTGGGTGGAGCATTTCCATGATTTGATCTTCTGTCACAGGGACCATTATTTTTCTCTGGTTTTTTTGGTATTGCTTTTGGTTTTTTATCGATTAGAGGCAAAAATCAATCTCCCAGGGGGGAAGGCTCTCCCCCCCCTCGAAGTCTTCTTTCAAGTATATCATCATTGGAATCTACTATATAGTATTGGATAAGGAAATAAATGCTTTGATGAACACTGCGGGGAAAAAAAACCTTGCAAGGTTCAGGGGGAGGAGCCAAAAACACTTGAATGCAAGTGACATATGCAAACCCAATAGCCTTGCTCGACCCATTTGAGATCAGGAAGAATATAGCACGCCTTTATGGCCGAACCCTGATCTACAAATTCATGGGAACTTAGTTAACTATGGAGGAACTACATGCATGGACCAAAAGGAGCCGGAAAACAAATGAGGGATATGAAATAAGATTTTGTGCAGAAGGGTACTTTATAGGAATCTTTGCAAATAAATTTGATAGGGACAAGGTGTTCGGCGAAGGCCCTTCTTCAAGAATGTGATTTTATGTATGAAACATTGGCATACTAGCTTCCAACCCACTGAATAATTCCCAAATATGGCCTTGGTTTGGATTCAAATGTATGCTTTTCCGCAGGAATTCTGGTCCTGCTACATAGTCAAAATTGTTGCTAACATTCATGGTCTCCGTGTTGATATTTCAAAGCCCAGTCACGGTAAAGGTTTGTCAAGCTGTGTAAGAATCTGTGTAGAGTTAAATCTCACACAACCCTTACCAAAAAGTATATTACATTGAAAGCAGGGGAAGTTGAAAGGACCCAAGATCTGGATTATGAAAGTATTCCATTGCAATGCAGAAGTTGCCATGAATATGGTCATCTAATTCGAGAATGTCCATCCCTCCAAAAGAATAACAATGAGGAGAAAGCTCCTTGCAAAAGATTATGAAGGTTTCATGAAGCTGAAAAAGAAACATATAGTTAAGAGCAAAATCAAGGTGATCAAGAAATGCGTTCCTAAGGAGGGGAGAACATAAACAAAAGCAAGAGACCCTCAGAGAAAGGATATGGAAAGGGTCTCATAAACTCAATCGCAAGGGGGCAAGGACGGTATAGATTTAGAGGATATTACGATAGATTATGGGTTCAAATAAGACTTGGAGAATTTACTAAAAGACCCAAAAAAGGGTAAGAAGACCAAAGAGGTGGAAAAAGAGGCTCATGGGAATCAAGAAAAAGGCAATGCAATAGTTGAAGGGGGATGACGAAGAGAAAACTAGATAAGCATGGATGAATTAGAAGAAACATACTCGAAAACCAATGAAAACATGGGAATCTCACAAACCCCAAATCAAAATAAAAGTGGTAACTTTAGAAAAAGGAGAGGATGATCCAGTAAAAAAAAGAAAAGGTAGGAAGAAGCTTTGGAAGTAATTGGGGTAGGCACCCAAATCCAGTTGGACACCATCTTGGTGAGCACCAAGAATCCTAACTCAATTTGATGCACGTCTAAACCTAGAATATTAGGGGCCTGAATGCCCCAACAAAAAGAAGGGTTTTGAAAAATATTATCAAGAAATATAATTCGAAAGTGAGAATCCTTCAGGTTGCTAAGTTAGATGATCTAGTCTTTTTCAGCAAAAGCTTTGCAAGAGTTATGGTTAGGAATTCAAGTGGTAGGAATGTCTATGGCTCGGTTGGGGAATGACCTTCCTTTGGAACCCCGCCGAAGTGGACTTGCAGTTCTTACATAGTCACGCGTAGTTTCTTATTGCCAAAGTAGAGGCTAGAAAGACCAACATAACTTTCTTTCCGGTCAATATTTATGGATCCCTTTGCATGGAAGAGAGGAAGCAAGCTTGGGAACAACTTCAAGGAGCTATTAATGGAGATAAAGATAGCCCCTGGATTATTTGAGGAGCCTTCAATGATAGGTTGGGCCCCTTAGAAAAGAAAGGGAGAGAGGGAAAAGCAAAGAATAGTGTAGCTTTTCATAATTTTTTGGAAAGCTCAGATTTGTGCGATATTAAAACTAAATGTGGCTGGTTCACTTGGAGCAATAGGCGGCAAGGAAAGGAGTTGATCCTGGAATGTCTGGACAGATTTTTGGTTTCAAGAAAGGCAATGGAAGGCAACTTCATCCTTGAAGCAAAGGTTTTGAGAGAAGTTTGGTTTGATCATTGGCCCATAGCCTTATATCTCTCCAAGGATAAGCAATCGAAAAAGACACCTTTTAGATTCGAAAAGATGTGGCTAGAACATCCTGGCTTGGAGGAATTCGTGATGGGGCAATGAAATAAACCAAGTCCTATCTATGAAACAAAAATGTATATCTTCCATAAGAATTTGAAGGAGCTCAAGACAACTTTGAAATCTTGGAATGAACACATCTTCAAGAATATCTTCTATCAGAAAAAAGACTTAGAAAGAATGAATGAAGAAATTTAGGAGATGACAATGGAAGGTAATATTTCAAGTGAACTTCAAAAGAGGAAGCAAATGTAGTCAAATCCTTGGAAGATATTTACAAGAAGGAAGAAATATTTTGGTGACAAAAGTCTAGCATAAGATGGCTAAATGAAGGTGACCAAAATACGAGTTTCTTTCATCTATTGTAAAATTAGAAGACAAAAAATTTATATCAGTAAAATGGAAACCTGTGAAGGTGGTATACTCAAAGAGCCAAAGGAAATCAAAGATCATTTGGTTAGGCATTGGCAAAATATGTTATGTCATGAAAACGAAGGGAATGAGGAGCAAGAGGAATTTTGGAATAAGATCTTGCGACTAGTTTCACACTCAAACAAAGGAGATCGAAGGAGACAGTGCACCAGGTCCAAATGGTTTCCCTAATTTTTTCTTTCAACGCATCTAGGATATTCATGGGGAGGACACTAGGGAGGTGGTACATGAATCCAAAGATTCTCAAAGTATACTAAAAACCCTTAACACCACCTTGCTCTCATCTCGAAAATATCAAATAGTACGACTCTCGAAGATTTCAGACTAATCTCCTTATGTAATACAATTTACAAGATAATATCCAAAATTTTTGCTTTATGGCTTCAAAATATCCTCCCCAAATTAATTTTTGAAGAATAGGGAGGTTTTGTTCAAGGCATACAGATAACAGACGAAATAGTCATAGCCCACGAGGTTATCCACTCTCTCCATGCAAGCAGAAGTCCAGGGATGTTGCTAAAGCTAGATATCTCCAAGGCCTTTGATAGGTTCAATTGGACCTTTCTTGATGGTGTCCTTAATAGGTTTGGCTTCAACGAGAATTGGAGGAAATGGGTTTGATGTTATTCATCTTCTATGTTCTCTGTCATTGTCAGCGGTTCTTTGAAAGGTTTCTTATCTTCCTCTAGGGGGCTCAAACAAGGGGACCCCCTCTCCCCCTACCTCTTTATTTTGATGGCAAAAAAGCTGGGCAGAAAGATCAAAATCTTGAAGACAAGTAATAAGTTGAAGGGTATTCAATCGATGGCTAAGGAAGAAGCTCATACCCACCTTCAGTTTGTGGATGATACTATGTTTTTTGTAAACCCCTCCATGCATGAAGTTAAGAGCTACGCTGTTTGGATACGGGTATGGGTACGATTCGGGTACGTGGGTACGCCATTTTTATAAAACTTTGATTTGGATACGTTGTGGGTATATATATATATATATATATATATATATATATATATATATATATATATATATATATATATATATATATATATATATATATATATATTACTCAATTTTTTTGTAAAACACTTGAAAATAGTAAATACATAATGCTTGTTCATTCATTGCTTCAAATTTCAAAATGTTCAAAGTATACATTGCAAATACATTCAAATTTTCAAAATGCAAATGTAGAATAAATCATAGATTCATAATTCATTTAGATTGTCCTTATATTCATAATTAATAATTATGAATGTTATTCACAAAGCTCCACTTAAACAACTCCCACTAGCTCCGCTCTCCACCCCTGGTGTTGAATCCTCTTCATTGTCATCAACATCATCCACATCAATTAATGAAACTTGGGCAAATGTAGATGTGGAGGCATCCAAGTCTATATTCTCTGGAAGGATATCCCAAAGTTTGTTAGGCCCTTGCATATAGTCCTCAGACTTGTGTGAAAGGAGGCACAAATTGGAATGTACAAATACCAAATCCTCAATTTTCTTGGATGCCAACTTGTTTCTTTTAGCAGAATGGATAAATCCATATGTACTCCAATTCCGCTTTGCTGAAGAATTACTAGCCACCTGTCACAAAAAAATGTTAATTTTTAGAATTTTAGAATTTAAAATTTGTAACAATGTAAAAAAAATATGTCAAGAACTTAATAATTTTTTTTATTTAATTCAAATTGAATTCCTGTGACATAATCTTGATTGCAATAGGTCGTAGGTACTTGGCATCATGGCCATGTACATACCACCACTTGATTGGAGACAAACTAGATTTGTCAAAAAGAGCCTCAATTTCTCCCATGCTGTCCTCTGAAGCGACAAACATGGCCATTTCGTTGCGGACTGCACTAGCTATAGATAGATCAAGAAAAAGCCTACTGAATGCTTGCCTAGTTCCATTTGCAACCTCTACATCATTATATGGTGGTTGCCTATTAGGTAGCCGAAGTATTTCATTGCTATAATACTTTGGATTGAGAGCATAAGCAAGGAGATGTAATGGGGTGGTCATTTTATTCCACCTCTTCATGACCAATGTCTTGATTTCATTATAAAACATTTCTTCTGGGTCTTGATCTTTCTTTTGTATGATCTCTCTCATACTTTCAAGCATGGAATCAATCCCATCATAAACCTCTCTTATGCAAGCTGCCTCTGTATCCGTAAATTGGATCATAGATAGAATAGGCTCTGTAAAACTGAGCACATATTCAATCTTGGTCCATCAGTTATCATCAAAGATCAATGCTTTGATCTTATTGGCTTTTTCAATACCAGTGGTGCTTGCTTGCCTCCACACATCCCAAACATTGCTTATCACCATACTGCTTAGTCCCTCTTTCACCTTCACAAGTCGTCTCAAGACGAGCGTGTGAGAGGCAAATCTAGTTTCAACAATCTATAAGACCAAGTTTAATTGTCCAAACTGTAAACGTTGATAAACAACTAGAATTAAATTATTAATTATTAAAAAGTTATAACTTCAAAAGTAAGACTAAGAATTTGTTCTCAAATTTTTTACCTTCAACAACTCCAACTTTGAGAATTACCTGAAGATGCCCTGAGACGTGATGATTTGTGACAAATGTTTGAATGTCACTGGTCTCTACGTAAATTTTTTCTATCCATTGAATTTTACCAATCTTTTGCAGCACCAAGTTGAGGGAGTGGACAACACAAGGTATCCAAAATATGTGCTCATATTGCCCTCTATAATCAACCCAACTGCGCTGCAATTCTTTGCGTTGTCTGTGATGATTTGGACAACATGTTGGGGGCCCACAGACTCAATAACTTCTATCAAAATGTTTGCAATGAATTGAACATCGTTCACTTTGCCCTCAAATCCACTACTTTCAGGAACATTGCCCCTTTAGGGCATACTGCAATAACATTGATCAAAGACCTATTTCGAGCATCTTTCCATCCATTTGAGATAATGGATACCCTTGAATCCTTTCACGAATCTCTAATTGGCTGCAAATAAGTGTGAATATGTTCTACTTCTTTGGCCAAGAGTGTGGTGCGAACTTTCTCATAGTTAAGGCCTTTGTAACCTTGTGGAGCTTCATTGACCGCTTTTAACATTTGTTGCCAATAAGGCTATGTAAAAACATTGAAGGGCAGCCCACATGCATAAATGCATCTAGCAATCAATTCATCAGCAATGTCCCTTTATGCGACATTGAAAGCTTTTTTCAATTGTCTTTTTGGTTTTTTCCATGAGGTGGCATCTGCATCATCATCAGCGTCTGGTATTGCAACTGAATGAGTTCGAGTTTGAATTTCAATGAAAGGATGACTCGTCGCTGCAGGTGTTATGGGTGGTCTCTCTGATCTACCTCTTTGGAGGTATTGTTTTAGAACGATTTTTTGAAGCAAGCGTTGTATTGGCTTATTCTTGCTTTTTCATGAACTCAACTATTTTTGGCTTGGCTTGAGAATTTTATCACACTTTCTGATCTCCGGTGGCCCATACCCAGTCAAATGAGTTTTGACCCGAGTATATGAGGATTTGAATGTGAAATGACAATCATTGCATATTCACACACGAGTCCCACCTCCAACAATGATCTCAAGTATCGTCACATGTTTCCAAAGAGGGGAGGCAAGGTCATATGTCACTTGAAGTGAGGTTTCAACGTGGTTTGCTTCATCATGCCCTCCACCTGACATTGAACTGGGTGCCATAGATATCCTAATTATGAATTATCAAATTAGATTCTAGAACCAAGCAAAAATATACAAAATTAAAATTAATAACTAACTTTGTTTTTGATTCTCACGATCACAATTACGCACGAGAGAAGAGCATACGCAGAAGTTAGGGTTAGAAACATAAAAAATATACATTTGATTTTTTTAAATATTTAAACTTGAAAAAATAAAAAATAAATGTAATGCAACTAACTCTGTTTCTGAGTCTCAAAATTGCAATTACGAGAGAGAGAAGAGCATACGCAGAAGTTAGAGTTAGAACTTAGAAATTTATATTGTTTAAAAATATACATCTGATAATGATTTTTTTAAATAATAAATATTTATGGAAAGTGAAACACAAACAATAAAAATAAATAAATTTTAATACGATTACAACTTTTAATTTTAATTTTTAAACAAAGAAAATAAACATTTGATTTTTTTTGAATACTTACTAATTTACTAATTAGTATTATTTACGAACAAAATTAATATTTAATTTTAATATTATTTAATATTTAAGAAAAATGAGAAAATTAAAATAAAAATTTAAATACTATATTTTAAAATTAAAAATATTAAAAATAAAATTTAAATAATATATAGGATATAATAAATTTAAAAAAAAATATAAATTATAATATTAAAAATGTAAAACTAAATAGTATTTAGTTTAAATTTTTAATATTATTTAAATTTTTAATATTAAATTTTATTTTAATAGTTATATTAAATGAAAAATTTAAAATTAATTTATTAAATACTTAGAAAATACAACTTAAAAGTTTAAAAAATTAAAACTAAATACTAAATGAAAAAAATAAAAATTTAACATACTTGCAATGCAAACTCCTCCCCGTCGGCGCGGCTTCGGTCCACACTGCCACAGTCCACTCTTCTCTTGGCAAATTTGCTATCTGAATCTCTTCTCCTGGCGAATTTTCGTTCTCTTTTTCACCGTCTTCAAGCTTTCGCAAACCCTGCCGCTGCACCTGCAAACTGCCAAACAATGGTTGTGCCCTGCTTCGTGTGTTTTGAAGAAGAGGGATGTGCTGCTTCTATAAGAGTTTAGGGTGTTTTCGGCATTTAGGGTTTACTTTAAGTTTTTAGGGTTTTTTTTAATGCATTTTTTGAGTTTTTTATAATTGTTTTTCGGCATTTTCGTCAGAAATTTTTGAGTACACGTCGAAAACGTCTCGGGTACTCCCGGAGGCGCCCGTTGTCGTGCCGGACGTTTTCGACACGGCGACGGGCGCCTCTAGGACACCTCTGGGATTACCTAGGACGTCCCCGTGCCGGAGGCGTCTCCGAACAGGGGGTGTCGGGCCGGGGGGCGTATCCCTGAACACAGGTTAAGAGTCATCATGGATATGCTCTCCATTTTTGAGAAAGCTTCAGGGCAATTGATCAACAAAGGTAAATCCAAATTGTTTCGCATTAATATGTCTCTTAACCTTCAGTGTTTTCTCAATAGATTTTTGGGCTTTGCAATTGCCCCCTTCCCAGCTAACTATCTGGGCTTTTTGCTTTTTGGTGGAAAGCGGGGGAAGAAGATATGGAATGAGGCTATAGAAAAGATGAGATGAAAGCTCAATGGTTGGGAAGGTAAATATCTAACTTTTGCAAGAAGAATCATCCCAATTAAAATAGTGATACAAGCCACTGTTGTTTATTGGTTCTCCATCTTGAAGGCCCCTTCAAAAGTTCTAAATCAGATAAATAGAATTTGTAGAAACTTCCTTTGGTAGGGCACAGGGGAAAAAAGAAAGCTTCCTCTCTTAGCTTGGGAGAAAGTGTGCAAACCCTATAACCAGGGGGGAGCGGGGATAAAGGATCTGGATAATTTAAACAAAATAATTATAGTAAAGATGCTCTGGAGGATGGGCAATTGCTCAGGGGCGAGTAGGAGTGAGGTGTTGAAAGGGAAATACTTAGACAACAGGGATCCACATATAATTTTCATAGAAAATGATCTCCCCTTAGGTTCTGAATCTGGAATAACATGAGAGAAGCAAAGGGGCTAATCCTGAAGGATCTCTTCTATATTTTGAAGAACATGGAAACAATGGATTTCTTGGAAGGCAATTGGATCTATCAAAAACCCTTAAACATGGAACAAAACTTGAAAGCTACAAAATATGACTATAGAAGGCAGTGGGGGAGCAAAGTTAAAAATTATTGGATTGAGCAATATGAAAATGGGGTCAAATCTCTTGTGTGGAAAACTCTCCAAAAGAGGGATGTATCACAAAGCAAAGGCCAAATGAAGGTCACCACCATTTTAATAGGGTTTCAAATCCCATGGAGTGCGAAAAGAGTTGCATTAAATTGGAACAAAAAAGGAACAAGGGAATATACAATCAAAGAAGGATATGAAGAATAGATGACTCTCCAACCTAGCAATATAGGAAAGTCAGTCTGAAACGTAATTTGGAAGTCAAAAGCTTGGCCAAAAGCTAAGTGGAGAAAATTTGAAGAAAAGAGGATTCCAAGGCTTGTGGAGATGTGTATTATGTTACAAGAGTGAGGAAAGTATGGATCACCTACTGCTTCATTGCCACTTCACATCAACCCTGTGGAATACTTTCCCGTAGAAATTTAATTTGATATGGAGCTTAAACCAAAGCCTTCCAAGACACCTTAAGCTTGGCAGACCAGTAAAACACTGAACACTTCAAAGGATATTTGGGAGATGGCCTCGATTATGCTAGTCTGGAAAGTCTGGCTCAAAAGAAATGGCAAAATATATGAGCACAAGGCAAGGTTCAATTCTCCTGAGAAGATTTGGTGAGAATTGCAAATTAGCATTGCCCAGATTGTTACAACATCATGTCACGAGAAAAACAAAGAAGCAAATCTGGAGGAGATAAAAATACTAAAAATCTGGGAAGGTATGAAGGAAGTATATGACACTTTGAAGCCTAGCAGTAAGCAGGCCAAGGAAATGCTTAGAAAGAAAGTTAAATGGCTCCCACCCGAACATGGTTGGGTTAAACGAAATTTCGATGACGCCTTTAAGGGCAATCTAGGGGAATTAGGAGTAGGAACGATTCTTAGGGATCAAAATGGTCATATAAGATCATATGAAGTGTTTTACATGGGACTAACAGAAATAACATTGCGGATTACAGAAGGTCTAGTCATCGGGCTCATTTGGTTATTAAGGAGAATGGTAGAAAATTTCAAGTGGAAGGTGACTCGTTATTAATTTTCTGTGCCTTAGGGAAGAACAAAGGTTCAAATTGGAGAATTAAAAGCATAATCAAAGAAGCCAAAAATCTACGATTTTTTTTAGGAATTTCAAGAGCTCCACACCCTTAGAGAAGGGAACAAAGTTGTTGACTGCCTGGCAAACCTGGGCACTAAGGCACAATTAAAGACAAGGAGTTGAAGAGCGGGAGAAGTCCCTATTAGCCTGAAAATGAAAGAATTTGTTTTTATCTTAAGTTTTGAATGTTGTTGCGTCCTATGAAGGTTTTAATAGCAACGTCCATTTTGGTTGTGTGGTCTAGGTCTCTTGGCAACACCTTTATTTTTTTGAGGCCTTTGTCAAGTGCACTACTTTGTTTATTGGGATTTGGACTTCTTCTTTCTTGGTTAGTGGTGCTCGAAGGCGGTAATTTCCTTATTCAAACCCATACAACTCCTTGTGTCATGTTTGGTTTTTGTTCATTTCATTTATGGCAGTGTTTGTCTTGGAAAGATGGGTTGTTGGGATGGAAGTACAAGCTACCACCTAGATGTCTATATGACTCCTTGTTTGTCTTGCTTTCTTTCTTCGGTAGCTTGCCATATTGGTACGTTTGGCTGATTTTTCTTAGTGCCCTTTTTGCTGGTTGGTTTCCAGCTTGACGGGGAGGGCGGGGGGCAGGGTAGGGGGGCGCGGGCGCTGGTTTATTTTTAAGGCGTTGCTCATTGGCTTTTTTCCTTGGATCTTTTTCAATTTAGAATGTGAGCCAACCTTTTTTCATTGCGTAGTTGTCATGTCTCTCCTACAAGTTCTTTGTTGTTTCATATCTTTCTTTATCCTCGACCTAAAATGCCTCAGATCTCTCACAGAAATTGAGGTTAATGATCCATTTGATGACCGCTGAAGGGCTGACACTGCCAAGCAGAATTGTTCCACTTCAAGAGAATCTGTTTAGAGGAAAGACACTGTAGAGAGGGAAACACATAAGGTAAGCCATGGGGATAGAAATAAGGAAAATGAGTAAGTTGCTCATCCTAAAAGTCCTTCCCCCTCTCTTCGTCACTTCTCACAAGAGGGATACAGTAGCAAAATATTCTATGCCACCTACTAAGGAGGGTGGAAGTGGATTAGAAGAGAAGACGATAAAAGGCCAAATCAAGAAAGAAGCAAAGAAAAAATTAGTGAAGTACAGGAGCAAGCTAGGCAAGGGACTTGTAAAAGTGTTGGACCCTGAATTTTGGCAAAGTATTTTGGTAGCGGCATGAAACAAGCATGGAGCAGAACAAGCACAACGTGAAAGTTATACAAGTGTAGAAACCATGGTGCAAGAGATCACAACGCAAGAAGACCCAGTCAAAAGGGAGGCATAATAAACGGAGAACCTGAGAGCGAAGGGCCTGAATATCAACAAAAGATTTGGGTAGTGCGAAGGAAGTAGGAAACGGTTAAGGAGCAATTCTCAAGGATAGAACATATTTCAATCATGCATGAGTTTGGCATTGACCCACATGAAGATAGACACTTGGCAAGGAGGATCCAACACCAAACAGGAATATAGGGGCTCAAAGGCCCAGGTCCTTAGGAAAACAATGTAGACAACTGCCACGACTCTCAGTCCATTGGAGATCGTTGACTAGTCACTAGAAGTGTCATAACTGTTGTAACAACTTGGTCGGGGAGAACCAAGTATAAATACCTTTGTGTACAGCTTTGTAACGCTGTTAATCATTGTTATATAATGGTTGATTGTTGGTGAATAGCGTAATGATGGAAAACATTGTAATCTTGATATTGTACTCCAATTTATAGCTAATTTGTATCACTGAGTTGTCTATACATATGCTATGCAACTTATGGATCTTATATGGATATAATGAATATAATCTATGCTATCTGAACATGAGCAATGTGGACTTTGAATATCATGGTAATGGTTATTTTAATTGTGTTGGTTCACTTAATTGAACCTAGGTCCATATCTGTGTATTTCTTTTTCTATTTAGTCATTGAATAAGATATTCATTCGAGCACTGATATATGACAAGTACACTTCCGCATGACAAAACCCATGGGAACTAGTTTCTTGTTGCATGCTTCGGGTGAGCGCGCAAGAACACAGTCTTGTGTGAAATGCTAGCGCGTCAGCGTGTTGGGTACTAGTTACTTTAGTGTGTGTCAAGAGAAAGGTCTAAGAAAAATAACCCAACATTTTGGTTATGTTTCCAGGACCTGTAGCGCTTGTTGTGTAATGATGGAAAATGCTCGAGTGACTATCTCTCGAAAACATTGAACGATGGCTTACTAGTGTTGAAGATAATTTTGTAGTTCCTTTTCTAGAATCAGGGCATTTTGTGCGTGCATGGGTTGAACAAAATCTCTATAGTTCCTTGTATGAAATTTTCTTTATGGAAGTTCTTGTTCATTTGCATGCTTGGATCACAACTTATGCTCAAGACCGGTCAAAGAATCTTGGAAGGAAGGCAACATGCACAAAAGAGTGTTAGACGGCTTTAACACACTTGGGAGTACCATGGATGCAAGATGTTGATGTTTGGTGGAGAGGGGTGTTGAATAGTTTTATCTTGGAGTACGCCATAACAACTTATTCCTATCCAAAAGAAGCTAAGTCCAGTTTTTTCGAGAGCCACATGGTCAGTATCTCAAGCATTTCCCACTGGAGGTAAAGAAGTTGTTTATTGACTCCGGAAGTTTTTCCCATGGAATTCTAAACTCTCCCTTTCATGAGCAACACGATTGGTATGGGAATGTAAGGGTATTTGTGAATGATTATTGATTTGGAATGGTAACCAGTCAACAAGAATTGCGGAAACGCAAATACGATGAAACTCAATGAAGGATTATAGGTGGAAGCGACATAGGAAGTGGACGAGAGGACTATAGAAGTGCTCCCAGGATCCACAGGGAAGCGAAAGAGCACAAGGACTCTCTAACTTTCGAACCACAACCAATGCCAGCTCTAGTCTATGCAGAAGAAATAAGCCAAGTAGTGGAGACTAAAGAATCTGAATTAAACCAACCCAGTTCCCCAACCATAGTGCGAGCTCATGCTTTTGGGCTAGATGAACTAATTATGCACAACTGTGATACATATAATGTAGAATCAAAAGCTAACCCTATAAGAGAACCTTTAGGTGAGCAAGTTGTGGAGAATAGTATATTGACTCTCTCTTTTCCTTTACAAGATACATTCATGGCCCAATTTGGTATGCTTGGTGGACCCAACATAAGTAGTGGGCAAAAAATTGGCCCGAATATATTGAATCAACCTGCCTTAGCGCCCAACATTTTTGGTGTTTTTATTACAGCTGAAGGCGCGGGAGGTGGACTAGGAGGCGGCGCAAGAGGAAGCAGTGGACTTCCCCCCTAAGGAACAAGAGGACTTGGAAGTTCTCAACAGCCATTGTTGTAAGCACCTCAACCAACTACTATGTATTAGAACATGATGTTTCATTTGCCATAATACCCAGGTGTGGAGAATGCTGCTGAACATGTTCATAAGTGTGAACTTATTTGGAGAGCGCAAGGCATAACCTCCTCTGAGCAAAAAGCTACACAAGCTGCAACCACATTCTTAGAGCAAGTGCACAAATGGTATAGGAAATATGATCCACAACAAGTAGTGGTTGATTATGACCAACGTAAGACAACATTCCTCCAGGAATTTGATATTTTGGAGTTTGAACAACAATGTATTATTGCACAGAAGGATATAAAATGAACTAAATGAGAGAGTGCACAAGTATGTTGCATGGTTCAAGACAATCCTGTCTAAGCTTTCATTCGAGATTAATACTGCTTAGCATGCTCAGTGGTTGGTGGGAGGTCTGTTGTTTTCCTTCAGATGAACATTGTCTCAAAGAACCTTTACCAGCCCACATGAGGCCTTGGAAGGTGCCCTTCATGCCAAAGTTGTTGGAAGCATTGATTCTGGAATTAGCCCTTTTATGGAGGCTCAAATTGGTTGAGTGGCGTCCCAATTAGAAAAGTTGATTGCACATAGTGCTCATGACACTCATAGCAGCGTATGGTGAACCGATTGTGAGTCTGACGGCCATAACATAAATACTTGTCCTTGCAAAGCTATGCGCATTGCACTGAAGCAATCATGTGAGATATGCTAAGATGAACATGATGTTTGATCTTGTCCCTTGTTGCAACGGGCCACAAAGTAAAAAATGTCCAACTACTATAAGATATACGATGCATATACCCATGACACTAATGATTTCCATCTCATCAGTGATATACATGAGGCGTGCATGCATGGTACGTGTCAGGATTCTATTTCCAATAATCAAGATCAAGGTGGTTATCGGGGGTGGCGCTGAGGTCGAGGATGAGGAGGTGGGCATTTTCCATCACAAATGTGCTACAAATGTGGTTCTTTGGATCGCTACCAGCGAGACTACTTGGTTTATCCAACATGTGCTTTTTGTAAAAATGAGCATTGTTTGGAGGAATGTCCCGATTTGTACACGGCCATCATAAAAGAAATGAATGCGAAGGGTGTTAGTATGATACACATTCAGAAGCGACATTGGCGACCATGCTCTAACACTCCAATGGCCCAACAAGTTAACATTACAACTCACAGTGTTGGACAGTTCTAGTCTACATCCACTCTGCCTATTGAAAAGGTGCAGTGCGAAGAGCCTCGTGCAACTCGATATTCTGATGCTCAATAATAGAAAGAAGTGCTCTAAGATATTATGAATTTAGTAATGGAATTACAAGGTGAGATCCAATTTCTTAAAGACCGTGTTCCCGCTCAACGTGTTGATATTCAGAAGGCCACAACTCAAGATGCAACGCATGATGACTTCCAAGAGCTTTGTAAGTGCATATTGGATGAGGATATTGTACCCCTGTTACGTAACTGGCTTAATTAATAGATGCCAAGGCCTACCGAGGATCGTCGATTAAATCATTCTTGATGACAAGATACTCTGGTTCCTCCTAGCCCGCAAGAGGATAAAGAAATATTGGTGAACGTTGCCATCAATAGATGGGTGATCTGGGACATTCTAGTCAACACTAGCGTTGAGGTTAATGTCCTCACAAAGGATGCACGATAAAAGATGGCTAGCCCAGCCTTACGACCTTCACCTCATGTATTGTTCATGGCCAACAAGATCGGTGCTCTACCAATTTATGTTCTTAAAAATGCCACTATGGATATCCTTAGGGTTTCTTTCAAAGCGGACTTTGAAGTTCTAGAATTAGCTGAGGCTGATGACTTCCCAACCCTGTTGGGTCGTCCTTGGTGTTATGTTAACAACGTTGATTGAAGCTTCAAGAAGAGATATATCAGCTTTGAAAATTCTGACCAGTTTGTCATCCTCCTCTTGGACTAAGCACATGGGCCTCCATATGTTGAACCTATTAATGCTAATGAAGATATTAATCACATATACAACATCACAACTTGAGGTAGTGAACATTATGATCCCACTCTTGATGGCATCCTATGATGGATGGATGCACAATATCTCTCTGATACTACAAGTGATGCCTGTGATTGCTAGGCACAAGGTGACTACGACCTTGCTGGGAGAGTGTGTGGTGCCATTAGAAGATGTGAAGGCACTCGACACAAGTATCAAAAACGTCATAGGTTTTTCGTCTTATTACTAGGCAAGTCATGTATGGACCAATTGTGGATACACCACTTGGAAGGCTAGATGAAGCTTATGGTTCCACGGGTAAATGGAAGTTCGTCAATTCATCCAGTGCTTGGAAGCTTTTTATGAATCTGATATTGATCGCGTGCGATCACTTGTTCACATTCTTGATGCCACAACAAGAAGGTGGTGGCAAACTCATCATGAGCATCTCTTTCATTGGGACCAAGTACGTTTTGCCTTACATCATCAATTTCATCATGACAACCACATATAAGGTACTATCAGCTATAGTGGAATTTGAGCACCAGAACCTCACATAGAGCCATGCGAGGTAATGTGGTTGGTTGATGAAAATTTCTTACCAGAATATCACTGGGTTCATGCATTTTATGGCACTTTGCGCACCTAGGCCAGAGCTTGGTATGTTCACAAGGAGTGCCATCTAGGTACCCGTTTTAGGCACTTGCTTAAGGACAATATGGTTTTGACGTTATCTTATTTGTCTCCAATGATGGATTTGCACCTTACATGCATGTAATGCGTCAAACAATCATCGATGATCCCAGTCCCATCAAAGGTCGGCTACAAAGCATACATGGTGTATGTACCAGAAGGATTCACCATTTTCAATGAGCCTATTGAGCAAATATTTTCTTTCGCACCAGAACCTGTAATCAATCATGAACTCCGAGAAGAAATTCGAAAAGGTAAGCAAAAGGTTGTGTTCCAAGTTGATGAAGGTGTCGAATCTGCTCTGCCCATCCCATCGACCAATCATTTGGATATACACAGGGAATATGGCGCTAGAACTGTTCGTGACATAATTCTAGATACACAACACCCGTACTTGGAACCACTTCAAACCATACAACGAAACATTGGCACAGAGAACACACCAAAAATGGCTACTGTGGGGAATTACTGGTCTGATACTAAGATCTTCAAAGTGTTCGAGTTGCTGAAGGAATATCAAGATGTCTTCCCTAGGAATTATAGTGAGATGAAGGGTATTGACTCGTCTTTGGATAAAATGCATATCAAACTGGTCGAAGGCACTTGCCCATCCAGGAAAAGACTTGATCGAATAAATCCAAATTTACGTGCATGGGTTAAAGAAGAAATTGACAATATGCTACGCACATGAGTTATTACTCCTATCGATGAGTCTGAGTGGGTCAACCCTATGGTGATAAGCATTAAAAAGGATGGGCACATCAGGATTTGTGTAGATTACAGGTTACTTAACGCAACTTGCATTATTGATCCTTTCCCGATATTGTGCATTGAAGAAATCCTCAAAGGTGTTGTTGGGTGTGAAATTTATACTTTCACAAATGGGTTCTCTGGATACCATCAGGTCTAGATCACAAAGGAGGATAGGCATAAGACCACATTTTCTATAGAGTGGGGGTCTTTTGTGTATATTGTCATGCCATTCGGGTTAAAGAATGCCCTTGTCGTATTTTCCCAAATCGTTGTTGAGGCCTTTAAGGAATTTTTACATAAGTTCCTTCAGGTTTATTTGGATGATTGGATAGTATACGGATTTGTGAAAGACCACTATTCCAATCTATGACTTATGCTTGAGCGCTGTAGGATGCTTCAAATTTATCTTAACTTGAAAAAGTGTCTTTTTGCTACTTTGTTCAATGTTATCCTTGGTCACATTATATGCCGAGATGGACTTCTAGTGGACCCCACTAAGATTATCGTCATCCTCAGTTTGCTAGTGCCAACTACCCAATGAGAGGTTCGTGCCTTTCTAGGTCATATTGGGTACTATATAAAATTTATTCAGGGATATGCAAGGATTACAACGCCCCTAGAGGAGGTCCTGAAACATAATGACCATTTTATTTGGACCCACTTATGCCAAGAAGCTTTTGTAGCCCTAAAGGACAAACTTATCACTGCACTGATTCTCCAATTCCCAGACTAGACTAAATCGCTCCTTGTCCATGTTGATGCTTCCGACATGGCAGTTAGTGCGATACTTGCTCATCTTGGTGAGGGAAACCTTGATCACCCTATTTACTTTGCAAGTAGAAAGCTTACTCTAGTCAAAAGGAACTATACCACCATAGAGTGCGAGGCACTCTATATGGTTTATGCTCTTCAAAAGTTTTGACAATATCTATCGAAAAAATTGAAGTATCTGGTTAACAACCCTGTTTTGCATGGTCACATTTGTTGTTGGATCGTGTTATTCTAAGAATTCCAATTCTTCGTCATGGTAAAGCCTGGTAAGGTTAATTACTATCCTGATCATCTCTCAAGAACTGATTCTAGTGAACCGGCACATGCCATTAAGGACAACCTACCTAGCGTGTAGTTGTTTCACGTCTCATTCGTTCTTGAGGAGTTAAAGGACATATAAGCCTTTTTAACTATTGGATCAACTCTATCTCATTTGAGTATGGAGGCTAAGAAACAACTAGTCGTTCGCGTTGCTCTATTCCAACTCATTGGAGGAGACCTCTATAAGCTTGGCCAAGATGAAGTCCTTCAACGGTGTGTCATGAAACACGAGTGCCCTGATGTGCTTCGTGCAGTCTATGAAGGTATTGCTAGAGGACATTATGCCAGATAAGGTTTTTGCGTGCAAAGTTATATTAGTTGGTTTATGGTGGCCTACACTTTTTCAAGATGCAAAGCTTTATGCACGTCAATGTGACATTTGCTAGTGTGTGGGGAAACCCAATCGGCGGGATGCAATGCCACTACATCCTATCCTGTCACAAGAACTTTTTGAGAAATGGGCCATTGACTTTGTTGGCCCCATCAACCTCTAAAGACGGCGTACTGGTTCACACTATGTTATCACAACAACTGATTATCTCACTTGCTAGGTTGAAGCTACACCAACCCGAGATTGTATTGTGACTACTGCAACATGCTTCATCTGGGAACATATTATTACAAGATTTGGTTGTCCATTGAGTTTTACTAGTGACTGTGGTAATCACTTCCTCAATGAGACTATCCGAGTATTGTTAACTGAATTCATGATTGCTCACCACAAGACCACACCATATCATCCCCAGGCAAATGGCACTGCTGAGGCATTCAACAAAATATTGGGCACAACCCTAACAAAGATATGTAATATTGGACGCACTGATTGATATGATCGGGTATTCACAGTTCTTTGGGCCTATCGGATAACTTGCAAGTGCGTCAACAAACGTACACCATTCAATCTTGTGTTCAGCACTGAGGCAACTCTTCTAGTAGAGTTCTTGGTTCCCTCTCTTTGCATTGTGCACGTTGGACAACTAGACGATGAACCATCATTGAAATCACACCTAGATGCCTTACTACAATTGGATGAAGCTTGTTTTCTTGCTCATTGGAGTCAGGATGTAGAGAAGCACAAACAAAAGGTGTGTCATGATCACCACCTCAAGCATAAGACTTTTACACCTGGAATGCAATTCTTAATCTACGGCTCCAAATTCGCACGCCACTCTAGGAAGCTTCGTGTTTACTAGGATGGTCCCTTTATTGTTCACAATATTCTTCCTACCGACACATGTCGCTTGAAACGATTGGATGGCCAATTTCTTCCTAGTCATTACAATGGTAGTCAATTGTGGTCGTATTTTTATGCTTAAGTTTTTCTTGATTATACCAATAAGGTGTATATCATTAGTTTAGTATTTCTTATTTTTAATAAAGCGTTGCCTTAGTTGTGCACCCTTTTTGTTATCTTGTATTCGTTTGCAACTTGATACTTATGTTCTCATGGAGGACCATGAAGAATAATTTGTATGGCATATGGGGTGTTACATGTAAGTCCCAAGATATGGTCTATAGGGATACGCACAGATGTAAAGGCATGCAAGCAAAGGTGTATATAGACAAAGGCTATGCAAGATGTGGCACATAACCACAAGCTCGCCTAGGTAAATAATGATTTCTGCTTTTGGTGTGAATATTCCCTTGGTACGAATATTCAAATTATCCTACAACTGTCATGCACTTTGAGAAAAGTGTGGGACAAGACATGCCATTAATACAAGGAGGTAGTGGTACTGGCAAGTGTGCCAATATCACGTCATGGCAACACTGTTGGTTGCATTTATTACGTGAAGTGATGGTCAAAGGGAGGGGGTAATAAATGCAAGTTACCCCCTCAAACCTATAAAAAGACATAAAGTGGTTCATTTCACATTTTACCATTGTTATGATTATGAATTTTCAAAGCTGAAGAGCAAACAAACGAACTGAAGCGATTCCAGTCAAGTGCAGAGTACCGAGCTTCAGTTGCTTCTTGACCAACGAAAATGTGTTTAAGCTAAAATAAATACGCAGAGCTAGCTAAATTAAAATAACACAGGATTTCTCAAGTTGCAGGTTACAGAGGTCAGTGTTCGCCATTAACGGACGTTGAAGCAGGGGAATTGAGACACCTACATCAACAAAAATGTATTCGTTTGGGAACACTGGATGGCCGTGCCTCACCTTCGGGCTCCACGAAGGGTGATGCGACCTAAGAAAAAGGCCCATTGAAGCGAGCCACTACTAGTCATTCTAGAAGAAGAAGAGTTAAGTGTTGGTGGGGAAACAATGTTAATCAGGGATAAAATATCTGAAGAACAAGCTGAGCATGGGGAAGGCGAAGGAACAGGGATGGCATGACAAACCAAAAAAAAAGCTCAAGTGCCCTCACCTCCATCTTTGTTGATCGAGGAGATGTAGTCCTTGAAGATGGTGCTGCATGCGAAAATTTGGGTATCCAATGTGCCCACTCGCAGTATCTTCAATTACAACCTCTGACAGCTCAAAAACAAGGTTGAGCTACAAAATGATTACTGAGTCGCGCGCCAAAACACCATGAATGAATTGGTATACAACTTGAAGATCTTCAATGCCTTAGATTTTGCTAGCCTTTTTCAACTATTTAACTTCCCCTACTTTGGGAAACCTATAGAGGCAGTCAAGTTTCTACTTTTATGCGTGCATGATGAGTATATCTACTTTGCTAGGCATTGGATGAAAATTATGGTTGAAAGAATCAACAAAGTGTTAGGGTTTCAATGCTCCGACGCATACCTTGAATTTGATATAGAGCACTCAACGGAGATAAAAAAGACATCCACGATGTTGGAATACCAAAATTAGGGCCATGCTATGCATATCAAGAACCTATGGGATCTCGCCCTCCGAGTGGTCGCACGTATTATCATGACAAAAGTTGGCAGTAATGATATATGGAAGGAGGTGGACATGACCCACCTATATGTTGCTCACCAAGTCACTGAGGGCTTAAAGTACAACTAGATGATGTCTTTTGCTAATAAAATTATAGCAAATGTGGAGAAGGCTCAGAATGCCCAACCATAGGTTCCCTTGGGGCGTATTCCTATTGCTAATGGTGTTCGATGAAATTGGTGTACCTGATTACACCTCTAGATAATTTGAGTGTACCCTCCCAAAAATAGGTCCCTTGTGGAACGGTACAAGGCGTTCACCTACCCTAGCAAGATTACCCCGACATATAAACTTAAAATGAAGTCATGGTATGATAGAATGAAGGAAGCCTTTGGGAATGAATGGTGCATTCCAAAGGACTTACCTACACAGGTTGACGATTAGGCCAAGTTTGATGTCAAGCAACACTACTCTCTTGCGTGCATCATGATGGCCCCATCTAGAGAGCTTTCTGTTTGGTTGAATTTGATGTATGCTTTCACGATGTAGTACTTTATGAACTCTGTCAACCGCATATACAATGCACAACTGGTAACACTTGAAGCAAAACAAATTGACTCGAAGACTCACACTCTCTGCAAGATGTATGGATACCCTAAAAAGAAACCATATAGATAAAATAATGAGTCAAATAGAACTGACATCAAGGTTCATCCAACCTTGGTTGGGGACTCAATTCATACTCTCTTTTATATGTGAAAACCTAAGAAGAAAGCTTTGGGGATCTTAGAGTACGAAAAAGAGAAGCTTCCCTCAGTGCCACCACTAGACATGAAGCAAAAGTGTATTAGGCATGATGCCAACACAAGTTCTCAACCAGAACCTATGAAAAGGCAAAGGACTACCCATGCACCACCCAAAAGGGCTTCTCCATCGAAAAGAGATTCACCAGCGAGTCAACCAGAAGGTTCAATGCCAACAATACAAATTGTTCCTTTGGAACAAGAAATAGAAGAGCCTAAGGATAGTGACAGGGAGGAGCTGTAAGAGTTACCAGGAGGGACCTTGGGATGACTGAAGAGCAAAAAGAGACTAATTTGGAGAAGACACTCTCCCCGATGCAAGAGGAAGAGACCACCCTTGAGGAGGCACAATTGGACATTGAAGATCCACTTGGTGAAGAGAGGGATGGCTCTAAAGTAGAAGAATTGAATGGCTTCGACATCGGTAACACATCACAGGAGTAGGACATGGTTGTTGAGATTCTTGAGTAGGATTTCATAAAAGGGAAACAACTAGTTGACTTTGTGAGACCACAAATGTCTGATGCAGCGACCAACCTTCACGCCCAATACAAAACATGCATCCTTGACAAGTTGCTATATTTATATTCCCATTTTGATCCAAAAGATGCTTTTATTTACACCCGACGTGAGATGTCATTCTTCCTTGACATGTATAATGAAGAATGCCATTTTGATATGCCTTATGATAGCCTTGTATTAGATTCACAAGCGACGGCACTGTCCACTCCCCTTTAGGTCAATCCCTGTCAGCTTACTCCTTTACAAGCTAGCGCAACACTCTTAAAACTGGGCTTTGAAGTAGTACAACAAAATGTGCTTATAGAATCTAATGCACTGAGGGTTGAACAAAAGCATGCTAAGGTGGAGGAAATGTTTAATAAAGAAGTCACTACTTGCACAAAATGCGAAGAGGAAGTATCCGAGCTGAATTGCTAGCTAGAAGTCGAGACAACAACCAAGGTCAAAACACTGAATATTTGTAAGGCTATTTTGAGCCAAGACCCAGCGCTAGCGGATGGAGTCCCTTTAGAGGATGAGGTAGACATTTTAAACGATACAAGGAGCAACCTGTGCCAAGAGATGAAACAATATGAGCAATTAAACAATTTGTTAAAGTGGTGGGAGTGTGCAGGCACGCCTAACACAGAGTTCGGGTAGTGATTCCCATCCTAGATGGGATTTTTAAGAAGCTGGGGTGGCCCAACAAAATTTTGGAAGCTGAAATCCAAGTAGAAGAGCTTCATCATCAATAATTGGCTGATGCAACCCTTTTAATTAGATATCACAACGAATGCGCAAAGGCATTTAAAGATGTCAAAACTATGGAAGAAACAATAAGCGCATATCAACAACAAATAAATCCTAACTTTGCAGCACTCCGAGGACAGGTTGTGGCTGAGGTCATCGCACTTGAGGACGTTCAAAAGGATGCTTCCACATCCCTTGAATGATGGATCAATAAGGCAAGCGAGTGTCCCGACCAACCCAAGGAGACCAAAAAGCTGAAAGTGGCCATTGAAAAAATTACAACAAAGCTACTCAACACTTTATCACATTGGGAAGGTGTCAAAAAGCAGATCAAATAGGTTGGTCCTAAATTTTTGGTCGACGTTGAAACTGGTGCTTAGTTCAGGACAAACTAATAACGTAGTGCGGGGTGAAGTTGGACCCCGAATTTTGGCTAAGTATTTTGATAGTGGCACAAAACAAGCATGGTACAGAAGACCATGGCACAAGAGATCACAATGTGAGAATACCTAGTCAGAAGGGAGGCATAATAAATTGAGAACCCGAGTGCGAAGGGCTCAAAATATTAGCAAAAGACTTGGGGAGAGTGAAGGAAGCGAGAAACGGTTAAGGATCGATTCTCAAGGACATAACATATTTCAATCATGCATGAGTTTGGCACCAGCCTGTATGAAGATAGACACTTGACAATGAGGATTCAACATATAATGGGAATATAGGGGCTCAAAGGCCTAGGTCCTTAGGTAAACAATGTAGACGGCTGCCATGACTTTCAGTCCACTGAAGATCATTGGCTAGTCACTAGAAGTGTCATAACTATTGTAATAACTTGGTCAGGGAGAACCAAATATAAATACACCTATGTAGAGATTTGTAACGCTATTGATCATTTTTATATAATGATTGATTGTTGGTGAATAGCGTAATCATATAAATCATTGTAATCTTGATATTTCACCCTAGTTTATAGCTAATTGGTATCACTGAGTTGCCTATACATTTGTTATGCAACTTATGGATCTTATATTGATATAATGAATAAAATCTATGTTATCTTGACATGAGCAATGTGGACTCTGAATATCATGGTAATGGGTATTTTAATCATGTTGGTTCACTTAACTGAACCTAGGTCCATATTTGTGTATTTCTTTTTCTGTTTAGTCATTGAATAAGATATTTGTTCAAGCACCGATATATGACAAGTACACTTACCACACGACAAAACCCACAGGAATTAGTTTTTTATTGTGTGCTTCGGGTGAGCACACAAGGACATAGTCTTGCGTAAAATGCCAACGCGTCAGCGTATTGGGTATTAGTTACTTCAGTGCATGCCTAGAAAAAGGTCTAAGAAAAATAACCCAACAAAAAAAAGGCTACACGTGAGGATGTTGGGTCTTTGAAAAAGCAATTGCATATGAATGGTGAAGACGAGCAAAGGATAGCTAACAAGGACACTTGTGGAATCTCTCAAAGGAGAAC
Organism: Torreya grandis; assembly: GCA_037957365.1. Classification (NCBI taxonomy): domain Eukaryota; kingdom Viridiplantae; phylum Streptophyta; class Pinopsida; order Cupressales; family Taxaceae; genus Torreya; species Torreya grandis. Next base: position 1,542,460 of record JARHVA010001202.1, read on the forward strand.
CTCCAACAATGCCAATTAGGGTAAAAATATTTTAGACATCTTTCGTGATGTGCGTGAGGGATGCTAGAGAATAAATGAGACCCTAGTAGGCCTTAATAATTTGCTCTTGAAACAAAATAGTGAAAATATGGAATGTCAAAAGGAAATCGAGGCTACGATCAAGCATTTCAGATAATTTTTCAGAGCTCACTTTGATATGATTGAAGCCGTTAATGATAATCTACTCCACATCAAGAATATCATGCAAGTTTGTGTAAAGGAAGTAAAACTTCCCATGTAGATTCTATCCATGATAAGAATTAACACTGATGAGCATGAAACCATGAAGAATTACTTGGATAAATTACGGAGATACAACCAGTATTAAGATTCATCTTCACCACTGGCATTGTTTATAAGGAAACAAAGGTCAAACTGCCCCTACAATGGAAGTGATTGAAGAACGACCTTGATCTTCCTCTACTCAATTCTGGTTATGATGTTTCTGGCCTCTAAAATAAGACTTAGTGGCTCTTTTGTTGAGTCTATTGTTAATGTGAATGCTTTCTGGGTTTTTAGCCATATGAATATGTACTTTAATACTTCCAATTAAATAAAAAATAAATTTAGAAAAAAAAAAGCTTGGTTTAACAGTCCAAAAAGGCATTCATAAATTGAACTTGATTCAACACACACAAGTAATAATAAGTGAACCAAGGCAACAATTACTAAAAATTAGGCCCCCCACCCCAAGGATCACCAAAGAATAATCCCTACTAACACCACACACAAACTCTGTTCTTTAGGGCACTCAAATCAAGGAAGGTTTGCAATATATATATATATATATATATATATATATATATATATATATATATATATATATACACACACACACACACACACACACACACATATACACACATACACACACACACACACACACACACACACACACACACACACACATATACATATATATAGACACACACACATGTTTAATTCTATTTATGTTTATAATTATTATTTTCATTTAAAGTCTCTCATTTATTTTATTAAATGAAATTCCATTTGCCTTTTTTATAATGTAAAGATATAAAATTTAATGACTTGATTTATCAACAATCTAGTAAATATGATTATGCACACACGTATAGGTTATTATTATGCACATTCAAAATATATTAAATGAATACAAACATAATTAATTTCACAAATTTTAATTGCAAGTATTTTAAAATAAATAATTTTCTTTTTCTTTATTAATTCATATGTTTTAAAAAGAGTGTGGGAGGAAGCGTGGTATATTTTCGTTACAAGTAAAATTGCATATAATAGTTTCCTTTAATACAAAGAATGAGAGAGGAGATCAATCCTTTCTAACAAAGCAATATACACATTTCCTTTATAACATATATACTTATAAATTAAACAATTATCACTCTCAAAATTTATTCTTCATGTCCCAAGAAGAGAAGAGTGGAAGGAAAGGAGAAACACATTTTCATCAATATCAAATATAATAACAAGATTTAAAGAATTATCACTCTCAAATTTTATACTTCATGTCTCAAGGAAAGAAGAGTGGAAGGAAAGGTGAAACACATTTTTATCAATATCAAATACAATAACAAGATTTCTTGTTGAAATGAAGAGAGAGAACATTTTCTATAACAAACAACACAAGTCCCAATGAACAAAGAACAATTTCGTTTTTAAATTTTAAAGATTCAAAAAGATTCAATGAGGGATTAAATACAGAATTTTAATCTAAGCGTATTCCATTTATTTGCCTTCAAATAAGCAATTAAGGCATAGTCTAATTTTAAACGAGATTTCATCTTCTCAAATAATGAACAAGCATAAGGTCTTTACAATTTTCAACAAAAGTAAACCAGGAGCTAATTTGAAAAACCAATAAAACCATTTTGGTTTCCTTAAGGAGTGGGTTGGAGAGAGAGAGAATAGAGAATTTAAGAACAAACACAAATAAACCTCTAATTTCAACTTCTCATTTTTCATTATTTGATTAACAAAACTAATTCTTTCTTTAACACAAGATGTGCTAAGGGAAAGTCTTCCTCTTCTCCTATATTTGACAAACATCACCATGTCTCCAAGCCTTCAAGGAATATCCTCCCCAACTCCTCCTTCCAAGCTCCCCATGGTTAACCAACCCCAAAAATTAAGCCAATGGTGGAAGGTTATATTAAAAAACTCTCCCACTAGACTCTACCAATTCTCACTAATGGGGGGGTTACCTACAAGTGTAGTGCCCCTCGTGTTTATCTATTTACCCTTTGTCAGCTTGACCCGCTCATTATGTTTGATACACTACTTGACTCCATTATGCTTGTGTCTTGTGTGTGATGTCCCTGTTTGATTGTCATTAAACAATATTTTCGGTTCCGACTTATTTTGTTAATATTTTGAATCACATTAATTTTAGCATATGATGGATTTTAACCCAAGATAGTAGTGTGGCTATATCTTTATCTCTTGTCTTTAGTATGCGGGAATCAAAGAAGATCTTAGTGTAATTTTAATTAGTGTGGTTATGACAAATATTTTACTCCTCTCTTTTGTTTAAAAATTAATGAAGTTAGCTTGCATTACAAAATGATTACTCCATGGAATTTGGGTTGCTAGGATGTGATTATATATGGATGTGTGTATTTGCTTAATAATAATAATAATAATAATAATAATAATAATAATAATAATAATAATAATCTTATCGGTACTTTGCATATTTTTTTGGTCTTGTAGAAGCTATTGAATCACTAACTAGATGTACTTTTGCAAATAAGGGCTACTGCGTACTAGTCCTTTCTTTATGTGTTATAGCATTAGTAGAAGTCTTAGGCATTTTATAATTATAATATTTATTAAAGTCAATATAATGTGTGTGTGTGTGTGTGTGTGTGTGTGTGTGTTTGAAATCACTTATATATTGTATTTGAACTTCAATGTGTATAAAGATTTGATATAAAACTTATCATCTCCCACATATAATGATTTTGTTTTCCCTTTAGATAAAATATTTTATTACTTTTCAAATTATTTTGGGCAACAGTTTGGATAGTCATTAATGGTTTGGTGTTGAATAAGGTTGGTGAAAGGCAATGGCAGGGATGGGCTTGGCATGACCCATACCCTACCATATATACATTTAATGAGATATGTTGATTGGGAGGGGTCCGCTTGGTGAAAGTTGTTGAGCAATTAAAATATCTGCTATACAAGGGAGATGATAAATAGTTGAAGAAGGAATTTTGAAAGCCGAGATGGAGGCTTTTGAGGGAGTAGTTGGTTGGTACTGCAGATGTGGAGAAAAAAGATAAGATTAAGAGGAACCTCTGAAGAGGAAGGAGTCAATGCTGAACAGGCAAGTGATTTCTCTCTCCTAAATATAGCTAAGTTTCCAATTTAATGAACAATTTAAACAAAGAAGAAATCCAACAAATGTTTTTATACCTTACTGAATCCATAATCTAGGCTAAGGAATTGACATCTCTATATATATGTATTTATGAATTTGCAAAATATTGAAACCTTGAGTGGAATGGGTGGCTTGAAATATGTTTGATTTTATTCAGTTTTGTCTTTTTGTTGGGTTGGGTAAAATATTATGTTCGGAAAAAGTTTCATGCTAAGAATTTTAGATTTTTCCAGATAATACAATTTTGATTGCTAACAATATTGTATTGCTATTCATTTTATGCAATATATATTTATATAATAATAATAATAATAATAAGGTTCTTAAAATAATATATATTGCTTAAAACGAATAGCAATATATGTGTGTGTGTGTGTGTGGGAGTGGCGGCAATCATTGCCACTGACCATGGTGGCTACCCTTTGAAATAAAATAAAACACACACACCCACCCACCCATACATAATAAAATTTTGTTTTTATTTGTTGATATATATATATATATATATATATCAAAGTATATACTCATAATATCTTTATAAAAAGAATACACACACACACACTTTTTTTATAAAGATATTATGAGTATATATATATGAACATATGTATATACATTTGTATATGAATATATACACTCATATTAATGAGAATATATAATTAGATTTTTATAATATTGCTTAAAGATAGATCCATTCCAATAGAGTGGTCATTTTAAAGCAAGCTCACCCCGCACAGTACCCCAAGGCATAACTAAAAGGGTTGTTGATTTAGAAATTTTCTTTTTATATATGTATTTCTCTATTCAATGTACAAAGAATCCAACTAAAAATACTTAAGATTAAGAAAAGAACAAGTTTTATTGCTGTTCACAAGGTACTCACCGATGCAATTTAAATGATAAAGTCTCCACATAAGATCCCAATACTCTCAACGTAAGATCCCAGATCCCAATATTATAGTATTGGGATCTTAGATTGAGAGTATTGGGATCTTACGTTGAGACTTTATCATTTAAATTGCATCGGTGAGTACCTTGTGAACAACAATAAAACTTGTTATTTTCTTAATTTTAGATATCTTTAGTTGGATTCTTTGTACATTGAATAGAGAAATACATTTATTAACAGATTCCTATTGGGAGACTATTTTGTTATGGAGATCACGTCTAAAGTAGTGCTTGTTAGAAGCACAATTCACTGGAGGGGGGTGAATTAGTGACCTTACAAAACCTTTACAACTGTACATTACCTTTCATGAACCATCAAAGCAATTGAGTGATCAATCAATGCATTAAGAACCAATCACACAAACATGAAACAATGAGCATAACACAATATGAGTGAGAAACCCTTGAAGGAAATAAAACTCACTATGATCTCTACAATTGGACTACAGTCTTATAAATGTTTACAAAAGATCAAATTCTATTGAGCACCAACTCAACTTAGAGCACCAACCCCAAACTTCAAGCACCCACTTGACCAATGTTTTAGCAAGCACCCACTTGACCAATGTTTTAGCAAGCACCCACTTGCTAGGAAGCTACAACTCCCTTTTTGACTAAGCCTTAACTTAGTCAACTCTGATTTATGCCAATCATCTGATTCATTTGTCGCTCAATCAACATATGATGATCATTTCTTCCTTCTCTGCTCTTTAATCTCAATGCACACTCTTCTTCGCTTGTCTAACCCTCATCAAGTCTTATTAGGTCATGTATCCTTGATGTTCATAGGTAGACAACCTGTAAACTTCTCATGAATAATTTTATGCTCTCCTTTGAGGGTTCACAATATGTTTCTCAACATTCTTCTACACATACATCTTCTAGTACACTCTCACACATCAAAAAGATCAATTTGATTATATACAAGCTTAATGATCATATGATAATACAGTCGGCCATTCACCTTATTCCTTCAAGCTCGGTCATAAAATTATCTTTAAGACCTTATTCACATATTGGTCGACGAAAATTCAATCACATATTGGTCGGCCACAACACCTTATAGCCTTATTTATTCATTAAGACTCATGGAGATCTAATTACATTAGGTTCGTCTAGTAACGTGTATACCATGTTCCCTTGGAACACCTTTCACCTCCATAGACGACAAGATCCTTTCAAATACAATTCAAATAGACCCCATCTAACATACTCTAAGCTCTACAAGACATTTTAGATCCAACCACTTCATGAAAACACTCCTTGTAGTTTACTATCATATTAGGCCTGTGAACACTCATTAACTATTTGATCTATCTCATGCTTGATCACTTTCATGCCATGTAATAAGGGCATACAAATCATGTTTACAAGAACTATACGACTCTAAGGTCATCTTCAATCACATAGAACAATATGACTTAATGACCAATATTGGTTTTGCAGACCAATTTCTTGACTCCATTACTTATGCTCAAATCTACCTGTGAATAGCTAACTTGAATGAACTATTTATCAAATTCTAGGGCTATAACTGCCTCAGAAAACATCATGGACATATGCCTAAAGTCTCTAGCATCCTCTCCAATCTATTTTGATTCCTTGATCAATCTAATTTCTAAGAGAAACTACAAAACTCTGATAAACAAACCTTTTTTTGTATGGTCTTATCTCTCTTTTGACAAGCCAGTACCACCATGAGGTACTTGAGAGAGTCATCTACATGTTCCAATAGGTTTTCTTATCAATTGAATCCATTCTAGTATGTTTTAAATCAAATTTTTCTCATCAGGTCTTTATTAGGGTTTTAGGGAGGTTTAAGACAATTTGCAGTGTTAGTGATTGTTCATAGCGAACTGCCAACATAATTCAAAACTAATGAACATATCTTTTAACTAAGACCCTTCTCCATCTCCCATGAAAGACTTGGGGAACCATGCAATGGATTTATGGACCAACAAATGTCTAAAAGTGCTTTTCGGGTTTGAGTACCTCATTTTGTGAGCTTGAGAAGGCCTAAAATAATGATTCATGCACTTTTCCTTCAAATCTTGACCTCAAAATTTGTGAGCAACTGTATCTCAACCTGCTTAAGCTCTGTCCATGCTTACATGAGATCATTAACCTTGAAAAATGGTCACAAGACCTTGATAGGGGCAAACATGGTTTTGGAGTGCTTTAGGTACAACCCTTGAATAAAGGTCTTGTGTATATAGGGATGGCTAAAAGGCCATGTGAAGGTTCCCTCATACTCTCAACATGCTCAACCTTCTTCCTATGAACTTTAGGAAGGTCTCCTCTTTGCAAATATCAATCAAAACCCCAACATAGACTCTGCTCCTTGACAGGGTTTTAAGGCTTTTCAAGATCAAACATCTTTCTCTCTCATCAATGACAAACAACACTTCATTAGATCATCAATAATGGATTTTAGACATCCTTTTTGACATCAATGACAATCAAATGCTCAACAAACTCCCCCTTTGTCATTAATGGCAAACCCTCTTCTAAACTTATTCTTGAAATCACTTTGAAAATAGATCTCTTCATCATTAAAGCCCTCTATCAATACAAAATCATACCATTTAAACATTTGAAATGTACTATCAACACTTTGACTTTTCTTACCTCATTCCTCTGGTCTGGTATCTCGCCTTTTCTCCCAAAACTAGCTCTTTTCAAACTAGCCTTTTTCTCCCCCTTTGACATCAATGGCAAAAAGGTACCTGCAACTTCTTGAATCACACCTTTTGCAACAAAATCTCACGAATTGGATCATAGAGTCTATGAAGCATCACACAAACATGCTCCCCCTATCTTCATACATACCTCAATCACCTTGTCCTTGACATGATTGACATAAAATTCTAGATCAAACCCTTGATCACTCATTAGGCCACCAGATATGTTCTTATTTGACATAGACCTTCTTACTAAAGAATTAGGGACTCCCCCTTTGTCCTCACAGCGTATGCTTATCATATGAGTCATCAAGACTCACAAAACATTCTCAACATGTATATATGAAACTTGTTATTAGATCACACTAGTAGCACAATTAGATTTTTGCTTACCCCTCAATTTGCCTATATGTCTATCATGACTTCACAAACCTTCTTGGCATTCATCACCTGTTCTTGGAGCTAATGAACCACCTTAGTTGGCTCCCATTACCCTTGACTTGCTCAATGGCTAGTAGGGGCAAGAATTACTCCAAATTCCTGTCTTAGATGCTCAAATGTTGCCTTTGGAAGTGGCTTGGTTAGAATGTTTGCAATCTGATCCTTTGTAGAAATATATTCAACTATAACATTTTGTTCACTTACCTACTCTCATAGAAAATGATACTTGATGGGAGTGTGCTTAGTTCTTGAGATGCATGACATGATTCTTTGAGATGCTTATGACACGTGTATTAAACCAATATATAGGACTAGGACTATCATACTTCATCTTGTATTCTTTTAAGGTCTGTCTTATCCATAGGACTTAAGTGCAACATGAAACTGCTACAATGTACATAGCCTCAACAATATTTAATGACACTGATGACTACTTCTTGCTTATCCATGACACTAGGCACTCTCTTAAGAAGAAAGCTCCTCCACTAGTGCTCTTCTTATCATCTAGATTCCCTACCCAATCTGCATCTGTATATGCTGATAAATCAAACTCTTTGCTCCTTAGATACCACAACCCAAAATCCATAGTCCCCCTTAGATACCTAAGTATCCTCTTAATTGCTTGCAAATGGTTTTCCTTTGGATCTAATTGAAAACTTACCACAAGACCTACTGCTTGCATGATATTAGGTCTAGAGGCAGTAGTGTACAACAAACTTCCAATCATTGACATGTATGATGTCTGATTGACTTTTGGAGATTCATCCTCGTTGCTTAACTTACACCCTGTGATCATAGGTGTGTTGATTGCCTTGCAATATTCCATCTCAAATTGCTTCAACATCTCTATTATGTACTTAGCTTGTGAAATGATTATACTTTTTTTTTTATTGAATGATTTGTAACACAAGGAAAAATGATAGTTCTTACAGCATGGACATCTCAACCTCTTTCTTCATCACTTTTGCAAAGGCTTTAGTCATACTCTCACTATTTCCACCAAATATAATGTCATCCACATAAACAACCACTATCAACTGATGATCACTTTCTGTCTTTATGTACAGATTATTGTCTGCAACTCCTCGCTTGAATCCTTGGTACAATGGTACTTGTTCAATCTAGTGTACCAAGCTCTAGGAGCTTGCTTTAGACCATAAAGTGCCTTTTTCAATATACATACATAGTCCTTGTTACTTGATAATGAGAAACACTCATGCTATTGTATGTATACCTCCTCTTCCAAGTTCCCATTCAGAAAAGCTGATTTGACATCTATTTGATACACCTTGAACCCTTTGAATCCTACACATGACAAGAATAATCTGATAGCCTCCAATCTTGCTATTGGAGCAAAGGTCTCCTCAAAGTCTACCCCTTATACTTGTGCATACCCCTTTCATACTAATCTAGCCTTGTTCCTAGTGACTTCTCCATTTTCATTCAATTTGTTCCTAAACACCCATTTTGTGCCAATGGCATTCTTGTCTTTAGGCCTAGGAACTAGTTTCCAAGTCTCATTATTTTCTATTTTCTCTAACTCCTCATTCATAGCACCTATCCAAAATTTGTCTTTGCTTGCATTTATAAGGTTCTTAGGTTTAATCTCAGACAATAGAGCAACATTATCTTTATTTAGGTTACCTACCATCTTTCTCCTTGTTTGCTTACATGCATCCTTATTGCCAATGTTTTGTGATTTAGGATGGTCTCTCTAAAACTATCTTGAGGGGATTTTTGAATCTTGTCTTTCCTCAACTTCTTCTTCCTCATCTGACTCTATTGATTCTTTTTCATTATTGAAGTCCAAATTCTCTGATACATCCTTTGACTGAGTGTGTGACTTCTTAGAATCAGTCTCATCAATATTCACATTGGTGCTTTCCACTATCCTCTGCAACCTTTTATTATAGCATCTATAGGCAGAGCTTACTGATGAGTATCCCAAGAATATTCTTTCATCAGACTTTGAATCAAACTTACCTAAGTCTTCTTCATCTCTCTTGATGAAGCATTTGCTTCCAAACACTCTAAAGTGTTCCACATTAGCAGGTCTACCTTTCCATAGTTCATAGGAGGTTTTATTTCCATTAATCCTTATCTACCTTCTATTCAAAATTTAGAATGCAATACTCACTGCTTCTCTCCAATATCCATCAGATAGTCTCAATTCATTTAGCACAGTCCTTGTCATTTTTTGAACTGTTCTATTCTTTCTTTCCACTACCCCATTCTGCTGAGGTGTCCTAGCTACTGAGAACTGTCTCCTTTCATGAACCTCACAAAAATCATCAAATTCATTGGATCAAAACTCTCCTCTATCAAATCTTAGGCATTTGATTTTTACATTCATTTCATTTTCAACTAGAGCCTTGAATGCCTTGAACTTATCTGACTTTTATTTCAAGAATGCTACGTAGTTCATTTTTGTGTAATCATCTATGAGTAATATGAAATAGCTATCTCCTTGAATGCTTTGGATTCTTGTAGGTCCACAAAGACCAGTGTGTATTAACTATAAAGGCCTTGTAGTATAATACTCCTTAGACTCAAACCTTCTTCTAGTTTGCTTACCGTGTTGACATGCCTTGCAAAGTGTATTTGGTGGTTTGGTGATTTTAGGCATATTATTCACAGACTTCTTAGAGCTGATCTTGACCGAATTATCAAAGTTTAGGTGGCCCAACTTTCTATGCCATATCCAACATTCATCCTCTTTTCTCATAAAGCATCTCTCCTTCTTGATCTCATTCAAGACATACAGATTGTTCTCAGTCCTCTTAGCATTGACAATCAACCTTCCTGAATTGGCTCTCCTTATATCACATCCTCTGTCATGAAAGGTCACTGTGTGTGCTTGGTTTCACATTTGACTTACACAAAGCAAGTTATGTTTCAAGCCTTATACATACAACACATTATCTATCTTGGTCTTCTCATTGTCTAAACTTAAGATATCCTTGCCAACAATATTGGTAGTTGTGTTATCTCCAAATCTCATTGTTCCTGTAGCACTCATGTTCAATAAAATGAACTTGATATTGTCTCCTATCATGTGGCTTGAGCAACCACTATGTATATACCACTTCATGTCTTCATTTTGAATGTGAAAGGCAGTCTAAGCTAGCATAGATTCTTCTTTTTTGGTATTCTGGTCTTCTTTCACCTTGTCCACAGGGTCTGACTTCTTAATCCACTTCTTAGTGGTATGACTATATACCTTTTTATCTCGACTGATCTTCCTCATATGCCTCATCTTGCAATCCCTTGTAATATGTCCTCTCTGATCACAATTGTAGCATAAATTTTTTCTTTTACTATTGAAATGAGCATTCATCTTATTCTTTCATGAGGAATTGATTCTAGCATGACGTCTACAATCCATAACTCTATGTCCATATTGATTTCATGTGAAACAATAACCATTGAAAAAATTCAAATACCTTGTCTATCTAATGGGAATTGTCTTTTAATGATTGTTGAATGATACACCTCTACCTTTGTTGTCTCTCAAAGTTATATTCTTCTTGACTTGTTGACGATTGATTTGGATCTTTGATTTGAGAGTTTCTGCATAAGTCTTCACTTTGTTAGTACCATCACTTCTTGATAGTCCATTGTCCTTTGAGGTTTGACTCTCCTTGTTTTCTTTTTGGTTTTCTTTGAACCCAAGACTTGTCTAATCATGTGGAGACTTCTGACTATTCAAAATATCATCAAGAATTTTAGTGCTCTTTTCAAATTTTTGATGTCTTTAATTTGATTGTTGCCTTATCCAATTCTGCTTTCAAGAACTCTGTTTCTATTCTAAACTTGGTGCATTCTTTCTTCTTGGTCTTAAGACTTATAATGAATCTCAAACTAAGTTTCTAATTGTTTAATGATCTCTTCATGTTTATTGGTATTGTTACTTAGTCTCTCTTCAAAGAGATTGATTTGTTCCTCATAACCCTTAACCAATGATCTCAGTTTTTGATTCTTCCTTCTTTGGAACTTCAATTCCTCTAGAGCACTCACCAATTCTGCCTCAAGGTTCACTTCAGTCTCTTCTTCATCTTCCATGAGACTTTTCCCTTTTAAACAATCTTCACTATCTATTTCTATGGCCACAAATATAATTTCATTGCTATCAGATATACTTGTATCACTTATATCAGAGGATCCACTATCTTCTTTGGTATAAAAACTTCTCTTGTTCTTGAATGACCCTCTCTCGCCTTCATACTTCCTGAAGCTCTTTTTGCTCTTATCAAGCTTATAGAATTTATTATCCTCACCATGATGTTCATCATGCTCTCCACCATACTCATTCTTATCTTTGTTAGGGCACTTGGATGCAAAGTGACCAATCTTACCACAATTAAATCACGTAAATGGAAACTTGCCTTTATACTTGATCTTTTCCTTAGTTTTATGATAAACATGGCTTCTATCGTGTCATCATCAATGTTTATATCAACATCATCCTTTACCTGTTTACTTTGTGACTTTTTCTCAACTTTGAATGCATCTTCCTTCTTGGAAGGTCTTCCATCACTTGTTCTCATTTCATAGGCAGTCAAAATACAATGAAGCTCATCCATTTGTAGTTTGTTGAGATCTTTGATCTCCTCCACAACATAGACTTTCGAATCAAGCTTGGATGCTAAGGATCCTAATACCTTTTGTATTACTATTGATTCTTCCAATTTTTATCTTAGACCTCTGATGATATTTACCACTTCATCTACTCTTAACATATAAGATGCAATGTTTTCATCATCCTTCATTCTTAGACTTTCAAACTACCTTCGATGGGTTTGCGATTTTGCCAACTTGACTTTGGTATCTCATTCATAGATGGTTTGCAACTTTTCCCAAATTTCTTTGGTTGAATAAAAATGCATGACCTTTACAAATTCTGCCTCTAAAAGACCACATCAGATGGCTTTCATTGCCTTAGAGTTGTTTTCACTTGACTTCTTGCCTATTACATTAGCTGGTGGTGTAGGAGGCAGAGTGAATCCATCAAAAACTGATTGCCATATGTCACAACGCAAGGATATTAGACAGGTCTTCATTTTGATGCTCTAAAATGCATAGTTAGTCCCACTGAAGAGAGGGGCTTCTTAGTTGAGAAACTTCCTTGTACTTGATGACTAGACATGCTTGTGCTTCTAGGATCTCCCTTAAGCTGTTAGGCCTACTTCAAAGGACCAAGATCTGATACTAATTGTTAGAAGCACAATTAATTGAGAGGGGGGGGGTTAATTAGTGACCTTACAAAACTTTTATAACTAAACCTTACCATTCATTAACCATCAAAGCAATGGAGTAATCAATCAATGCATCAAGAACCAATCAAACAAACATGAAATAATGAACATAACGCATTATGAGTGAAAAACCCTTGAAGGGAAGAAAAATCACTATGACCTCTGCAATTGGACTACAATCGTATAAATATTTACAAAAGATCAAATTCTGTTGAGCACCAACTCAACTTGGAGCACCAACCCCAAACTGTCAAGCACCCACTGGACCAATGTTTTAGCAAGCACCCACTTACTAGGAAGCTACAACTCCCTTTGTGACTAAGCACCAACTCAGTCAACTCTGATTTATGACAATAATCTAATTCATTTATTTCTCAATCAACATATGATGATCACTTCTTCCTTTTCTACTCTTTAATCTCAATGAACACTCTTCTTTGCTTGTCTAACCCTCATCAAGTCTGATTAGGTCATGTATCCCTGATGTTCATATGTAGACAACCTATAAACTTCTCATGAATAATTATATGCTCTCCTCTGAGGGTTTAAAATATGTTTTACAACATTCTTATACACATACATCTTCTATTACACTCTCACACATCAAAAAGATCAATTTGCTTATATACAAGTCTAATGATCATATGACAATACGGTTGGCCATTCACCTTATTCCTTCAAGCTCGGTCATCAAATTAAACTTAAGACCTTATTCACATATTTCTTGGCCATAATTAAATCACATATTGGTCAACCACATCACCTTATAGCCTAATTTCTCCATTAGGACTCATGGAGACCTAATTGCATTAGGTCTGTCTAGTAATGTGTATAACATGTTCCCTTAGAACACCTTTCACCTCCATAGATGAAAATATCCTTTCAAATACAATTTAGATATACCCCATCTAACATCCTCTAAGATATACAAGACATTTTAGATCCAATCACTTCATGAAAACACTCCTTGTAGTTTACTATCATATTAGGCCTGTGAACACTCATTAACTGTTTGATTACTCTCATGCTTGATCACATTTATGTCATGCAATTAGGGATTACAAAGCATTTTTACAAGGACTATATGAGCCTAAGGTCATCTTCAATCACATAGAACAATATGACTTAATGACTGATATTGGTCTTGCAAACCGATTTCTTGACTCTGTTCCTTATGCTCAAATATCCCTGTGACTAGCTAACTTGAATGAATTGTTTAGAAAAATTTTAAGGCTAGAAATACCTCATAAAACATCATGGACATATGCTTGAAGTCTCTAGTATCCTCTCCAATCTATTTTCATTCCTTGGTTGAGAGAAACTGCAAAACTCTGATAAACAACCCCTTTTTATATGGTCTTATCTCTTTTTTGACAAACTAGTGCCACCATGAAGTACTTGAGAGAGTCTTCTACTTGTTCCAATAGGTTTTCTAATCAATTAAATCCATTCTGGGATGTTTTGAATCAAATATTGCTCATCAGGATTTTATTAGGGTTTTTGGGAGGTTTAAGACAATTTGCAGTGTTAGTGATTGTTCATAGCGAACTGCCAACAAAATTCAAAACTAATGAACATAGATTTTATCTAGGACCCTTCTCCATCTCGCATAAAAGACTCAGGGCACCATGCAATGGATTTATGTGCCAACAAATGCCTGTAAGTCCTTCTCAAGTTTGAGTACCTCATTCTATGAGCTCAATAAGGCCTAAATCAATGATTCATGCACTTTTTCTTCAAATATTGACCTCAAAATTTGTGATCAATTGTATCTCAACCTACTTAAGCTCTGTCCATGCTTACATGAGATCATTCACCTTGAAAAATGGTCATGAGACCTTGATAGGGGCAAACATGGTTTTGGAGTGCTTTGGGTGTAGCCCCTTGAATGAAGGTCCTTTGTATGTAGGGATGGCTTAAAAGACCTGTGAAGGTTCCCTCATACTCTCAACATGTTCAACCTACTTCCTATGAACTTTAGGAAGGTCTCATCCTTGTAAAGATCAATCAAAACCCCAAGAAAGACTCTGCTCCTTGACAGGGTTTTAAGGCTTTTCAAGATCAAGCATCTTTCTCTCTCATCAATGATAAACAACACTTCATCAGAGCATCAAGAATGGCTTTTAGACATCCTCTTTGACATCAATGGCAATCAAATGCTCAATAGTGCTAAGTAATCAAATTACCATTGTGATGTATGTGTTGCAAGTATTTCCTATAATGTTGAAAACATTTTGATAATATCTAGGGTAAGGTATTCATGTTAACATGATTTGGTTAGTCCAAAATCTATAGTATGATGTTATTAATGATACTGAAGTGAAATCATATTTATTTGATGTTATTGAGTTGCTTGAACTTTAACAAGCTTGTTTATTTTGTCCTTAAGCAAAACATTTGATTCTCCTCATGTAATGTTTTGAACAGAGGATCATAACAAGTATGTTTTTATTGCTTAATTCATTGATTAACTTGTTCATTACTTTGGAAAAAGAGAACTTATGATGGAGAGATCACTTGCTCAACATAAAGCTAATACTTGTTGCCTATCTCAGAGTGCAAGATGAAGAGTTTTAGTGGTAATTCAATCACCAGGATATATTATTTTTTGGGTTAGAAGAGTTGTCATGATAATGGAGTTGTTGAAACGTATTATTCTTATCTAGTGATATGTTAAGAAGTAGATTGTAATCTAAATTCACAGGGGGATACATGTATTGAATTTTATGTAATTACTTATTCTATTTTTGAAGATTGTGCTAGTAGTTGCGAAAGTAGTTAGAATATTTTATAAATTTGTAATACTATCATTTTGATATTTGTATAAAGATAGTCTATTTTGTATCACAACAAGAGAGTTCTTTGTTAAATTTTCATTTCATAATTGCTTGGTCTTTTGAATCCTATAAACTATTGGTTGGTATATTGTAAGAATCTTGTAAACCAAAAAAATAGTTTTAAAGTAGTTAAGTTGGATTCATATAGTCATAGATTTATAACAACTTATTATTAGTAATAACAACTTATTATTAGTAATATACACTTTCGTAATCATAAGAATGCAACTTTGATAAAAAATTCTAGGAACAATTATAGGCTTGTGTATCTAGGCATGACTTAAATTCATAATTAATAATGTAACAATAGAGGCATTAACTACTATAAAAGGTTTCACATCGAGCGTAAAGTCTTGTGTTGTCTTTATTGATCTTGGGAGTGTAATAATTAAATTAAGTTAATAAATCTCTTTGAATCAACTTTGAGTAAAATGAACCAAAGTCTCATCTATGATTACTCAAACAATCTTAAAGCAAGGTATTCTGCTCTCGTAAGCACGAATATGCGATAATGTCCATTTATTGGAATTAAGCGAAGAATTGCCTTAGTATGTCCTTAATATCCCTAGTTAAAATATTTTATCAAATTCACAATTTTAATATTCTAATTCATCACCATTTTTTCTCAAGTTGTGAGGAATTTCTGGTTGTTTCAAGTCAATAATTTTTCCCTTCGAAATCTGAGTTAAACAAATAATTAGAGTGGCTTAAACTGAAACTAAGTCTTAATAACAATTTTCCTAGGCTAAAATAATTGGTATTTGGTATTAGAATTTTTAGGGTTCTTGAGTTGAAATGGTACCTCGATTCCAAAGGGCAATTGCGAGAAATGCATTGTTTTCCCTACAGAGTTGCTCAGGAATCAAAATCTTATAAATTACTAGAATTTGAATTCTTTGGAAATGAAAGTTGTTTCCAATCCTTTCTAGCTTCATATTATCCTAGGAATTTTTATATTAAGTTTATCTTTATTTTTACCATTTTAGGTAAACCCTTTTGAAATCCAGTTCGTTAGATTTTCTCTAAGAAAGAAAGTATTTTGTTTTTAAATTCAGTTTGGTTTGGTAATTTTGTTTCATGTTTTATTCACCCTAGGACTATTTTTATGTTTCCTATGGATGTCTATAGTTCGTAAAATTTGTTCTTGGCTTCAGAAAAGTTTGTTCTTTTCTCGAAATATTTTAGAAGAGGTCGTTTTGTGAGCCCTTTTGTGTGTTTGTGTTTTGGATGTGCCAGATTGCAACTCTTCACTCTTTTGGGAAACACAATGATTTAGTTCACCTTGTTAATCCTTTACCGTCCTTATCGTATTATTCTCTTTTTTATATGGATTCAAAGTTAAGAAAAATAATAACAAGACTAAAATGTTTTTGGTAAATGAATTCACTTAGTTTTGACCGATCTTACTTGTCTTCATAATTTGTGTTGTGGTCCTTTGGTGTTAGTATTTTATATCATTCAATCTAGTTAGATTTGAATCTTAACTCAATGAGTGACATATTTATCGTATTAGAATGGTGTGAAGCTCATGTGTGTTTTGGTATTGAGGTGTGTAGGATTAACAACTCGCTTATAATAAGTTTTGTATACCGGTTATAGTCCTTTCTTTATCCATTAAATGAAGCTCTTCTGTATCCATTAACTAAGATAAATAAATTACCTAATTCTTTGTATAATCGTGTGTCACACTCTTTGATAATGTTTTGAAAGATTCATACTTGTTAATCTACTAAGTAACTACAATTAATAAGTAGGTATAATTGAATTGACTTAAGAAAAACAAAATTACATGGGTTTGGGTCAAAAAATTTGGGCATGACATTTTGGTATCAGAACAAGGTACAACATTGAGAACTCTAGGGAAACTTTGTATGACTAGTTTAGTTACCTTGTTGAAGAAATATAAAACAAAATGTGCACTTTTAATTTGGATAGTATGACTCATGAGACTTTCTACATAGGTATGATATCATATGTGATTTTTGGTCGATCAAATACTTTATAGATGGTCGGTTGCTTCATGACGGGTTAGTGAGACATTACAACACGACACTTTTGGACAGTATAGATTCATAGACTCTTGTAGTGACAAAGACATCCACAATGAGAAATGTTAGTTGGAGTAGTTAAATTTGAGGTTGGTTTGACAGGAAAAACATGTCTATCTTCATATGAGGTACTTTAAACTATGCATAGAGGTTTACCATTACTGTTCTCCTTATGGCTACGATAGTGGAAGGCGACTTATAGTGATGCCATCAATGATGGCATAGATCTTTCGGTTGGATAGATGAGTATGGTTATTAATGTCATTAGGGATGACATATGTACATCGATAGGACCAATGAGACTATTTTGACCTTGTGTGATACCACTAAATTGTACAATTGTATTATGATAAAAGTTGTATCAATTATTGTGAATCAATGTAACCAATGTATTTGAGTTAAACATGTGTACCCTTAGCTTGTGAAGTTAATATGCTTATATAATTGTAAAACTTTGTTGTATGATCATCGTGTGTGCCTAATTTAGTACGTGTATGATATTATATTGATAAGCCCAATTTTAATTGTGATCATCAATGTGTTTGTAAACTATATGTTTAAATGTAATTTAAAATGAATTCTGCCCCCAAAAGCTTATAATGTCGTAATGAAACTGGCTTGTGATTGTGATGCATTTGATGTGATTGTGATATTGAGCTAAGCTGTAATTTTATGAATGTAAATACAATAGTGATGTATCTTGTGCCTAAACTTCATATGTAGATGTTGTGTAAATGTGGTGTAAAGTAACATTTGTCATTGAAAACATATTACACCTAAGTAAAAATGTGTTATGTTTTATTGTGTAACCCTGCATTGTTGCCCTAGTATTTGGGTACCAATACAAGTATGGGGTTTTAGGGTTGAATATAAATATGTTTATATTGGTTTGGACTAGGTTATGAGCTAGGAAGTGGAGCTTCTCGTAAGTTGAAAACCCACTTCTCCCCTTTCCAAGAGGTAGCCCCCTGTTTATTTTAGGTGTGTGCACCATGAGTGCCCTAGGCACCATGGGTTCTTTTCACATAATGGTCACTTTATGAATGATGTGTTTCTTTACCACCCCTTAGTGGTTGTCAAAAATAACAACCTTCATTATTTATACTTGATGTAACCTTGTGAAAATTTTTGGGAGACATATGAAGAGTGATGCTTCCCTCTTACCTCCGAGAGGTAATTGAGGCTCATTTTATTCCTTCTCTCCTCCGGTGGATTTCTTAGCCACATAACATTGTAATGTGAATATTTTACGAGATTGTTGTGCCAATTTATTTTGATTTGGTTACCATTTCATGTTGAAAACTAGCACTTTTGTTTCTCTTGAATCTAAATTTTCTTTTTACGAAGATATTTCATTGGTTTTGAATTAACTAGATTGGAATTTTGGTTTTTATTTATTTATTTATTATTATTTTATATTTTTTTATTGTGACCACTTGGATTTCAATTTATTACATAATTATGATGATTTTTTTTTATATATTTAGTATCTCAATTGAAATATCTCTTTATGGCCATTTGGCATTTGATTTAGTTATTGGATTATGTTGGTAAGGTTTTTCGCTTCTATATTTGAACACTTGTATCATGAATGTTGTGATGTAAACATTGTATGCTTATTACATGTATGGGGGAGAAGAAATAACTTGGAATATATCTAGAGGGTGTGATGAGCTAACTTGAAAGTTAAAGTCTTGAGCCATCCTCTCGTCCACCAAATGTGGTGGTTTCATACATGATTTAGCTAAAGCACTTACTATCCTATTTTTGGGAGGTTTAAGTAGATTTTTTCTTGGGAGGTCTAAGGAGGTTATGTGTTATTGTACTTAACTTGGGTATAACATTTGATTCATTATTTCTTAGAAGGTCTAAGGAGGTTATTTGCAGAGCATAATGATTAATTGGTTATTTCAACATTGACATTGCTATATTTAGATAGCAATTGATGTTATTAATCAACATTGCCCAATATTGTTCTATGAGGTTCTGCCATCTTGTATACTTGCCATGGGATAACATAGTTTGTTCTATATAATTTTACAAAATATTGATAATTGTACACATGTTCTTTCAGAAGTTTTGACATCAACATTTTGTGATATCAGTTGGTTTGTGAAAAATAGTGGTTATTTGTATCGGTCAGTGTTGCTTAATATAACTTGGCCATAGAATGGTACTGATCTTAGTAAGTGCACTCTGGACATGGGATGATGCATAGCCTATGCACTATATTATCATAGCAGAACAATATAGTGGTTGTACATGCTACTTATCAGAGTTATGTAGAAACATCATGTCTTTGAGTTTCAGTTGGTTATGACAGTTTTGGATGACAGTACAATTTGACATTTTGGGATATGCCTAAAGAGATTAGTGTTAAGTAACTTAAAAACCTTCTTAAGAGAATCAAATTTCACAATAATAAAAGATGTTAAGTCAAAAAAAATTGAATAAAAGAAAACCTAATGAATGATTAAACTGACCTAAGGACGTTATTAACCTATAATTGAAATTATAAGATTTCAAAACATGATTAATTATGGTATCTATGTTAGTTTGAGTTATATTATTATAATTTGGTGTACTGCTTGACGTATTGAGGATGATGCTTTTTATAAGAGGGGGAGAATGTAGTGCCCCTCGTGTTTATCTATTTACCCTTTGTCGGCTTGACCCTCTCACTGTGTTTGATACGCTACTCGATTTCATTGTGCTTATGTCTTGTGTGTGATGTTCATTTTTTATTGTCATTGAGTAGTATTTTTGGTTTCGACTTATTTTGTTAGTATTATTAATTTCATTAATTTTAGCATATGATGGATTTTAAACCCAAGACATTAGTATGGCTATATTGTTATCTCTTGTCTTTAGTATGTGGAAATTGAAGAAGATCGTAGTGTAATTTTAATCAGTGTGGTTATTATAAATTATTTACTCTTCTCTCTTTTGTTAAAAAAATAATGAAGTTAGCTTGCATTACAAAATGATCAGTCCATATAATTTTGGTTGCTAGGATGTGATTAAATATGGATGTGTGTGTATTTGCATTATTAATAATAATAATAATAATAATAATAATAATAATAATAATAATAATAATAATAATAATAATAATAATAATAATATCAACACTTCACATATTTTTTTGGTCTTGTAAAAGTTATTAAATCACTATTTATATATCTTTACAAATCAGGGCTACTTCATACTAGTCTTGTCTTTATGTGTTATAGCATTAATAGAAGTTTTAGGCATATTATAATTATAATATTTTATAGAGCCAAAAAAATAATAATAACAATTATATATATATATATATATATATATATATATATATAAAAGTGTGGTGGGTGTTTGAAATCATTTATATATTGTATTTGAACTTCAATGTGTATAAAGATTTGATATAAAACTTATCAACCCACCCATATAATGATTTTTTTCCCCTTTAAATAAAATATTACATTAGTTTTTAAAGTATTTTGAGCAACCTTCTGGATAGTCATTAATGGCTTAGTGTTGAATGCAGTTGAAGGCAATGGCAGGGATGGGCTTGGTGTGGCACCCATAACATATCATTTATACATTTAATGAGATCTGTTGATTGGGAGGGGTGCGCTTGGTGAAATTTGTTGAGCAATTAAAACATTTGCCATAAAAGCGATATAGTAAGCAGTTGAGGAAGGAATTTTGAAGGCAGGGATGGAGGCTTTTGGGGAAGCAGTTGGTTGGTGTTGTAGATGGGGAGAATGAAGATAAGATTAAGAGGAACTAGTGAAGAGGAAGAAGTCAGTGCTAAACAGGGAAGTGATTTCTCTCTCCTAAATCCAGTTAAGTTTCCAATTTAATGAGCAAATTAAACAAAGAATAAAGCTAGTAAATATTTGTATGCCTGACTGAATCCATAATCTGTTATGAGGAATTGATATCTCTATATATGTATTTATGAATCTATAAATTATTGAAAAATTGAGTAAATGGGCAGCCTAAAAATATTTGATTTGATTTAGTTTTACCTTTTTGTTGGGCTGGGTAAAATATTATGTTCTGGTAAAGTTTCATGGTAAGAATTTTAGATTTTTCTAGGTAATCTGATTTTGATTGCTAACAATATTGTATTGTTGTTTGCTTTATGCAATATATAATTATATAAAATAAATAATAAAAATTATATATATAGCCACCACCCCTCCCATGGAAGGGAGGGAGAAGGGGTCAGCCAGCCAACCTACCCCATACCCCAGCCACATGGTCGATGGCCATAACCGCAGACAGGGCTCAAATCCCAGTAACTATCGCCGACCATGGTCGCTGCCCTTTGAAAATAGAAAAAAACATAAAAGAAAAAATAATAATTAAATAATGTGTGTGTACAAACTCATATATATGAGAATATAAAAATAGATTTTTATAATATTGTTTAAAGACGGATCCATTCCAACAGGATGGTCATTTTAAAGCAAGCTCTCACCTTGCACAATGCCCCAATGCGTAACTAAAAGTATTATTGAATTAAAAATCTTCTTTTTCTTATAATATGTTATAAAATTTTTATAACTAAATAATATTTATATTTATTCACACACACACACACACAAACAGTATTAGGATCTTAAGTTGAGACTTTATCATTTAAATTGTAGCGATGAGTACCTTTTGAACAATAATAAAACTTGTTCTTTTCTTAATTTTAGATATGTTTATTTGGATTCTTTGTAGATTGATTATAGAAATACATTTATAAAAGGATTCCTATTGGGAGACTATTTTGTTATGGAGATCATGACTAGAGCAGTGTTAAGTAATCAAATTATCATTGTGGCATATGGGTTGCAAGTGTTTTCTGTAATGTTGAAAACATTTTGATAATATCTAAAGTAAGTAAGGTACTCACTTTAATGTGATTTGATTAGTCCAAAATCTATAGTATGATGTTATTAATGATATTGAAGTGAAAGCATATTTATTTGATGTTGTTGAGTTGCTTGAACATTAACAAGCTTGTTTATTTTGTCCTTAAGCGAAATATTTGCTTCTCTTCATGTAATGTTTTGAACATAGGGTCATCACAAGTATGTTTTTATTGCTTAATTCATTGATTAACTTGTTCATTACTTTGGAAAAAGAAAAGTTATTATGGAGAGATCACTTGCTCAGTGTAAAGCTAATACTTTTAACCTATTTTATAGTGTAGGATGAAGAGTTCCAGTGGTAATGCAATTACCAAGATATATTATTTTTTGGGTTAGAAGATTTGTCATGATAATTAATGGAGTTTTTGAAATGTATTATTTCTTATGTAGTGATATATGAAGAAGTAGTTTGTCATCTAAATTCGTAGTTGGATACAGGTATTGAATGTTATGTAATTACTTCTTCTATTGTTGAAGATTGTGTTGGTAGTTGTGTACGTAGTTAGAATATTTTATAAATTTGTAATACTATCATTTTGATATTGGTATAAAGATAATGTATTTTGTATCGCAACAAGAGAGTTCTTTGTTTAATTTTCATTTCAAAATTGCTTGGTCTTTTAAATCCTATAAACTATTGGTGTGTGTGTGTGTGTGAATATGAATTTATGTATATACATTTGTATTTGAGTATATACAATCATATATATGAGAATATAAAATTAGATTTTTATAATATTGGTTATAGAAAGATCCATTCCAATAGGATGGTCATTTTAGAACAAGCTCTCGCCCTGCACAGTACCCCAAGGCATAACTAAAAGGGTTATTGAATTAAAAATCTTCTTTTTATAAAAATCTGTTATAACAGTTATATATATATATATATATATATATATATATATATATATATATATATATATATATATATATATATATATATATATATATATATATATATAAAACTTTCTCTTTTCTTAATTTTAAATATGTTTAGTTGGATTCTTTGTACATTGATTAGAGAAATAAATTTATAAATGGATTCTTATTAGGAGACTATTTTGTTATGGATATCATGTCTAGAGTAGTGCTAAGTAATCAAATTACCATTGTGATGTATGAGTTGCAAGTATTTTCTGTAACGTTGAAAACATTTTGATAATATCTAGGGTAAGTAAGGTATTCTCTTTAACATGATTTGGTTAGTCCATAATCTATAGTATGATATTATTAATGATATTGAAGTGAAAACATATTTATTTGATGTTGTTGAGTTGCTTGAACATTAACAAGCTTGTTTATTTTGTCCTTAAGCAAAACCTTCTCCTCATGTAATGTTTTGAACATAGGATCATCACAAGTATGTTTTTATTACTTAATTCATGGATTAACTTGTTCATTACTTTGAAAAAATAGAACTTATGATGGAGAGATCACTTGCTCAGCATAAAGATGATATTTATCGCCTATCTTATAGTGTAGGATGAAGAGTTCCAGTGGTAATTCAATTACCCAGATATATTATTTTTTGGGTTAGAAGAGTTGTCATGATAATAAAGTTATGCATTATTTCTTATCGAGTGATATGTGAAGTAGTAGTTCATAATCTAAATTCGTAGGTGGATATAGGTATTGAATGTTATCTAATTACTTATTCTATTGTTGAAGTTTGTGCTAGTAGTTGTGTAAGTAGTTATAATATTTTATAAATTTGTAATACTATCATTTTGATATTAGTATAAAGATAGTGTATTTTGTATCGCAACAAGAGAGTTCTTTGTTTAATTTTCATTTCAAAATTGCTTGGTCTTTTGAATCCTATAAAATATTGGTATATTGTAGGAATCTTGTAAACCAGAAAAATAGTTTTCAAGTAGTTAAGTTGGATTGATATAGTTGTATATTTATAACTTATTATTAGTAATACAAGATTTCAAAATCATAAGAACACAACTTTGATAAATAAGTCCAGGAAAAATTATAGGCTTATGTATCTAGACATGACTTAAACTCATAATTAATAATGTAACAATAGAGGCATAAAATGCTATAAAAGGTTTCACATCAAGCGTAAAGTCTTGTGTTGCCTTTATTGATCTTGGGAGTGTAATAATTAAATTAAGTTAATAAAGATATTTGAATAAACTTTGAGTAAAATGAACCTAAGTCTTATCTATGATTAGTCAAACAATCTTAAAGCAAGGTCTTTGACTCTCATAAGCATGGATAAGTGACAATGTCCATTTGTTGGAATTAAGTGAAGAATTGCCTTAGTAAGTTTTTAATTTACCTAATTAAAATATTTGATCGAATTCACAATTTTAATAATCTAATTCATCCCTATTTTTCTCAAGTTGTGAGAAATTTCTAGTTGTTTCAAGTCAGTAATTTTTTCCTTCAGAATCTGAGTTAAACAAATAGTTAGAGTGGCCTAAAACTGAAACTAAGTCTTAATGACAATTATCCTAGACTAAGAAAATCGGTGTTTTCTATTATAATAATTTATTTAGCTTTCTCGATTTGAAATGGTACCTCGATTCCAAAGGGCAATCGCGAAAAAATTGTTGATTTCCATGCGAAGTTGCTTAAAAATCAACATCTTATAAATTACTAGAAGTCAAATTCTTTAGAAATGAAAGTTTTTTCCAATCCTTTCTGGCTTCATATTCTCCTTGGAGTTTTTAGATTAAGTCTATCCTATTTTTTACCATTTTAAGTAAGCCCTTTTGAAATCCAGTTTGTTAGCTTTTCTCTAAGAAAAAAAGTATGTTGTTGTTAAATTCAGTTTGGTTTGGTAGTTTTATTCACCCTAGAACTATTTTTATGTTTGCTATGAGATGTCTATAGTTCGTAAAATCGGTTCTTGGCTTCATAAACGTTTGTTCCTTTCTCATGATATTTTATTAGAGGTCATTTTGTGAGCCCTTTTATGTGTTTGTGCCCTGAAAATGCCAACTTGCCACTCTTCACTCTTTTGGGAAACACAATGATTTAGTTTGCCTTGTCAATCCTTTATTGTCCTTATCATCTTATTCTCTTTTTCATATGGACTCAAAGTTAAGAAAAAAAATAACAAGACTAAAAAGTTTCTGGTAAACGAGTGAGTTCATGAAGAGCACAATCTAGTTTCACTTAGTTTTGACCGATATTACTTGTCTTCATAATTTATGTTTTGGTCTTTCATGGTGTTAGTATTTTAGATCATTCAATCTAGTTGGATTTGAATCTTAACTCAACGAGTGAGCTCTTTATCTTATTAGGATGGTGCAAAGCTCATGTGTGTTTTGGTATTGAGGTGTGTAGGATTAAGAATTCCCTTGTAATAAGTTCTATATACTAGTGTAGTCCTTTATTTAGCCATTAAATGGATTTCTTTTGTATCCATTACTGATATATATAAATTACCTAATTCTTTGTATAATTGTGTGTGTCACACTGCTTGATAACGTTTTGAAAACTTCATAATTGTTAATCCACTAAGCAACTGCAATTAATCAATAAGGATCATTGAATTGACTTAACAAAAAAAAAATTACATGGGTTTGGGTCAAAAAATTTGGGCATGACAAAAAGGGTCACATTCGTGTCATAAAAGGACCTATACCTTTCTTACAATGTCTATACTTATTCTTACATAGTTGAGACTCTCTTGCAAACAACATGAAGACTTCTTACACAAACCATTAATTCACTTACATGGCCATATGGGCCTCTTACACACAATTTAATTCTCTTACACAACTTATTAAAGACTTCATCTAGTGGGTAAGCGTACTAACTAGGCTAGGACCCTAAGGTTGTAGACTTCCTAGCAATCCTAGTAGATAGGGCTCATAGCCTTTCTATGAGGCCTATCACCTTTTTAAATCTATTTAAAATATTAACAATTTTTGGAATATATAAATATATGTTTAAGGTATGCAAGTTTAATTTAATTAATACTTCTTCAACTATTAACAACTATTTGTCCCTTGGTACAAGGAGGGAAACAAAATCCAAAATTTTACACACTCTAAGAGTTGCCACACATGGCGAGCACACTAAATCAACTAGGGGAAGGAGGTTCGACATGAGGGGTATTACATACTCCCACTCTTATTAAAACATTGTCTTCGATGCACCAATCAATGTAAGTGATAAAATACAAGCACTTTCAAAAGGATACACAAAACTGCAACTCAAACAAACCTAATTATGATAACAATAGACATTGTATTTTTACATCATAGAGAATCCATTATTGTTTTAATATTTTACACTATTCTTAAAATTCTCAAAGAAGGGTTTCATATGCCACATTCAACATCATTATACATATCGTAGAAATGTTTTCTATTGTGAAAATGTTTAAAATTCTTCAATGTCAACATCTTTTTAATATTGTGTAATTGGATTCACTTTAAATAGATAAATTTTTTATTTATCCCAAAAGTTTTTAAGTCAAGAGTTAACATTAATTTTCTTAGATAGTTCCTATATCAAGCCATACTATCATCCAAATTTGTCACAAACCCAATAAAACTCCAAGAATTTATGCTGCCAAATAATTCTAATAAGCAGCATGTTCAACAATAGTAAAGTGTTGTTGTAATATTACCTTGAACAAGCTAAGCACCATCCCATTGCCAGAGTGTATTGTGAAAAAAATCAAGTGTTATCTAAATAGAGGAATATCAATGCTGAAATAAGAAAGCAATTGTTGTGCTCTGAAAATAATCTCCTTAGACCTCCCAAGAAAATAATGAAGTAAATACTTTGGCTAAGTCATGTATGAGAGCTCAAATCCTCCTTAGATCTCCTAAGAGAATCCTTCTTAGAGCTCCCACTAAAATCATCTTTAGACCTCCCAAGAAATAAGAAAGCTAGTGCTTTAGCTAAATCCTATATATGAAACCACAATGTATGGTGGGCAAGAGGATGACTCAAGATTTGACCTCGCAAGCTTGTCCATCACACCCTATAGCTTTATTTGAGCCTATTTATTCTACCCCATATATACAACAGGTATATAGTGTTCACATTACAACATACATGAAACCGACATTCACTCAAAGAAGTAAAACCTCACCAAAAATTAACCCAATAATTTAAATAAATCAAATGTCAAGTGGCCATATAGGAGTAATTTAAGTAGAAATATTAAAATATCAATGAAATCATCACAATAATTTAATAATTTGAAATCCAAGTGGCCACATTGATAAAATCAAAATTCCAAACAAAGTGATTCGAAATCAACGAAATAACTTTGTAAAAGAAATTTAAATTCAATAAAAATAACTGAGCTGGTTTCAAAAACATTTTTAAATCAACAACAAATAACTTTTAGAATCCCATTCTCGTATTCTTCTAATTATTGTATAGGCAATCATTTCTTCATCTGGGTGTAGTCCTTGAAGGTTTAAAACAGGAGGTTTGCAACATTTGACAAATTAGATTGAATGGTTATTATGTTATTCCTCGATTTTGATACTCCATCTTTGACCTGGGATGTATATTAAATCAACAAACTTTTGTACTAATAGATCATAATTTAATCTCTTAATAACCAAATGATTATGAAGTTCGAAAGTTTCAATATTACAAGCTTGGGAAGCAATCAATTCTTCAACAACATGCCTAGATATCATGTGATATCTCTCTATAACTCCATATCTAAAATTTTCTGCTTGAACAAGAATTGAGAGAGCTTCAACCTTGATATTCTTAGTTTGTTGATAACAAAATTAGGTCTTTGTGGTTTGTGAGGTAAATCCATTAATGTCAAAGAAGGATCCCTACTTAGCCTATTATTAACAATATTGTATTTGTCTGCAATATATTGAGAACTATAATTGTATAAATCAATAATTTTTATTACATTAATATACCAATTTTGATAGGGTGTATTGATGCATGTTGTGAATAATTAAAAAAATAAAAATACGCACATTAGAAAATTCAAATACTACTCATAAATTAAATGCAAGTTATATATAAATCTAAAAATTACACTTCAACAATATAAACTAGCTAGTGTTAATGATTAATAAACACTTTTATTAATGTGACAATGTTACTCCTACTACGCATTTTTTGAATTCATAGCTTGTAATATGGTAAGCAATGAAATATATATACATGGAATGTAAATCATAATAGTGTTTAATTTATTGGATCCTTTTTTAATAATGAAAGCTCAAAACATGCAAAGACATTTAAAAAAATAAATAAATTATAATTAAGAAATCTTAAAACTCATATAAGAAAGTCAACATATACAATTCATGACTGAAGTCCCAACAATTATAATGCATGAGACCCAAATACTACTGCATCAATGTATGTTTGTTATATTTTTATACATGTGGAATGGACATGTATTATTGATATAGTAGATTACACGGGTATCTTGCTTGGCTATGAAAATGTAAACTTATTTTTAAAAACACTATGTATGCTACTAAATATATATATTACATCTGACACATACATTTTCAATTCTCATTCTGACATTTTTTTTTCTAATAACTTGTCTATGTTTGTTTATATGTGGGATAACATATGCACGTTTAAAGATGAAGTGTTGATTATGGTGTTCTCGTAATGGTAAAAAAATCAGCGTAGTGAAAATCTAGAAATAATATCAAGTGGGTTGTAGTCCAACGGTGAGGATGATGGTGTAAAAGGCGTTGCCTAGCTATCCAACAAGATACAAATCCCAAGAGATTAAAAAAAAAAGATGAGGTCAAGATCGTACCCCAGAGGAATTTGGTAGAATGGATACCCCTCAATCTTTAGCACTAAATTGAAGAACCATTTTGTACACTTAATCCATGTAAAACTAGGGTTTCAATATAAATAAATAAAAAATCTAGAACTACTATTAATATTTTTAATAGTTATACTAAATTAATGAAAACTTATTTGATATAGTATATGAATAATTACATTAGCATTTAAACAATATGAATCATATATGTTGATATTTATTCTTATCATTTTCTTTTTAGTATAGTTAGGTATTTCAAACTATCAAGTGCTACATTATATATTATTTTCTAAATATATTGTAGTGACGAATATCTTAGTATAATTCATTATATATTTATCTTAAAACAAAAAAAATACACACTTATCATAGATGTTAAGGAAGAATATTTTTTATTATGAAATTATCATTCAATTGATATTATATTTTCTTACAATAGAGCCAACAAATAAGGAAATTTAAAATACTGGGACCAAATTGACTTTTACAATTAATAATGCCTAAATTGACAAAAAGATGTTAGAATTGATTACAAGTATGCATTGTTTTATTAAAATTCTACCCTTTTTTTTCAAATAATATGTAATTGACTGTATATTTTGAATGAAATAGTTTTTACGTACCAAAAAAAGATATGTGTTTGTAGTATATTTCAAAATTTCTTTTACAAAAAATATTAATTTTTAAATATTTATATTGGTTTGGCTATCTAAGGCATTGATGTATTGTTATTTTTTAGTATTTTTTTTAATAAAAAATTAACAACTTTCAAATTCTCATACAGTAAGTTTTAAAATATATTAAGTATTACAAAAAGTACAATCATTTATAATAAATGTAAAAAGTTAGAAGGTTAAAAGCCAACAATTTAATAATTATATTTTGTAGATATTCCCGACATAACTTTAAAAAAAATTAAAAAACATATAAGTACAAATCATATCATATCAAGCAAGTATATTGCATAATTTGTAATAAAATTCTTTATTTCAACAGAGAGCAAACTAACAAGGTTATTGAGAGATTATGTTGGTGGAAAAACAAAAACTTGCATAATTGCTACTGTATCGCCATCAGTCCACTCCCTCGAAGAAACTCTTTAGCACACTAGACTATGCATATCAGGAACAAACCAAAGGAGTGCCTGAGTAAATAAGTTGAAATTTCTGCTTTGATTTTGTCTTTTTCTTTGGACTGGGTAAACTGTTTTTTCATACTTTTGGGTGGTCCCATTTTCAGGTTAATCCGAAAATGATGAAGCCTATGCCTATTGTTTTTGTCATTATTTCCATCCTGCAGAGTTACGTATCCCATTTTTGGGTTTATCATCTTAATATTCTCTCTCTTCCCTCTCTTCGCTGCATGTAGCCAGTCAACGAGCTACGGGGTCTGCATGGTTTTCAACAAAGAATAAGTGCAGGTTTGAAAAAGAAACTTGAGGCTGCACATGTAGACGGAGGCAACATCATTGATTTTTTTAATACTTCCCACAATTTTTTGTCACTGAAAATTGTCTTATTTATATTTGCTTTTCAATATCGACAAAACTTGAACATACTGAGGAAGCCTTGCGAAATCTTCAAGAAAAATACAGACAAGCTAACTATGCACTTAAAAAAAGGGAGTTTCATATCTCAAATTTGTTGCAGTCAAGGAGGGTGTTAATTTTAGAAATGGGAATGGGTACCAGATCTTGTATTTCACTAAAAATACTGCCACTGATTTATCGCTTTAACATCATTCTAATTGTTATGAACAGATAAATCCCTTGTTGAGCAGCCATCAAATCTCTTATCGGAGTCAGAAATTGCTGCACATATGTAGATGGGCTGTTTACTGAAATTACATCCGTTCCCGCCCTTGCACCTTTGGCCGGGATTGACCCCATCCCCCTTCCTTCCAATCTTTATTTTTGATTTTTTGGTTTTTCTCTTTATTTAAATTAAAAAAAATAAATAACAAATGTCTTTTTAATATAAATGTGAATGGAGAAACGTATTTATCTCAATATCAAATGCGATAGACCCTGGGGTAGGTTTCAAGACTTAACAATTGAGTACTTGTAGTGGTAACCTCTCTGCACTTCCATGCCCACTCACGACATCAATCAATAACCTTGGTTTGGGTGTGCAAGGCAAGTTTTCATCTTGTTTTTCTATCTTGGTTTCCTCTAGACGAATTCTTGCTTGAGTTGATTGTCGGAATTCTTCAATTTGGTCACAAGCACTTGGTTCTCCCTGCATCACAACGATCGAATAGCTATAACACGGCCCATTTAAAGACAAGATACAAAAAGAATACATTTTAGTAAGATGCACTCCCTGAAAAGAACAAGGATACTTTCCCATATATTAACTTTCTACCGTCTCTAGTTTCTTCTTCAGCCTTAATTGATCTTTGCAAACAAAGAAAAGCCATATTAATTAGAACAGTAATTAAGAGTCGAGATTTGAAACAACGCAGAGACTCAACTCCATTATCCAATCCTCCTTGACTATTTACTTGAGATCTTCATTTTCATTTCCTTTAAAATACTAGAAAATCTCAAAAGTTCCTAATTTTTTTAATACAATCAGACAAGATCCACAAAGACATACAAGAAGAACCATATAAAAATTGTACCGAAAAGTTTGTACATAATTTAAACAGAGATAACTAATTTACAGACAAAAATCCTCTATAGCTAGCATATCCAACAATAAGACTATGTTAATATATATTTATGAAAAGGCCTGACAATGAGCAGCATTTCCAATTAAGACAAAGAATTACATGAAACTCTTGTCTAGCCTTCTTGCCTATTTTTATTTCTTATACCAAAGGAGACAAAAGGACATAACCCCTTCAGACAATAAAGAGACTGTTTGTCTCTCCTCAAGGAATTTAAAGTACCTCAATAAGTGTAGTTTGAACCTAATAACATCAACCTAGACTACCGGGAGTGTATGGCAAAAACCTCTACCCATTATAAAGTATAATAGGAAGGAATCATATCTCTGGCAGCCTGCTTTCCATAGTCTGTGCAACTTTTTTTTCTTTGAGCAGATTTATAGTCTAAGTCGCTACTATCTCCCCAAATCAGAAGAGGAGATGCCACCTCTGACAACTGGATTAGAGGAAAACACAAATACATCTCACATGCATACGTTTAAAAACTATTTCTGCATTTAAATGTCACATGTGCTTCAGACAATGACACAACAAATGCTCTTCAAAAGGGATCAGTCACCTGCCAATTCATGTATGTTTCATCACTGACTTGATTTTAACGCAGAACACATATGAAACATATTATTATCACAAAACATCTGCTGCCCAAAAGACTTTCCAAGATTGTATATAGCTTAGAGCCATTTAATCTTGTCCTTCAAATAAAAAAACATTTTACCAAAATACAACATTAGAACAGGATTTTCTCATTCATAGCCATGAAGACCTGGTGAATTCCTACCAACTGATAAATTAATATCATTTAAAATTTAAATATTTTTGGAGGCAAAATTAATATCCTTCAAAATTTAAAGAGTTTTGGTAGTAAATTAAATAGAAATTTCTTTATGTAGAGTTTCAAGGGAACTGGTGAAGACTCTCAAGTTGATTGAAAATTACTTTTGGTTACATCAACAGAATGCCTTAACATAATACTTAAACTCATTTATTATATAAATGAAAATCTTATCCTAATTTGTTTAGAACAAATAGCAATGCTAAATGGCTCTAAGTAAAACTATTTTGATAGAAAATGTTTTTTAATGCCTTAGTAAAATTTAAAGTACTAAAATCTGAGCTTTTAGTTATCCTCTCTATGCCTCAGGGGAACACACCATTCTTTAGCATGATATGCCTACACATTGAAATATCTAATGTTTGGGTAAGTGCATGGCGTAGAACCCATGGAGCGAGAAAACATTTCTCAACATTTTATTTTCGTTGCCGGGATAGTTGAATGAATCATTGAGATGATGAGTGGAGATGATCTATAAAATCTCGTTGGAAAATACCAAATAGTGGCTGGAAGACCTAGAGTGCAACTTTGCACTACATCATCCTAGCCTTGGAAATCAATCCCCTAAGGAGTGGGTGGAAAAGAATTTCCGCAACTCTTTATGAAGTCTTATTATGTGAATTGCTAGGACATTTACATTCCTGTCTAGCAACATATGTAATAAGCAAGAATGAAACTACAATCGTAAGCAACCTTAGACAGATGATCATATTGAGTAATTGCAATGCTTTGACATTGTGTGGACAAGAGCAGTTGATGTGTGGTGGCGAGGTACCTTGAATAGTTACGTATTAGAGTTTGTAGTATCTACTTCTGCTCAGGGGAAAATGAACATCAATTTTTGCATGAATCAAGGGGTTCATACATAGCCCAATTACCATTGAATATCAAGACATTAATGATGAACTTACCAATGGCCGACTAAGTTTCTTTTGCGAATGGGCTACATGGAGGGTACAATGCAAAAGGTGGGCATTGTTCACATGTATTGGTAAGGAGGGAGTTGGAAAACTTAGAATGGACAACCCGGATGATCGCAAACTCAAATGGTGAAAGTATGATGAGGTTTGGTAGAAATCGATTATTGTCGAGGACCCTAGGGAGAGGGAGAGTTGAGTTTGAGAGATGCTACAAGAACTCGTGTAAAATAGGGATGGCATATGGACGACACTTGTGTTGAAGAGACACACTCCGTTGAAAGTGAAGTATGCATCAACGAGAAAGTAGACATTTGGGAAGTTGTTGAAGAAGGTTGGAGTTCTAAGAGTTTTCATAGTAGTATAGGAGATGAAGTACCCACCCAAGGTCTACTTGAAGGGAAAGTTGTGCGTTTCTTAAACAAACAAAATTAAGTGCAGATTGTGTTGATTTGTCTTTGATTGGTGAGTTCAGGAGACAAGAGGAAGAAAAGAGTATTCTCCAGCAAATAGTACCTTATAAAATGTTGGGACTAGTCTTGAAAAAACTCATGCAGATAAAGATCCTAGCTATGTTGGGAATGCCACCAATAGGGGGTGGAAATCCACCTACTCATTCAAGTAGTAATGCCTCAAGCAAAACCCAACCGTTGGAGCCATTGAAGCAAACCAAGGAGCTAATCCAGCTGCATCACTCTAGTGCTAGCATAGGCACCTCAACACCTATCTAAGGTGGAAATGTGACAAGATCGGGGGGAGGCAACCTAGGCGTTGTCCAAGGCTCTAGTTCTCAAACAATGTTGAGTGTACCAATCACACCAATAATGCAACCAATATATCCTCAACAAGTTATTTATGAGTTGTCTTTGAGTTTTCCAGAATATGGGGGAGTAGAGAACATTGCAGAGCATGTGCCTAAGTGTAAACTCAAATGGCGAGTTAAGGGGTCACTACACCAACAAGGAAAGCGAGTCAGTTTGCCACCACACTATTGGATCATACACATATTTGGTACTACAAGTATAACCTAAATTAGTTTATCATAGACTATGACCAATTGAAGGAAGTGTTGACAATTTTGACCCCACAGGTCAAATTACCACCCTTATCATTCATGTCAGGAGAAACCTACAACAATCAATATGCTATGATACCAACTGTTAGGTGACCCTTTATCCAACGGAAGCACAATTGATTACTTTCTTATAAGCAATTAAACACGGAATTATACCAAAAAAATAAAGTAACTAGAAACTTGAGACATCAAAGAATTTGAGAGACAATACACACTCTTGTATTAAA
This sequence comes from Torreya grandis, assembly GCA_037957365.1. Lineage (NCBI taxonomy): Eukaryota > Viridiplantae > Streptophyta > Pinopsida > Cupressales > Taxaceae > Torreya > Torreya grandis. Next base: position 1,577,476 of record JARHVA010001202.1, read on the forward strand.
TATTACTAGAAGAAAATACAATAAGGAAGATGCCACTTCTTCTTCCACCTCAAAGGCTTGCCACACCTCAAGACCTTCTTCCCTCTCTCTCTTGCTCAACACAAAACCAACTCTACAACCTGAGTTGCTATCCCTCCTTGAATGCTTCAGCTGATCTCCTTGACCTTACACCTGTAGATCTCCTTGACCTTGCTTGCTTCAATGCTTTTACTTGCCTTCTTGATAATTACAATACATGCCTCATGGGTCTTTAAATAGAATCCCATGGTTACAAAAATAGAAATCTAACTACAATAATTAGACACGCAGCTCGTGACTATAATTAGTCATTTGACATGCAAACACTCGCTTCACTTAACTGACTGTTCGTCAACAGCAGTTTTGGAAATACACAGGCGACCGACGTCGGTCCCTGCTTGCCTGGTGCTGCCGACGTCGGCCGACCTCTTGCCGTCGCCGGTTTCCTTCTCCACTGTCTGTGATCGATGTCGGTTATACTACCGACGCCGGTTCCTCTGGTTCTTCAGCATCCTCTTCTTGTGTCTACAAACAGTTGAAGCTTTTAGCTCCACACACTAACAATCTCCCACTTGGAGATAAACAACTGCAACTTGTACCTGTACCTGTACACCATCTATTTTGTTCTTTAGGCTCTGTATCCCTCTTCAAAGTCACTCTTGAAGACCAACCACCACTAAACCTGTGATGCTGAACTTGTCACTTATGCCACAAGAATTTTTGCTGCTCCCAAATTCTTCATGACATACTTCTGAACCAACTCTACCCTTAGCTCAGAAAACTCCCTGTTTATGAAACCCTGCAACAAGTAACACAATACAGTAACAAGATAATGTAGCTAATATTATCCAATCTGGTAAAGATAAAATACAATGGTCAAACCTCCATTGCCTGCAGCCTAAACAAGGCCATATACCATAGCCTTCTGTCTCACGTGTCCATCCAATCTCTTCTCTAAAACGGGAATCCATCCCTCTATCCAGTGCTTTCTTCCAGCTGACAACTCTACCAACAAATACCTGTTTGGTTCTTCTCCAAGGACTCACACTCCTCATCTATGTCAAGCTCCCACTGTTTCTGGATTCTACCTGCATTGCTACTTCCATCTTCCTAGTTCTTGAATGTCAGTAAGCAATATAAAGAAGGTGAACAACGAATATGAGGTTCACTTACCATTTTTGACCTCCACATGGGTGTTTGAGACTTATAGATCCACCCAACATCCGTTCCAATGACCAATATCGGCCATCTCCCAGTCTGCTCCCGACCGATGTCGGTTCCCTGCACTGACCCTGACTGTCGACGTTGTTTCCCTGGCCGACGCCGGCGTCCCTCCTGCCGACGTCGGTCCTTACGACCAACATCAGACTTCTCCTGCCCGACCTACCGACCCTGCTGGTCTACACATGACCGATGTCGGTATCTGGCTGACCGACGTCGGTCCCATGTGATCGACATCGGCGTCTGTGTGTTCCTGTAAGTGATGAAATTTTCATCCGCGAGCTCTTCTTGGATCAAACCTCTGTCCATGCTGCCCTGCTCAGATTTATTCAACTCCTGTGACTGATCTCTGTCCTTCATCTCCTCCAAGAACACCAAGGCTTCTTTGTTCCTGTCAAAAGCATCAAATTTCCTTTTCCTGCAATGAACTATATCTATGCTTTCTGAATTTGAACACATACCTTTTGAATCAAGAACATCCATTCCCTTCTTATTCACGTGACCAAGCCTATTAGACCACATCTTTGAATCTACACCAGAAGTAGAATCAGTAATACAAGTAGGTAGATAAAGAGTACCTACTTTCTTACCTCTTGCTAGAACAAGTGCTCCCTTGGTAACCTTCCAAGAGTCCGCTGTGAGGGTTATTGTGCATCCCTCATCTCCCAACCTTCCTACAGAAATTAAACTCTGCTTCAAAATTGGAACATGCATGACCTCCTTCAACACCCATGTGTTGTCAATCTGCAATCTCAACTGCACTTTCCCTTTGCCAACTATCTGACAAGGCGTACCATCCCCTAAATAGAGCACTCCAAAGTCTCCCTGTTCATACTCATGAAACAAATCTCTGTTTGGGGATGCATGAAAAGATGAACCAGAATCTAAAATCCATGATCCTACCTAACTATCCAAAGAAAGTATGAGAGCATCTTGTACCACAATATTTGCATCCTTTGCTTCTTCAGTACCTGCATGTTGATTCTCTTTATCTCTCAACCAACACTCCTTCTTTGTATGTCCTTTCTTTCCACAAAACCAGTAGGTAATACCTTTGGACTCAGATTTCCTTCCCGACCTTGATTTCCCTTACTCAACCTTCTCCCTTTGCCTTCCCCTGCTTTCTGCACTTAGAGCATTCCCTGATGATTCACCTATGCTTCTCCTGCGTATTTCTTCATTCAAGATCACACTCACAATATCATCAACTTTTAAGATTTTAGAAGCAGATGCAGAATTACTTACTGCCATAACCAAACCGTCCCAACTTTCAGGCAAAGAACATAAAATCAAGAGAGCCTTTACCTCATCATCAAAAACAATATTGACTGAAGCTAATTGGTTTACCAAACCATGGAAATCACTGAGATGAGTATGTACCGATCCACCTTCCTGCATTTGCAAAGTAAATAGTTGTTTCATAAGATATACCTTATTAGAAGCCGAGGGCTTTTCGTATAAATTCACCAAGGACTTTATCAACTCTTCCATTGTCTTGCACTGTGATAAGCTAGAAATCACAGATGATGCAAGGCTCAACCTTATGGAACCGAGAGCCTTCTGATCAAGAACACTCCATTCTTCATCCTTCATATCTGTGGGCTTGCATGCAACCCCACCCAATGGTAAGTACAGATCCTTCTGATACAGATAGTCCTCAATCTGCATCCTCCAGTGTTGATAATTCTTGCCATTAAACTTCTCTATTCGTAGCTTACTTTCTTCTGCCATTGCTGAACTCCCACTCAATCAAAAAATCCTGTGAATGACCTGTAATCAAAAACAATAACCTACTTCCTGCAAACCGTAGCTCTGATACCACTTGTCAGGAGAAACCTACAACAATCAATATGCTCTGATACCAACTGTTAGGTCACCCCTTATCCAACGGAAGCACAATTGATTACTTTCTTATAAGCAATTAAACACGGAATTATACCAGAAAGATAAAGTAACTAGAAACTTGAGACAACAAAGAATTTGAGAGACAATACACACTCTTGTATTAAATATTACTAGAAGAAAATACAATAAGGAAGATGCCACTTCTTCCTCCACCTCAAAGGCTTGCCACACCTAAAGACCTTCTTCCCTCTCTCTCTTGCTCAACACAAAACCAACTCTACAACCTGAGTTGCTATCCCTCCTTGAATGCTTCAGCTGATCTCCTTGACCTTACACCTGTAGATCTCCTTGACCTTGCTTGCTTCAATGCTTTTACTTGCCTTCTTGGTAATTACAATACATGCCTCATGGATCTTTAAATAGAATCCCATGGTTACAAAAATAGAAATCTAACTACAATAATTAGACACACAGCTCGTGACTATAATTAGTCATTTGACATGCAAACACTCGCTTCACTTAACTGACTGTTCGTCAACAACAGTTCTGGAAATACACAGGCGACCGACGTCGGTCCCTGCTTGCCTGGTGCTGCCGACATCGGCCGACCTCCTACCGTCGCTGGTTTCCTTCTCCACTGTCTGTGACCGACGTCGGTTATACTGCCAACGCTGGTTCCTCTGGTTCTTCAACATCCTCTTCTTGTGTCTGCAAACAGTTGAAGCTTTTAGCTCCACACACTAACAATTCAAAGCTTTTCATGTCATTGCCAATTTGCTTTTGCTTAGAGCAGTTCTAAAGAGACAATCAGAATACTTCAGGTTTTCACAAAGCACAAGAAATACTTTGGGCTTTCACGAAAGGAAGACTTCAAGTTTTGTCTAAGTATCAGAATTGTTTCAGAGTTTTTGTCCGAAACAACTTTTCTGAGGACCATCACATAGTTTCCCGAAGGACATTTATTTTCTCGAAGGGTACTCATCAAAAGGGAAGGTGGAATTTACAACAAATCCGAAGGGTTCCTTCCCTTCAGAAAATCACCATTTATAAAAGCTTGAAGGGCATTGTCAAAAGTTTCGAAGGGCTTGTTCATTTTCCCGAAGTTCCTTTCCAACTTTGTCGAAGGGTATATGCCCTTTGAAAAAAGGCAATTCAGAAGGGCAAGTGGACTATTCAATTTCTCCAAAAGGTGCAAAACAAAAGCTCGAAGGGTCATTTTCTTCAGGAAGGGCCATTTTAAGATTTTCTTCAGACTTTTTGTTTGAAGGAAATAAACAAGATGATTGACCATTTCATAAATTCCGAAGGGCCATTTGCAAAGTTTCGAAGGGCTTTTCAAATAACCTGAAGGGTCACTTGGAGAAAGGATGAGGGGATACTTTGAAAAAGCTAAAAGTCTATTTTAGAAAACCTGAGGGGACACTTTGAAAAAGCCCAAAGGGCAGTTTTGGAAATCCTGAGGGGTAATTTGCAAAGGTTTCGAAGACAGAATTCCTTTGGACTTTTTGTCCGAAGGAAATGAATGAAGGAAAGGGTTCCTGCAAAATTCTGAGGGATACTTTAGCTTTCCAAAAGGACATTTAAATTTTTTTCGAAGGGTAGAATCCCTTCGGGAAAGTTCACTTTAGATTTTCGAAAGGACATTTACAATTTTTTCAAAGGGTAGAATCCCTTCAAGAAAGTTCACTTCCAAGATTTCCGAATGGATCATTTCAAAGAGTTCAAAATGTGCATCTCATTTTGTCAAAGGATCATTTGAAAGGTTTCGAAGGGTACCTTCAATTTGTCTGAAGGGATCATTTCAAAAGCCCGAAAGGTTATTTCAGATGCCAAGGGATCACTTTCCTTTTGGGAAAGTCACTTATCAAAAATTTGAGGGACACTATCATCATTATGAAGGATCTTTTTTAAAACCCTGAAGGGCATTTACAAAATCCCAAAGACCTAATTCCTTCAGACTTTTTGTCCAAAGGAATGGTTCAAGGAAAAGCCCGACATAGAATTCCTTCAAACTTTTTATTCGAAGGAAATAGACAGAAACAACTCTAAAGGAAAGGCTCGAAAGAAAAGCCTGAAAGAAAAGCCAAAAGAAATATTGTCCATGGGAATATAAATAGAAATAAAAAGCTGGGATAAAAACAAACACTGAAAGAAGTAGACAAAGGACATAGCCACAGACAAATAAATGTCATAGAAATACATACATAGAAGCAAAGAGCCTGAAAGTGTTAGACTAAGAAATTAGCATAATGAAGACAAGGAGTTCAACTGAATGCACCTCTCACTCATCAATGTCCTCTTCCATGCAAGCAAAGGCTATTTATAGTTGATTGGTCAAAGCTTCAATTGGCTGTTTGTTAAAGTCAGGGTTATCTCCTAGTCATCTCATGCATTCAACGATCCAACTCAGCTTCAAGCAATTCAAGAGGCATATTCCTTTGAAGATTGTGTCATGGCTTTCAATGCAAGAGTTTGACTTGTCAATCTTGGGTTCACCTCATCCCTTCTACGCCAACATGAAATTTCATGCATGCACTCTTGTTTATTTTGTTGAAAGCTTTTAACGTTTTCAACAATTCAAGCGGAGTTCTAAATTTAGTTTTGACATTGATTTCATGCAAAAGAAGTTATTCTTTACGTTCCAACAGTTCAAGTGGAGTTCTATATTTGAAGATTGGCGTAGCATCATGCATGATGGAAGTTTTGACTCAAAATTGGGCTCTCCATCATTTTCAATGCCAAAGAGATTTTCATGCAAGCAATAAGACAAATAAATTTTATTTGAAGGCTATGATAGCACAAGTTGGATTGAGTTGACCTCCTCTTCTATTTTTAGCACCAATCTCTTTGTTGTTGTATATTTTTTCTATATAAATTAACTTTTTAGCCTTGAATTGTATCTTCTTTTTGGCAAGACCATACTCTACCAAAAATTTGTACTGTGTAACCTTTTTAGATTAATAGAAAGATAGTTTTTAGATGCCAAGGTGTTGGTATAGTGTATTTATGTCAGTGATTTGCTTATGTGATAGAATTTTCTTCCTTATCAAGTCATGATTCTTACCTAGTTACTAGCTGATCAGATTATGCAGGTTATGTTCTATGTTTAATATCATTTGACTGAAGTTATAGTGGATATAAGTGGCTGGTTAGTGCCTTGAATCAAGGTTATTCCATCATTACCCTCAAACTTTGATCACAAGATATAACCTTTTCATGAAATACTGATGCGTAGGGGTCAATTGGGGTTAAAAATTCAAATTTTTTATTATCTAATCAGTGTTTTTAGAAGCTCAAATTGTGTGGATCAATCAAAGTTTAGGTGCATCACCATCATTAGATAGGATTTTCTTTCAATTTTCTTTCCTTTTCCTTCTCCCCTTTTTTCCCAGTAATTTATAGAGTAGAGTAGAGATCCTAATTGATACACCAAAATGAGCTATCCCTTAGAATCTAGAGACTCAATTCACTTATTAGATCACCCATAGCCTAGGATTATTTCCATGTTTCAACAGACTATGAAGGTCTGAAACTACCTTCACAAGGGTGCAATTTTGGTTAAAATAATTTTTGGCATGCTCGATGGGACAAAAAAGAAATTCTTTGCATATCTGAAGAAGTTTGCAGCAGTAGAAGATATTCATCATCACCAACATCTAGTTGCAAAGCTCATAACATCATTCAGGTAATTATTTCATGCCAAAGGTTACCACAAGGTCAGCAAGTAAAGGCATTCCTTTTGAATTTATATCATATAAGAGATCAAGGTTTAAGAGGGCAAATCCATATCCTCAAAATAAATATATGTCTCCAGGTTATCCTATTGTTCTAAGCACTACAATCCCCACTATCCAAATGGCTATCAAAAACCTGATATTTGTTCCATTCAATAGAGGTAGCCCACTGAATCTAGCCTAGTTTGATTACATTCTTGTGTCTACTCTCAAAAGTATCCCATTCTTCTCAAGAGAAAATCAAATAACCCCTATTGAGCACATCCAGGATGTAGCTAATCTCTGTTTAGTCCATAATGTTGTTCAGGATAATGTTGCTATTAGATTGCTTGCTGCTTCCTTCAAAGAAAAAGTGTTGCAGTGGTATAAAAACCTCTCACTAAAATCCATTTCTACCTGTGATGAATTGGGTGTAGCCTTAGTCAAGCAATTTAAAGACAAATTTGATCACCTCTGTTTGGTTGAACAATTAACTACCATAACAAGAGCTCCTCATGAGTTTATGTTTGATTTTAATCTTAGATTCTAAAAGACATGGACTAGGATATCTATGTTGATTAGACCATCTCCTGAATATGCAATTATGTATTATTTAAAATCCCTTAACTCTGAAATTAGTGTGATGATACAATCAATGGGAAGTACTACTTTGCCATATGCTTATGAGGTTGCAATAAGGGAAGAGAACAATTTGATACAAGCTGGTAAGCTTTCTCCAACACCTCCAATGCCTATATTTGTAGAAAAAAATTCCATACTAGCCCCTTAAATGCCTCAGATCCCATCCTTAGTTCCTATTCCATCACCTCAATCTCAAATTGCAACCCCTACTAGTCAAGTTAGTGAGATAGGAGAGTTGAAAATCTTGTTACAATCATTTGGGAATGAAATAGTGCAACTCAAGAGACAACAATATCAAGATAATATGCCCTATCAACAACAAAATCAAACCACCTATTAGCCCTTCAAAGATCAAAGGCCTTCTTATCAAGGTTCCAGAGAGAATAGACCACATTATCAAATACAAGGACCCATAACTCCAGCTAAGCCATATGATACCCTAGATCCTAATTCTCTTTCCATTTTAGAGGCCATTGTTCCCACCCCAACTGAAAATAACTTGATGCAGAATTCAGGTTGACAGTCCTCAAATCTCAATGATGCTCAAAACCAAGCCTTGGTATCATAAAACATCACTATGCCACAAATGACACAAGAAGAGTTTTCTTTTCAAGGAGGTCAGTACAAAAATACAAGTTTGGTATCACAAGGAGAGACTCAACAGGTTCAAGGGCAGCCTGATGCCATTAATGTAAATTGGCAAGTGGATGATCATGTTGCTTTTACTCAGGGTGTTGAAACTAACTATACAAGTGGTCAAGTTGTAGCTGTAACTAGAGCTAAAAGGAGAGCCATTGATGAGGCTCAAGAGGTGACAAATGCTTCAAATACTCTTAATCTTATTTTTAGGAGTACAAAATAACAACCTGCTGCCCCTACAACTCATAAAAATTAGAATATAGAGGTTAATAAAGGTAATCAACTACCTCTAGTTCATGAACAACCAGTGGTTCAAAAATTGCAACCAAAGGTTAGTGGATCTCATTTAAATATAGTGGATCAAATGAAGAATTCTAATATCAACATTAGCATGTGGGATTCTCTTTCCATTCTAGGACAAAAAGATATGCTCATCCAAGAGCTTTCATCTCTCATATTGCCTCCAAAACTGATTGATAAAGAAGGTGTTGTCTTAACTAATTCAGATCAACCAACTAAGAAATAAGTACATCAAGTAATTAATATGGAAAATGTGGATAAAACTAAGGTAAAATCAAATAAAACTCCTCCTTTCTACCTTTCTTTGATAGTAGGTGATACTTTGGTTCATAACTATATGGTGGATAGTGGAGCTATTAGTATAGTCATGCCTAAACAGATTGCAGACAAGCTTGGCCTTGTTTATGAGTCAAACACTAAGGGGGTATTGCAATTGGATGGGTCACCAACAAAGATGGTAGGCATCATCAAAGATCTAAAATTGACATTACATGTTTGTCCTAATGTTACTATTCAGCAAGATGTTGTTGTGGTAGACTTGCCTCCTTACTTTGCTATGTGCCTTTCAAGGGACTTCACCTCAAATATTGAGGGATATTTATCAGCTGATTGGACTTATTTGTTGTTCCTAACCAGGTATGGTATGAAGGTCATGATTCATTCTGAACCTATTGCACATTTCCATATAGATCCATATATGCCAAGTGTTGTGAACACTAATTGTATCATCTCGGATGATGTACTAGAAACTAGTGGAGTAAAAAATGGATCACTTTTGGATGAAGTTATAGATTTTTTTTCTTAATGAGTGGGCTTCTACTTTGCATGAGCATGATATTTATAAGCTGATTGAAGAAGGACTTGGTGTGTATTGCCTTCATGAGAATGATGTACCAATTCCAACCATGGTTAAGGATGATGAATCTAGTGAAAGTTTGTGGCAATTGTACTTTGATGGAGCAAGAAATAAACATGGTACCAAAGCTAGAATGATGTTGGTTTCTTCAACAAAGCAAAGGTATTTCTCTTCTATTAAGTTTTAGTTTGGTTGTTCAAACAATGTTTCAAAATATGAGGCATTAGTTCGTGGTTTGCAGTGGGCTAGGAAGATGAAAGTCAACACCGTATAGGTTTTTGGTGATAGTGAACTTATAGTTCACCAAGTAAGAGTTTTGAATATATGTAAAAATTTGTTGCTTAAGTCTTACTGATCTAGGCGACCATTCGAGGTGACCACTCGGTGGCAGTCAAATCCTTGACTTTTATATTGTTTTCATTTCATTTTGTCCTCAGTGGCAATTAGGTGGCGGTCAGCTCCTCGACTGTTGTATTGTTATCATTTTGTTTTGGTCCTCGAGTGATCATATCCTTGAGCGTTGCATTATTTCAATGCGACGAGCGATTATATCCTTGAGCATTGTATTGTTTTAATGCTGCAAGTGATTATATCCTCAAGCATTGTATTGTTCAGTTGTCATCATTAATTCCTCAAGCCACGCAATCTTTTGAGGTGGCCTTCAAGAATATGTATAAATGTATTGTAACCTGAAAGGGGAAGACGGACATCTCTTCTCAGAGATAAGCATATGTTTTGGCAAGACATCTCTTCCCAGAGATAAGCCTATATTTGTAATGCAATCTGTAAGTAATATGACGTCTCTTCTCAGAGAATTCATTGGTATTGTGTTATTTCTATGCTATTGCAATCTTCGTCAACCAAAACTTTTGAGTTTTAGATTAGTGGTATCAGAGCGATTTGTCTTGAGAAGTGTATGTTCCCAAGGACGAGGTTAGGATACATAAAACTTGGGTGGGAAGCGACAGAGCTTTCAGACGCTCCCCTTGCGTGCCCCAAACGACCTCAAATGGCAGATGACACTGAGACATCCGATCCTTTCAAGGAAATGGTGAATGAAGCCCTCTAGCAGCAACAAGCACAGATGCTCCAATAATTTGCTCAAATTCTTCAAACACTTTTGATGGGAAATTTTGGCTCAGCGGCTACACAGTCGGGATCCTCATCAAGGGAGCTTCTTTTCAGTGCCCCAACACCCTTCAAGGTTTAGGTAAATTTTGATGTTCCCACAATTGAAGGCAAAATCAATGCTGATGCGGTGGAAAATTGGTTAGACCAACTGTCGTCTTACTTCTCGATAAATAAGTTCACCGATGGAGAAAAGATCACTTTTGCTCTTCTGAAATCATCATTGCCCATGAAAAACTAGTGGGAAGTGTACAAAAAGAGGTTCAATTCTGATATTATTGGCCTTAGAGTGGAACCCACCTGGGACGATTTTACGGAAGCAGTAAAAGAAGAATACTATCCCCTCGACGCATATGATGATCTGTACATACAGTGGCAACAACTCCACCAAGGAAAGGACCAATTTATGCAAGATTACACAGACACTTTTCATTCTTTGTCTGTAAGACTGGGCATTGAAGACAGTGAGAAACATAAGACTCTCAAATATCGTGGTGGACTACAATGGTACATCCGGGGGGAAATGGATCTCTTCAATTTGGAAACCATCGGTGAGGTATACAAGTTCGCAGTAAAGATTGAGCAGAAGCATGGAAAAATGGGTATAAAAAATTAGTCTTCAAAATGGAAAAGCGATAAAGAAGGCCAAAATTGGAAGCAAAAGGAAGGAAAGACAGGAAAGTGGTGTGGTTATCACAAATCTAGAACTCACTCCAAAGAAGAATGTCGAGCTATCAAATCACTGCTTTTTGAGTCACCATCCACAACATCTACTGCTCTACCTCATATAGACCCTACAGTCGAATAAGTTGAAGAAGAAATTATAGATGCTGATCCTGAAGCCATTGTAGCTTCATCACAGACACACGATGAGATGCTAGATGACAAGGAAAGGTTGTTTCACTCTAAGTTATGGGTGAAAGGTAAGCCTCTGCATTTCATTCTTGACAGCGGAAGTCAAAAGAATTTAGTCTCTACTAATGTTGTTAAAAGCCTAAATCTGTCCATGAAGCCTCACCCAAAACCATACAGTATTGGATGGTTGAGCCCAGGGAGAGACCTCTGTGTCACCCACCAATGTCCTCTCTCATATGCAATACAACCTTTCCAAGATGAGGTCTTATGTGATGTGGTCAATCTAGATGTTTGTGATGTACTCTTTGGTCAGCCATTCATGTATGATCGACATGGTATATACGAATCCAGAACTAGATGGATCACTCTCACTCTTGGAACATGGCGCTACAGGGTACCAGAAGTACCACCTTCCACATCTGTCTCTCTACTTAGTGCCAAGAAATTTGTTTTCATGGTGGTCAAGCCACAAGAATCCAAAAGGGCTGATGTTACAACCCTAAAAACACAACAACAGAAGCAAATAGATACCACGCTGAAGAAGTTCACAGCCTTCCAACCACAGACTAATGGTCAGACAAAAATGGTGAACAATCGGGCCCCACATAGTTCCATAAACCACAGTCCCTTCCAAATGTGCATCGAGAATCAAATCAAGACACAGCTACCCCACCTGATGAGAAATCTTGACGCAATGGAGACCATTGCTTTTCAAGGAAGGAGGAATGATCCAGGCGACCATTCGAGGTGACCACTCGGTGGCAGTCAACTCCTTGACTTTTGTATTACTTTCATTTCATTTTGTCCTTAGTGGAAATTAGGTGTCAGTCAGCTCCTCGACTATTGTATTTTTGTCATTTTGTTTTGGTCTTCGAGCAATCATATCCTCGAGCGTTGCATTATTTCAATGCGATGAGCGATTATATCCTCGAGCATTGTATTGTTTTAATGCTGCGAGCGATTATATCCTCGAGCGTTATATTGTTCAGTCGTCACTGTTAATTCCTTGAGCCACACAATCTTCTGAGGTGGCCTTCAAGAATATGTATAAATGTATTATAACTCGAAAGGGGAAGACGAACATCTCTTCTCAGAGATAAGCGTATGTTTTGGCAAGACATCTCTTCCCAGAGATAAGCCTATATTTGTATTGCGATCTGTAAGTAATACGATGTCTCTTCTTAGAGAATTCATTGTTATTGTGTTGTTTCTATGCTATTGCAATCTTTGTCAACCAGAACTTTTGAGTTTTGGATCACTTACAAGCATAAAATATGGAACTTGAAGATTTCCAAGATTTTAACATTCAAGCAATACCAAGAGGTGAAAATAAACATGTAGATAGACTCACTACCATTGGGGCACAATTTAGTATCCCAACTGATGTTAAAAGTGATAAAATTTAGTCACATATAAAGGTGGTTGTAAGGCCTTTTGTTCCAGATAATCATGAAAATTGGCAAGTGTTCGAAGATGACATTCAAATTATGAGATTCTTGCAAGAAGAGGTTGAGTTTTCTATAAGAAACCAAGCAAAGCATTTGCAGCAGTATGGTGATTAGACTGTAAAACTAAAAACAAATAAGCTGCCCAAGGCACTGGTCACACTAGAGAACATTTTCAATGGTGATGATGAGTTAAGGAAAGAGAATTCATCCTTGTCAACAAAAGAAGAGTACTATGCCAATATAGATATTGTAGCTAGTATGATTTTAAAGTTGGGTAAGGTATGCACTCCTTCATAAAAAGAAGCTTTCATTGAGTTATGCATAAGTTTTGTTGATATATTTGCTTGGAAATATAGTGATCGCAAGGGGTTTGACCCAAGTCTAGCTCAACACACCATTGAGTTAGAAGTTGAAACTAAACCAATGAGACAAAAACAAAGGCCCATCAATCCTAAGCTTGAGTCTTTGATGAGAGTTGATATTCACAAGCTCATAAAATCAGCTATTATATTTCCAATCAAGCACTCAACTTAGGTGGCAAATATTGTCCCGATATGGAAAAATAATGGTCAGATTAAATTGTGTGTTGACTTCTGTGATTTGAACAGGGCTTCACTTAAACATCACTATCCATTGCCATCAATGGAACAAATTTTATAGTTGGTTGTAGGTTCAGAGAGGTTTTCTTTGTTGGATGGATATAGTGGCTACAATCAGATTTTGGTCAAAGAAGAGGACTAATTTAAGATAGCCTTCACAACCAAGTGGGGGACGTTTGCATACAGAAATATGTTATTCAATTTATCTAATGCTGGAACAACCTTTCAGAGAGGCATGGATATGGCATTCCAAGGCCTTCTTAACAAGTTTGTACTTGTTTATTTGGATGATATAACAATGTTTTTAAAGAGTGCAGATGATCACATGGTTCATCTCAAGCAAGTGTTTGAAAGGTGTAGGCAATTTGGGGTATCTCTAAATCCCAAAAAGTGTGTCTTCTCAGTTCATGAATGTAAGCTTCTTGGACATGTTGTTTCAAAGCATTGTTTAAGCATAGATTCTAAAAGGGTAGACTCCATTCTTGCACTCTCTTTGTCTAAGCATAAAAAAGCTATGCAAAGCTTATTTGGAAAAATCAACTTCATAAGGAGATATATTTCAGATTTTGCCATTTTAGCTAAGCCACTTACAGCCATGCTAAAGAAGAATAAGAGCTTCATCTGGTCCAAAGAATGAGTAAAAAGTTTTGAAGATATTAAGAAGGCCATAGTTAGTGCTCCTACACTTATAAATCCAGATTTCATAAAAGATTTCATTATGTATACATATGCTAACATGGACACCATTTCAGGCATTCTTATGCAACAAAATCATGAGGCTTTGGATCAGCCAATAGATTTCTTCAGTCAAGGCTTGAAAGAGTATGAAATAAGGTATTACTTTGTTAAAAAACATGTACTTTCAGTTATAAGTTCTCTTAAAAATTTTAAATACTTCTTGTCTTACAATAAAATACACCTAATGGTTTCTCATCCAAGAATCAAGGAGTTCCTTTTGAACAAAGATATAAATGAGAAAAGAGTTGGTTGGATAACTAAGGTAATGGAGTATGATGTGAAAATTAAGGTCACAAAGCTGATTAGAGGTAAAAGACTTTCTAAGCATCTAGCTTAAGACTTGCAAGAAACTAATGAGGTTGTTTTGGTGTCAATTGATGAAGAGGTTACAGCTGGTCATACCTCACCTTGCAACTAGTTTAATGACATGGTAAGCTATCTCCAAGATGGTATTTATCCCTCTCATCTAAGTGCTTCAAAATAAGATATTTTAGGTTGCAGTCAATTTCGTTTTTACTTATTGATGGTGTTTTTTTCAAGAAAGATATCAATGGCATGTTGCTAAGATGTATACAACCAAGCCAAACTTATAGATTGCTTGAAGAATCCCATGATAGACATGGTGGATGAATTTTTTTTGTAAGAACTACAAACTTTAAGATCATGAGAGATGGGTACTATTGGCCTAGTATATTTGGTGATTGTCATGCATGGGTTAAAAAGTGCAAACAATGTGTTATGTTTGTAGGAAAAGTGAAACTTACAGCCTTACATCTTCAACCAATTGCAGTGGATCAACCCTTTATCCAATGGGGATTGGACTTTATTGGTCTTATAAATCTTCTTTCAAGTTCAGGACATAAATGGATTCTCACTGCTATAGATTAATTTACGCATTGGACATAAGCAATAGCATTGAAAGAAGCAAATGAAACCAATGTTCTAAATTTTTATGAAGGTTTGCTTACTAGATTTAGAGTTCCTTCAACTATTATTTCAGATAGTGCAATGGCTTTTGTGGGATCTAGGATCAGTCAATGGGTTGTCCAGCATGGAATTTATCTCAGCACTTCATTGAACTATTATCCACAAGGCAATGGCCTTGTTGAATCTATGAATAAGAACCTATTGAGGATCATAAGAAGGACTATTGAAGATAATTAGAGGTCATGGCATCTCAAGTTAAAGTCGGCTCTATGGGCTGACATGATCACCTACAAAAGATCAATATCCAACTCTCCATACAAGTATTTGGTAAGGAAGCAAAGCTACCCATTTCTTTTGAGTTTCCTACTTTAGAACTAATGAATCAACTTAAGTTGTTGGAGAATGAGCCTATGGAGATCAGGTATGCTAAGCTTATGGCGCTGAAAGAGATAAGAAATCAGTCCATGCTAGCCATGAAGAATCATCAAGCACAAGTGAAAAGAGCTTTTGACAAAGGAGCTTCTTCACGAAGTTTTAAAGAAGGAGATTTGTTCCTCAAGTGGGATGAGGATAGAGCTAAACCAGAAAGGCACACAAATGTTGATTCCCTTTGGAGTGGCCCATACACAATCTCCAAATTCAAATCCCACAATGCCTTCCAGTTTACAAAGATGGATGGTCAGGAGCTTCCAATCCCAGTCAATGGGATACATCTAAAACATTGCTACGAAAGAGCAAAGCTCCTTGTACATAGTTAGTTTGTTTTGCTTTCCTCCAAGTGTTGTTCAAGCATAGTAGTTTAGTCTATTTTATTCCAAATAATTACTTATTTGCACATTTGCTTTTTAGTTAGTTTTCCTTGCTTTGTGTGTTTCCCTTCTTGTTTTGGAGGATGAAGGTTGTCTTTTTAAAATCAAAGGTTGTACTTATAGTCAAGGACCAAATTTACCATTGTTTTATGAGTTCAAATGTTATGTATATGGTCTGAGTTCTCAAGCATAGTAGGCATGTTTCCCAAAAGAATTGTCAAAATGTTGACAATTTTGACCCCACAGGTCAAATTGCCACCCTTATCATTCAAAACTTTTTAAGGCCAATGTGCTTTTGCTCAGAGTAGTTCTAAAGGGACAGTCATAATACTTCAGGTTTTCACAAAGCACAAGAAATACTTTAGGCTTTCATGGAAAGAAGACTTCAAGTTTTGTCTAAGTATCGGAATTGTTTCAGACTTTTTGTTTGAAACAACTTTTCTGAGGACCATCACACAGTTTCTTGAAGGACACTTTTATTTTCCCAAAGGGTAATCATCAAAAGGGTAGGTGGAATTTAAAACAAATCTGAAGGGTTCCTTCCCTTTAGAAAAGGACCATTTATAAAATCCCAAAGGGCATTGTCAAAATTTTTGAAGGGCTTGTTCATTTTATTGAAGTTCCTTTCCAACTTTGCCGAAGAGTATATGCCCTTCAAAAAAAAGAAATTCAGAAGGGCAAGTGGACTATTCAATTTCTCTGAAAGGTGTAGAACAAAAGCCTAAAGGGTCATTTTCTTTGGGAAAGGCCATTTTAAGATTTCCTTCAGACTTTTTGTTCAAAGGAAATAAACAAGATGATTGACCATTTCATAAATTCCGAAGGGCCATTTGCAAAGTTTCGAAGGGATTTTCAAATAACCCGAAGGGTCACTTGGAGAAAGGCCGAGAGGATACTTTGAAAAAGCCAAAAGTCTATTTTAGAAACCCAAGGGGACACTTTGAAAAAGCTCGAATGGCAGTTTCATAAATATCGAGGGGTAATTTATAAAGGTTCCAAAGATAGAATTCCTTCAAACTTTTTATCCAAAGAAAATGAATGAAGGAAAGGGTTCCTGCAAAATTTTGAGGGACACTTTAGATTTTTGAAAGGACATTTATATTTTTTCTGAAGGGTAGAATCCCTTTGGAGAAGTTTACTTTAGATTTTTGAAAGGACATTTACAATTTTTCTAAAGGGTAAAATCCCTTCGAGAAAGTTCACTTCCAAGATTTTCGAAGGGATCGTTTTAAAGAGTTTGAAAGGTGCATCTCATTTTGTTGATCATTTGAAAGGTTTTGAAGGGTACCTTAAATATGTTTGAAGGGATCATTTCAAAATCCCAAAGGGATATTTTAGATGCTGAGGGATAACTTTCCCTTTGGGAAAGTCACTTATCAAAATTTTGAGGGATACTATCATAATTCTGAAGGATCTTTTTTAAAATCCCGAAGGGCATTGACAAAAGCCTAAAGACCTAATTCCTTCAGACTTTTTGTCTGAAGGAATGGTTCAAGGAAAAGCCTAACATAGAATTCCTTCAGAATTTTTGTCTGAAGGAAATGGACAGAAATAACTCCGAAGGAAAGGCTCGAAAGGAAAGCTCGAAAGAAAATCCAAAAGAAATATTGTCCATGGGAATATAAATAGAAATAAAAATCCTGAGATAAAAATGAAGGCCGAAAGAAGTAGACAAAGGAAATAACCACAGGAAAATAAATGTTGAAGAAATACATGCACAGAAGTAAAGAGTTTGAAAGCGTTAGACCAAAAAATTAGCACAACGAAGATAAGGAGCTCAATTTGAATGCACCTTTCACTCATCAATGTTCTCTTCCATGAAAGCAAAGGCTATCTATAGTTGATTGGTCAAAGCTTCAATTGACTATTTGTTGAAGTTAGGCTTATCTCTTAGTCATCTCATGCATTCAACGATCTAACTCAACTTCAAGCAGTTCAAGAGGCATATTCTTTTGAAGATTGTGGCATGGCTTTCCATTCAAGAATTTGACTTGTCAAGCTTGGTTCCACCTCATCCCTTCTACGCCAACATGGAATTACATGCATGAACTCTTGTTTATCTTGTTGAAAGCTTTTAACATTTCTAATAGTTCAAGTAGAGTTCTAAATTTAGTTTTGGCATTGGTTCATGCAAGAGAAATTATTCTTTACATTTTAGTAGTTCAAGTGGAGTTCTATATTTGGATATTGGTGTAGCATCATGCATGATGGAAGTTTTGACTCAAACTTGGGATCTCCATCATTTTCAATGCCAAAGAGCTTTCATGCAAGGCATAAGAAAAAAATAGATTTTATTTGAAGGCTATGATAGCACAAGTTGGACTGAGATGACCTCCTCTTCTATTTTTAGTGCCAATCTCTTCGCTGTTGTATACTTTTTTTATATAAATTGGCTTTTCAACCTTGAATTGTATCCTCTTTTTGGCAAGACCATACTCTACCAAAAATTTGTGTTGTGTAACCTTTTTAGATTAATAGGACATTTTTCAGACTCCAAGATGCTGGTATAGTGTATTTATGTTAGTGATTTGCATATGTGATAGAATTTTCTTCCTTGTCAAGTCTTGATTCTTACCTAATTACGAGTTGATCAGATTATGCAAGTTATGTTATGTGTTTATTATCTTTTGGCTAAAGTTATAATGGATATAAGTGGCTGGTTAGTGCCTTGAATCAGGCCTATTTCATCATTCCTCTCAATCTTCGATCACAATATAAAAACTTTTCATGTAATACTGATGCGTAGGGGTCAATTGGGGTTAAAAAATTAGTTTGTTTATTGTTTGATCAATGTTTTTAGAAGCCCAAACTATGTGGATCAATCAAAGTTTAGGTGTATCACCATCATTAGATAGGATTTCCTTTCAATTTTCTTTCCTTTTTCTCTCCCCTTTTTTCCCAGCAGTTTGTAGCATAGAGTAGAGATCCTAATTGATATACCAAAAGGAGCTATCCTTTAGAATCTAGAGACTCAATCTGATGATTAGGCCACCCACAGCCTATGATTGTTTCCATGTTTCAATAGACTGTGAAGGTCTAAAACTACCTTCACAAGGGTGCAAGTCTGGTTGACAATAAGAAGCATTCTTAAAGGAATTTAATATCTGAGAGTTTGAAAAGTATAGTATCTCTACCCTAAAGGAGATTAATCAAGTGATGATTGAGAGTTTTCACGCCCATGACTCAAGATTCAAGACATTAATTTCAAAATTATATTTTGAGATTCACTCCATACAACATGCATAATGATTTCTAGAAGGAATATTATTACCTTTCAAATGTGAATTTTTAATGAAGACTTTTTAGATCTGTGTGAAGTGTTGGAGGCAACATTGAGGGTAAAGGTTGTGGGGAGTGTAGACACAGGTGTTAGTCCATTTTTTTAACCTTATATTGAAATGGATAGATATAATATAGGGTTAAAAATATATAAAAAAATAAGCACAAGGATGCTAAACATATCTATAATAGACCAATTAATTACAAACACAGATAAAAAATATTTTGAATTTAAATGTTGAGATATCTTAAAAATTTAAAGTACACCTATTGATTGATATAAAAATGAAATGAAAACAATAGTAATTAGGTGGGTTATTGTGTGCATTATATATGATATGGAACATGATATAAATACACTAGATCAGTGCCCTAGATCAGTCGTCAGATTTTATAAATTTGCACTTTGTAGCCTTTGACACTTGCATCATTCTTGGATTATTGTGTCGATGCACCTATCTAACCTAAACACAAGTGTACAATACAAAATACCTAATGGATTTGGATGTGACCACCTAGAATCTTATGAGTTTTTCATTATATTCCTTTTGATGTGCTTAGATATTGCTCATAGACTATTGCTTCTTGTCAAATAGAAAAACTCTAGTTCTTCATCTTTATAGTGACTCCGAAAAAAATGGGTTAGTGGGCTCATAGTGTCAAGCTAACCCCAAAGACCCCTTTGTCAATGGGTGTTGCCTACATAGTCACTACTCTAAAAAGGACCTCAAACTGATGTAGTTCTCCCCTAATGTTTTGGTTTGTGTATGCACAGGGGTGCAATATGTGGAAAACAAGTACATATAGTGACCTAGCTTGTAACTTGAAAAATAGAACTCATGACCTACTCCTTCAGTAATTCAGTCTTTTAGATAGGTTGTACCTATGACCATTATTAAAATAGAAAATAATAGGGAAGCTTTGATCACTTGAATACTTGATTGAATGTTTTTGGTAAGCTGCCTTGTGAGAGGTGTGAATTTGGTAGGTGAGTTATGAATGAGGATTGATCATGCATTTATACCAATCCTTTCGAGAAATATTTCACACTAAATCACATAGGCCGACCATAGGGACACATTTCATTTGCAAATTTGATGGCTTTAGGGCACTAGACACTTAGTTTGGCACATGACACTTACTTTAATGTAGGCATTCAATTGGGACACAAGTGTCCAAGAATCTAGAAAATAAGTACATATCCCAAAATTGTAGAGGATGGTAATAAGTAGGTTTATAGAATTTTGAGCATAACAGAAGGCTTGGGTCATCAAGATAACATATGTTCAGACTAAGAAATAATCAATAAGCACAAAGATAACATATGCGATCCTTTCAATAGTGGGAAAGTCTATGAATTAAAGGGTACAACCTTGAGAAGTACTTTTTATAGACACCCAATTTTGGCCATAATTGGCTTCCGATCGGATATCAGATTGATTTCTAACATTTTAAATTAAGCCTAGGAATCACTAAATGCCTCAATTTCATCCATGCATCATTCATCAATGCTCAAAATCATGTTGAGGGATCCCTATTTGGGGTATTATCTAGTATGCAATAATAACCTCTCACGAATTCATCCCTTCACCTTGTGACATAACAACTGTCAGTTTGGCCTATGAACCCATTAAGTGGGACACTTGAAAAAATCTTAAAAGAGCTAAAATTATAATCAAAATGAATCATCTTATTAAATAAGATTAAATGCTTAGTTGAATTATCTATATGTAATTAATGAATATCTAAAAATAGAAATTGTAAAATTCAAAATATCAAGTCTTTTCATCATTGCCTTTATGAGTTTTCAAGCTCTTCCAAAATATCTAATTTGAGAGCCATGCCTAGTAATTGAAAATCATAATTACATGACAAATTTTAACTCAACTAGAGTCAGTCTCAACTCACCTAGGGTTAGCTTGAACTCATTCCATGTTTAAACTCAACCTTAATTCACCTTGGATGAGAGTTAAATTTTGAAGCTATAAATATAAAGCCATACATATTGATATATGAGTTATCTTGATGTAATGTTATAATGCTTAAATAGATACAAAGAAACCTTTCAAGTAATTTTATCATGCAAAATTTATAATCCAAGCATCCAAGCCAAGGCGCCAAGGAGAGAGAGAAGGAGAAAAGAAAGCTTCATTGTTAAAGACTTCTTGATGCATAAATTAAGAAAGTCACTTCAACAAGCCATAGGGTGTTTTCATTTGTGTTCTAGTTGTGCTTTAATTTGTATGTTTATCACCTATGCTCTCCCTAGTGTCTAGGCTAGAGGTGTAAGGATTTTAGTGTGTTATTTTGATTTTTTTATTAGACTAACACTAGACTAACCTCCCCTTTATGTATTCCTTGTTCACATCATGGCATGCCCAGTGGGATCCGCACCCCATAAAGTTGTTCTCAAGGCATTTTAGGACATCTTCCTAAAAATTTTCATGTCAAAATCCAAACTTGCTGATAAAAAAAGTGAAGATTGAAGGCTCACGAACGTTTTTCTAGCAATCATGAAGTTGTTTTATACAGTCGAGTTCTTTCTCTCTGGAAGCATGATATTGCACAATATCACTATTTTTATAGTTGTGATTTTGTCATAATATTTGTGGTATCACATTACTTGTCATGATATTGTGCTTAACCACCACAGTTTTACTAATTGTTTATGTTTATAAGGAAAAATTATGATATTGACAATATTGTGACTTTACAGTCGTGATATTGATAATATCGTGACTTTTCAGTCATAATATCACCAAAACTTTTGTGACATTGATATAACTTTCATGATATTATCTTTAGTCATGACAGTTTGGTATTAACTGTTTGTGTTTTTAGGGTAGACTTATGATTTTGTACTAAGATATGCGATATTGTGTTTATTTTTGTGATATTATCGTAATAGTAGCAATTTTGTGCTAACTACTCTATTTTTCAAATAGTAGTGATATTATGCTAATAGTTGTGGTTTTTCAATAAAAACGGTGATATTGCTCTATGTTTCTATAGTTTTACACTGTGCAAAATTTTGGAAACCTGATAGCTAAAACTCAAATGTTATTTACCCACTTATATTTTGCTTCTAAGCACAAGGACCCACTAACATCTTTTACAGGACCCAAAGGCCAAGAAAAGATGATTTTAAATACTTTAAGTTGTAAAAACTCACATTTGAATTTGGTGTTTTAAAATCCTTTACTTGAGTTATTTTTCATTTTGTTTAAATTTTCAACACAATGCCAAGGGGCTAAAATTCATGAAATATTTTGTTTGGTGATATAAAAATGAACTCACACTTTAGTTAAATACTCATAAGAGTTTTTATTTTTTATGCTTATTTTTTGATGTGTGTTTAGCAAGATGAGTGTCGCATGTATGTTTTCTCTCCATCTCCTTTAGGGAACTTGGGTGATAGAAAATGCCCACTCTTTGTATTTATCACTTTGGTCCAAAAGTGTGAAGGAAAGTCATTAAGGTGCTCCCAAAATTTGTATGATTTAGGTGACCCCAAAGTCCTACTTTCTTTATTTTTATGCATTTTGGCTTGTGGGTGGGAATTTATCGCCTCCCCATGAGTTTTCTAGGGAAGCATTGACCCAAGAATTCATCTTCTAGCATTGTTTCAACCCCACTCCATGGTGGGGTATATAAATTGAGGGTGACCTATTGGGATGCGTGTTTGATCAGTTAAACAAGCTCTATTAATAGTACTCGATTTCATATCATAGGGGTAATCGGACATCACACTACATTGAGCAATTGATGGATGTAGTGGTTGTTAAAAGGATAATACCTTTTCACAACAAGCTGGTTAACACGGATTCAAATGATGTGATGCATCTTAGTATTTTCCACACATATGAGACCATTTAGAAATAAACAAAAATTGATAGTTTAGACAACCTGACTTGCCGTGGACAAACTATTAATGCAAGGTGAGTATCTCGAAGTTTCATGTTACCGTATGAAATATTAAGAGAAGAGGGAACCTAAAAACCCTACTTTTCATGCACTTTTAATTTTTGGGTTAACAACTTAAAATCCTCTCAAGAGCAAATATATAGACAAAATTTGACAGTATGATGCCACCTTGTCAGTTTTAGGATTTAGGACGTTACACTTAGGTGTTTGTCATTTTAACCTTTTTACTTACATGGTCTTGTGTCAAAATAGTTTGTTTGTCATACCACATTAAAAATGAGTCTTTTTTGTGCATTACTCCTTTGTTTTAAGAGTGTTATGTCATTTATTTGACATCACACCTTTGCCTTAATCACTTGTCAAAACTTTTGTGTGTGTATGTCACTTGGTTGAAAAGGGTGTTGTTACGTCACCCATTGCATTCCAAGTCTTGTGCTTTAAAGTATTGAAACAAACCATTTACCATATCTTTATATCATGATAGCATCGTTATGCTGCTTGAATTATTTCAAAGACTTATTGCCTTGTGTCCAAATTGTAAAATCAAAACCACATGTGCCTTGCTGGTCTATATTTGAGGAACCTAGCCTTCTAAATTGAGTTTTTAATTGGTCTTGACAAGTTCAGATCCAAACATTGATTGGTTTATGCCTATGCCTCATGTAATTTTGGCCATACATTTACCTCTCACTTTTGGGTTGTGTAACTTATACTAATTTCTTGCTACATTTAAAGACTATTATTGTACCTAACTTTGGGGAAGTGGTCTACCTTTCATATGCCTAAGTTTCAATGTTCTTTTCCAAATGATCAGGTTATGTTTAATTCCAAATGCCTAGTTTGTGTTAAAGTGTTTCAAATTTGTTAGAATAAATCTCTTTCCTCTTAGACCTAGTTTTGTTTAAAGTCTAGCTTTTGCGCTTTATTCCCAAAATACCTAGCAATTCTTGTTTGAGCCTAGATTTTGTGCCTTGTTGCCAAAAGACATAACAACCTTTGTTTCTTTAGACCTAATTTAGACTTGTTTGACTCAATTTTTACCTAAGTTTGGCATTCAATTTTATTCATCCACTTGAACTTTTTGTGTAAGACATTTTACATTAGACATTTGATATTAGATGGTTTTATACCAAGTTTTAGCACTGACCTTTTTAGAGATAAAACTCCATTCCTTAGACTAAGTTAGACAAGTTTGGATAATTTATCTTTTAGACCTTATTTTTTTGAGTTTGTAGAATTCTAGGCCTTTTTTGTGGAAAATTCGTCATTGATTTGGATATGTCTCATAACACTCATATTGGATTCATGTACAATCCAGGTTATGATAACGTAGTCACGAATGATGACTTTGTTCAAGACCCCTATGGTGATGATGTAGTTTGTGAGACAAATCCTTATCCTCTTTACATTGATCAATCTAGTGTACAAATTCAAGATTCCTTAGCCCACTATATTTTAACATGCCTCCCTATTTGGATCAGGACCAAGACAAAACCATGCAATATCTTGCTAGCATACCATCAGTTGTAGAACAAGTTCAACAACAACCATATTATGTTACTATGCCTTTGACATATGATCCTTATTTATTTGATTATCACTTGATTGAAAATAGGGATGAATTTTTAGTCAAAGCCATGGAGGTAAGGGCCAAGTTTCTAGCAAACTTCCCCCATAAAAATTTTCCTAGTCTAGTTAGAGTGCCTCTCAACATACCTTATAACCAAACCATTGAACATGCCTCTACTAGCAATCCTCAAGTGCTCATTTTGATGTCGTACCAAGACCCAAATATGCTTGTCAAATGAAAGGGCCTCACAGAGGACCACTTTATACAAATGCAACAAGCATATCAAACCTAGTACACAATTTTAATAATATGGCCATGTCAAAGGCTCCTCTTATAGAGTCAGCTCCTTCAATAGGAGTATTAATTTAATTAACAGGTCAATAAAATTTGGGTATAGACCCATTTACACAAATCACTTCAATTGGTGATATAATCAATGTCCCATCTATTGAAGAAGTAACTATTGCTTCTATGCAGAATAATGTGCCAAACACAATGGATATCATGCAAGTGTCTTCCAATCTAGTCCAAAGTGGTTTAGCTACACCAATAAGTAGTCCATAATAAGTGTCTTTAGTTAATACCATGAGTGGTTCCCAATAGCAGGGGGTAGGAGCTCCTACATCCCAACCGCAACAATTTACCTCTAATCCTCAACCAATTACTTCATCAAGCTTGTAATTGCAAAGATTAAGTAATCAACCACTGACTAGTGCCTTGAATCAACAAAACATGAAGAATGCTACTCCACCATAAAAGTTGATGACTAACATTTCAAAACAATAAGCACAATCTAATATACCACTGCATCAAAGGCAAAACACTATGCCACTTCAACAAGGGGAAACAAATGTTTTACCTCGATAAATAGTGACAAATGTACCTCTCCAATCACAGACAAACATGCCTTTATAATCTTAAACATTGTCTAATCAACAACATATGTCCATTGATCAAAGATAAATTTTGAACACCCTAAAAATATCTAGTTCACAATCGGTGTTCATGCAACAAAGAGGTACCACTATCTAACAAGTGTCAATTAGGAAACATTTGCCTTTTGTTCAGCACATGTTGCAGATCCAAAGACTGGCCTTGGTCTAAAAAAAGTTCCCCTTTATCAACCAAGTTTGACTAGTTGGTAGAAAGTCCCTACTCAAGCTCATTAGGCATAGTATTTTACCCTAAGTCATATCCTTCCATCGTAGTCATAATTCCCCCAAAATCAAGCCTATACACCGAATAAAAACTAGATTATCACACAACAATGCATGCAATTTCAACAACCACATCCCAATTTGTAGATGCATATTCTTAGTTTGTTTACTCATCAAACTAACATTCAACAACAAGCCATTCCTCCATTATACCCCAATCAAGGTAATTCACCTTTGACCACCCAGCTCCAACCTCACCCGAATATTCCATCTAGTTTCTTGGCTCAAGTACTGTAGTAAATAAAGGATGCAATTTCCACCATTCATGTAGGGAAACAAACTAAGAAGTCCAAGTTAGATTATATGTGTTCCTACCCATTCAATATGGAGTATCTATATATATAATTTCCTCCAGGGTACGAACCACCAAAATTTTATAAATACAAAGGTAAAAGGAGACCCTAAGGCCCATTTGACAGAATTATTTGTTGGTTTCTAACTAATGGCTTACAATGAAATTTATCTAATCCTATTATTTCTTTAAAGTATATTAGGATAGGATTTGAATTGGTTCCTAAAATTGTCAATTAATTTTGTATCTGATTTTGATGACCTCTCAAACAAGTTTGTGCAACATTTCTCCTATAATCTCGAATATGAGATTTCATTAGTAGATTTGAATCAATCCAAATAAAAAGTTGATGAAAGATTTGCAAGCTATTTATAGAGATGGAGATAACTTGATAGTCACTTCACTCATATCTTATTAGATAAACAATTGATTATTGTGTTTACTAGAAAATTGCATAGTGAGATATCCTACCATTTGGAGCTTTAGTGTGCACATACATTCAAAGAGATCATCGATAAAGGTTTGATAATTGAAAAGGAACTTATTAACAAAGGGATTATCAACTTAACCTCATAAAAAAAAACTAGAACCAAAACCAAGGAACATGCCAAAATTAAAACCAAAACCAAGTCCAAGCATCGGCACTAGCCCATGCCAGTAACTATGAAAAATCTAAGCAGTTCAAATGTAACAATAATGTTGTCAAAAATTGAGTAACCAAGTCGCATCATGTTCAAATGGTGAAAACATCATCTACTCAGTCTATGTCACAAATGTAGCTTACTCCTCATCAATAACCTATTCAATAAGCATAAACTTCATAGAAACCTAGACTTACTCCTTAAATGTGGTAGCCACTACCTTTACAAACCCTTCTTCCAAGGAGAGATGCCCCTACTCGTTGAGTCTTCAACAACCTTGGAAAACCTATAGAAATAATGTTTCTCAAGCTATCCATAGCTAATATGATTAGTTGGCCAATACCAAAGCATTATCCTGAGAGTATTCCTTATTCAGACTAGTATAGAGATAGTGAGTTTTGTGAATATCATTGTGTTCATGGACATAATTTATGTTGTTATGTGAAAATAAAACACCTCATTGAAAATATGTTGAAAAATGGGGACATTACATTCGATAATAAAGCATCTACATCCAATCAAAACCTGGGTATTTACCCAGGCCCTTTTCCACAACATAAAATTAACAATCAAGAAAAACAACAACAAAGGCCAGAACAATAGTAAAAATAGTATCAACAACTGTGACATTAATAGTAATATCAATAGCAAAAATAATAATGTTAATTGAATGGGAGGAACCAAGGCCATAATGATTCCAATAACCAACATACTTACCACACAATTGCACATAACTACACCAAAGATGTAGGTCATATTGCAGAAGGTCATGCTTCCACCATCACCATTAATCCTAGACCAAGTGCTAACAGATCGGGGCCATTGAAAAACAATTCCAATCAACCCATATAAGCCAATAATCCTTCATTGACTTAGGACTGCAAATAAGTGCAACAACAACCAGGGATTACTATTTTAGGACCTTATACCGATAACTCATCATTGCCTCATGACCAAAACCAAGTACACCAACAATCGAGACTTATCCTATCTAGCCCATCTCCATCATCATTTTCTAGTAACAATGATCCTAAATTAAAATCCAATTGTCCAATCACAACTTGGTAGTCAAAGATTACCATTCCCTGCCCACAACCTCCTACCACTGAACCCACTCATCCCATTGTCCTAGCTAGGAATAAGCTATATACCCCTGTTAAGAAAAAGACATTTGACATTTTGGAATAACTTCAGAAGACACTTGTAAAAATATCCATTTTGCATTTGTTGTGTACGTCTATTATCCACAAAAACATCCTAATAAAATTCCTTGGCTAATCCCAAGTTCCTAACGACATAACTCTCGATAAATTCCAAGCTTTGGTTGGACATCTAGCTCTAAACCAATAGTTGACTTTCAACCAAAGTGATATGTCATCTCTTAGCCCTCCCCATAACAATCTGTTGTACATTGAATTTGTCATCATGCAACATAAAGTCAAACATGTCCTCATAGATAATGGATCAGACTTGAATATTATGTCTTTAAATCTCATCAAGCATCTTAGATATACAATAACTAATCTGCAACCAAAAATAATTACTATCAAGGCCTATGACAATGAAGAAATGGAATCATAAAGCACCATAAGCTTGCCATTTATCATTGGGCCCTTGACCCATGACACACTTTACAATGTGTTAGACCTTGACCTTTCATGTAATTTGCTCTTGGGTAGGCCTTGGATACACCAAATTCATGCAATCCCTTCAACTTTGCACTAGTGTCTCAAGTTATCTCACTTGGGTATGGAGGTCACCATCAATGGAGATTTGTAACCTTATGAACATTTCAAACATTTGGAGGATGAGTATGAAATATATAACTACTGCTTTGGCCTAGATCTGGTTCCCAAAAGGAAAAAAGACTAATAAATACTTGTTGAGTTTCTAGAAGCCAAATATATAGACCCAACTAGTCTTGATTCATCTTCCCACATGCCTCCTCTTGAATTGTCTAATCATTTTACCATCTTATCCAATGGCCTAGGAGAGTATTTGACCCATGACACATTTCAATTACCAAGATTCCAAAGAACCCCAAATCCTATGAAATACCTAAAGCTAAGCCACCTTGCATGGAATGACAATGAAAGGGAAAAAGTAAACTTCATAGTACATCTCCTATCATTTTCACACTGACCACTGACCTAGAAGAGGACCTACTTGCCAATGATGAATCATGGTTATACAATGACAAATTGGCTGATTGATACAAGAATACAAAATATCCCATTCTTAACAAGATCATGGAGAACCAAGCCTATGAAGGTGGAAGCCTAAGGCAAAATCAGTAGGGTAATCTGGAGCCAATCTATATAATGCAGTATAAAGAAGCTTATGGCCTCGGATTTAAACTGCCTAGGGGTGACCCTATGTATCTTGTTTGTGTTTTAATGCCAATGTCTAGTGACAATGATGTTGGAAGTGAAGTAGAATTTAATCACAAACTTTATGAAGACCTTGCCAATACCAACCTATTTGACACCCATGCCATCTATACCATTACCCCAGTCATTCGACATAATCCACTTCCTCTCTATCACCCTCAACTTATAGCCTAGGACCAATAAGAATCCACAATGTGTGTAGATGAGTTTGAGAATGATGAGTCATTTTGTGATTTTTTAGGCCTAAGAGACAATGTTCCATTGGGAGACCAAAAACAAGGGTTCTCTATCAAACTAGATCCTGTAACCTATTTGGGAGAATGGGTGAACACCCTTAGCTAAAAATAAAAGAATAAAACATTGAGGTCCCAAAGTGAAAACCTCTTTGAGGTGATTTTGGACAAAGGTAAAATTAAAGAGAAAGGCCAGTATTTTGGTGAAAACTTATTTCAGGCACTATTAGACGAGGGTGTTCATCTTTCCTTGAATGAATCTCAGGAGACCACCAATGATGAACTTACCTTTGGGTTCGAGTTCAGTTCTATAAAACAACATGATTTTTATTGAATTTCCTAGGAGTTTTCAATAGTATCAGTAACTTGGCCATCCCTACCATTGGGAGATTCAGATTCATCTTGTTTAGGCAAGCTTGAAGAGCCAGTCCAAATAAAGGACTTTGGAGTTATCAGCTAATTCAAATCATTTCCCACTATTCTGGAATATGGTTCAACTCTCCTCATTGAAGACACTATGGAAGTCAACATCAAGACTCCTGATGACCCAAAATGGATCAAATTAGGTGCATCCCTTACTGAGGAGGAACACGAAGTTTTCACAGCGCTTCTGAGGGAATTTTTCAACATCTTTGCATTAGCCTATTTAGACATGTCAGGTTTAGACCCCACCTTGGTTGTACACCACCTTATTATACATCTTGATGCCAAATCTATGGAGTAGAAATTATGAAATATGCATCCTCATATTGTTGTATTAGTAAATAAAGAGTTGAAAAAAATCTTATAAGCAAGATGCATTTGATCAATCGACTATTTAGAGTGGATCTTGAATGTTGTGCCAGTCAGTTAAAATCCAAAAGGAATCAAAATCTCCATTAATTTCAGAGATTTAAATAAGGTCTACCCCAAAAATGACTTTCCTCTACCAAACATTGACATGGTATTTGACTCCATAGTGGGGTGTAAAATGATTTCACTTTTGAATGGATTTTTAAGATACAACTAGATCTGGATTGTGATAGAAGACTAACATAAGATAAAATTCACCACTCCATGGGGAAAATTTTGTTATCAGGTTATGCCATTTTGTCTCAAGAATATTGGGGCCAAATACCAAAGAGCCATGACCATCATATTTCATGATATGATGCATGACATTGTTGAAGATTATATTGATGACATATTGGGTAAATTAAATACCCATGCCAATCATTGAGCTATATTACAAAGGATATTTGAGAGACTCTATGAATATAAGGTTAGAATCAATTCTAAGAAGTGTGTTTTTGGTGTTACTTGAGTCAAGTTATTAGGATTCATCATCTCTTGTTGAGGCATTAAAGTTGATCCTACCAAAATATAGGGCATTACTGATATGCCTCCACCTTTAAATTTAAAGCAGATCTACAGTTTGTAGGGCAAGATTCAGTCTATCAAATGCTTCATATCATAGTTCACTGAAAATTGCTATACATTTACACAATTATTAAATAAGGGTCTCACATTTCATTAGGATGATGAATGCCAAAAAGCTTTTCAGCACCTGAAGGAATATCTTGCCAATTCACATGTTTTATTACATCTAATGTTGGGAAATCCATTTCTACTATATCTATCTACCACAGATGAAGCCCTAGGGGCACTTTTAGCTCAACATGATGATAATAGAAAATAACATGCCATGTACTATCTAAAAAATACACTAGTTGCATATGAACAGAACTTTACGCCCATAGAAAAAGCCTGTTTAGCTATGGTCTTTGTAGTCTAGAAGTTGAGGCGTTACATGCTTAACAATAAGACCATAGTTATTTCCAAATGATAACTATTCAAGTATCTACTATCCAAGACAACTTTACAAGGCCACATGGATAAATGGATCATGCTTCTCAGTGAGTTCAAGATCGATTATGTCAACCAGAAAGATATAAAGGTATACATACTTATAGATTAGCTTGTTGAAGTTCCCCTTATAGATACTAAACCCTTCAATTTTCAATTTCTAGATGAGTCCATTATGACCATCATTGAAACACCTCCTAAAGAGTAGCACTATAAGTTGTATTTTTATGGATCATCACATCGTTTGGATTGGGGGTAGGTTTATTATTTATTATACCATAAGGGGATCTTATCCCTAAATCATTTTGTATCAGCTTTCCTTGTACTAACACATGGTTGACTATGAATCACTCATTATAGGGCTTCATCAAACAATACAATGGAATATTCTACATCTCACGGTTTATGGTGATTCTTAATTAATCATCAGGTTATAGACCACTTTCAAACCAAAGATGATAAGTTGGTACCATACAAGGCCATGGTGAGCACTCTCAAATAGCAAATTGCCAACATATAGTTTGAACACATACCAAGGGCTAGTAAAAAAATAGAGGATGTCATGGCCACTATTGTTTCTTTGATCCATCACACTAACAAGGCAAAAAATATATCAATTCCTCATTGAAAATCTTCTAGTGCCTACTCATGAACCTTCCACCATTACAATGATCTTTGATATTTTTGGTCTCAGTGCTATATGGTATTCAAACCTATTTACCTACCTACATGACCATATCATGCCACCTGACCTATCACTCAAACAACAAAAGGCCTTTACCCACCTAGCCTCAACACTATACCCTACTTGGCCTAACCCTTTACTAGTGCAACTTTAATAGAACTTTGATTCATTGTTTAAATTTGATAGAAGTAACATTAGCATT
Source organism: Torreya grandis (assembly GCA_037957365.1). NCBI lineage: Eukaryota > Viridiplantae > Streptophyta > Pinopsida > Cupressales > Taxaceae > Torreya > Torreya grandis. Next base: position 1,609,492 of record JARHVA010001202.1, read on the forward strand.
ACGGGAATTTAATGGAGTATGTAGATCCCACACAAGTGGGGTCGTCCTAGCCAAAAAAATCCTATGTATCGGTTATTATTGGCCAACTATGGATGTGGATGCAGATGCAGTTGCTTATATCAAAAAATGTGATAAATGTCAAAGACATGCCAATCTGATTCATATCCCAACCAAAACACTAAAACCAATTCTTACACCATGGTCATTTGTAACATAGAGACTCAATCTCATTGGGAAGATTTACCCTACCTCATCTGATGGCCATAAACATATCCTTACCACTATTGAATATTACATTAAGTAGGTTGAATCTATACACCTCGCTTACGTGACTAGAAAATAGATTTCCAGGTTTATTTTCAATCATCTCATTTGTCGCTATGGTATATTATATCTGATAATGGCAGATCATTTAAAAATAAGAATGTCAAAATGCTTTGTATTAAGTACAATATCACCCAACATTTTTCTACTGCATATTACCCACAAGGTAATCGCTAAGCAAAGGCATCTAATAAAACCATTCTCAACATCCTTAAAAATATTGTCAATGATGTTGGCCACAATTGGTACCTCCAAATCCTCTGCATTCTTAGGGCATATCACACTAATTACCATATTCTAATAGGAACCACTCCATAATATCTAGTTTATGGCATTGAGGCCATTCTTACCATTGAGGTCAAGCTACCTTCTTTGCGTATCTCATTGAAACACATCCTGGATGATGAAGACTACCGAGTAGGTTACCTTCAAGAGTTAGAATTACTTGATGAGAAATGCATGGCCTCTATCAATAACCTTTAGGCATACTAGAACAAACTCTATGGCCACTATAACTGGCAAGTCAAACATATAGAGTTTTAACTTGGTGATCTTATTTTCAAAAAACCAAAAGAATACCATGATCAAGAAGAAGGGAAAGTTTAAACCTAACTGGATAGGCCCCTATATCATTGTTGCAAATTATGGCTCTAGAGCATATAAGATCGCTACACTTGATGGAGATGAACTTGATGAGATGATGAACATCATACACCTTAACCAATATTTTGCTTGAGAGACTCAAAGTATTATCTATGAGGCCCATTTATATTATCTATATTGACATCTTCTATGTATCATAACCTATACCATTCTACCATGCCTTCCCTATTAGCCAATGTTTTTTTTACCCTCCCTACTTAACCCCTTTGACCTTGGTTCCATTCTATTGGTTCTTCAAGCACTTTTAGTGAAGGGATTCAGATCAATTTTTATCAATTGATTCAGTATTCTAGACATAGGTCATATCTTGGACCAGTATAATAGTGGTTTGGTAGTTACATCCTTTATTTCTTGTTTAGTTTCCTTCTGAGTGTTGTTGATTATAACCACATTTGGGAAATTAGCGTTCCACTTTGTGCTACTAATGATAAATGCCTTTGGGAAAATTAGTATCATTGACCTATGTCATTATTTCCTAATTATAACCGCCTATGGGAAAATTAAGAACAACACCTTTATCATGCCTTGAAGTCCCACTTTGCCATTCCTATGACATACTGTGCCATTTGCCACATTTGAGAAATTTTTGCTACCTAGTCAGATTCCTTCATTATAAGGCAAAACTATAGTGACTTGAGGTATTAATAGGACTATGTAGGCAATGCTCGATTTATGTTGAGGTCAAATCAGTCCCCATTTTTCTACACTCTTATCAGTTTATGAGTTGAACCATTTAGTATTTCATAATTCTCAAATTAAGTTGAGATGCTTAGAAAATTTCAAAAACATTTGTAAAAGATCTTACGCTCTCACCATTTTATGCATTCCACCATTTCTCACACACTCATCATTTTTTGTGATCATTCCCATTATTTCCTCTATAACACAATCATGTTTTTCTTATCATCATTTTCTTCTATCCCATATCTTGGGAGAACTACATTTGGCCTGAAGTTTATGTTGGACCTTGCATCCATGAAACTATGTAGGCATCATCCACTAGCCTAGTGCATTTGGAGTCAGCTTAGTTACCCCCTTCTTTTTCTTCTATTCCCCCATTTTGTTTGTTTTGTTGTCTCCTATAGCCTAGGGACAATGCTTATCATCTTGTGTGTCATTGCTTTCCTATAGCCTAGGGGCAACCTTGTGTCATTTTTTTTTCTTTTATTTACACTAATATTGTGATTAACCATTGATTTTTTTCTTTCATTTTGTTCTCTTTATTTTTTTCTTCCATCTTTATTTTTTATTTATGGGTGTTTTGTTATGTTTTTGTTTTATTGTTTGCCTGTTTGTTTACTTTTGTTGTTGTGTCTTGACTTAGTATCTCCACATTCATTAGGTGATTCTTTGTGCATTATACTTAAGTCCATCCATATTCATACATCAACATTATCATCATGGTTTTTATCATTGGTGCATTATTTTTTATTATTTATTGGATTACATGTTAGTCATTATACATATTATGACTAAGTCATCTTGATGTTTTATATCATGATGTATATTGTCATGTGATACAATAAAAATCAACTCAAGAAATCTTACAAGCAATGTTGTCATGGTACTTCTCCTTGGTAACTTGAAAAAATCTTGATCTATCCAAATCATTTCCCACATATAGATTAATTAAATCATGAAAGAATTTTAGTCCTTGATAGTTAAGACGTGCATATTCATACTAGCAGGTGGCCTGAATTCATCTTTCTCCTCTATATAGACTTACTCTTTCTCTGTGAGTATGGATTTAGTATGTAATCCCCTTTTTCCATTTTACCATATTATCACACCCATCATGCCAATGATTCTAACTGCCTTAGATAAAATCATTGTGTTTCAATCCCAATTGCAGTGCCAATGATTATAATCACCTTTGGGCAAATCATTATGTCTCAACCTATTTGGATGGCTAATGATTATAATCTCCTTTGGATAAATCATTATCTCTATTCACCCAATTGGGGCATGTTTTCATTTTGCTAACGATTATAATCGCCTTTGGATAAATCATTATCTCTATTCACCCAATTGGGGCATGTTTTCATTTTGCTAATGATTATAACTACCTTTGGGGAAATCATTCTCTTGTTACCCTTTTCCTTTAACTAATGATTATACTGCCTTTGGGGAAATCATTATCATTTTACATTACTATACTGATAATTATAACTATCTTTGGGAAAATCATCCTTTTTATCTACCCAACTAGGGAATCTCACTATACTACTAATTATAGTTGCTTGTGGGCAAATCAATCTTTTTCACCCTTTATCATTTTTGATACCATCATTTCCTTATTTTAAAGGACCGATCATGGACCTTCGTTGTCGACTGTTCCCTCAAGGGGGCATTCATAGCTCATCTATCACCTATTAGAATATTAGACATAGAGGAAATTTTCATTCTTTGAGAAGACATTACCATGCCTATAGCTTGCAACATCTTCCCAAACAAGGACAAAGTGTAAACACCTAATTTTGGCCACAACTAGCTTTTGACCAAACTTCAAACTGATTTCTACTGAACATTACAAATTAAACCTAAGAATCAATAAATGTCTCAATTTTGTCCTTGTATTATTCATCAATACTTAGAATCATTTTGAGGCATCCCTATTTGGGGTACTAACCCATACACAACATTAACCTCTCACGGATTCATCACCAGTCACCTTGTGACATAACAACTATCAGTTTGGCCTATGGACCTATTAAGTGGGACACTTGAACAAATCTTAAAAGAGTTAAAATGCTAATCAAAATGAATCATCTAATTAAACAAGATTAAATGCTTAATTGAATTATCCATTTACAATTAATGAATATCTAACAATAAAAATTCTAAAATTTAAAATATCAAGCCTTTTCATCATTACCTTCATAAGTTGTCAAGCTTTCCCAAAATATCTAATTTGAGAGCCATGCCTAATAATTAAAAATCATAATTACATGACAAATTTTAGTCAAAGTAGAGTTAGCCTCAACTCACATAGGGTTAGTTTGAACTCATTCAAAGTTTAAACTGAGCCTTAACTCACCTTCGGTGAGAGTTAACTTTTGAGGCTATAAATACAAGGCCATGTCTATTGATTTATAATTTATCTTGGTGTAATTTTATAATGCTCAAATAGATGCAAATATACCTTTCAAGTAATGTTTCCATGCCAACTTCATAAGCCAAGGTGTCAAGGAGAGAAGGAGCAAAGAAAGCTTCATTATTAAAGACTTCTTGATGCACAAACTAATAAAACCACATCAACAATCCATTTGAAGATTCAAGGAAGGTAAAAGAGTGTTTTCTTTTGTGTTATAGTTGTGCTTTAATTTGTATGTTTGTTACCTATGTTGTCCCTAGTATCTAGGCTAGAAGTGTTAGGATTTTAGTGTGTTATTTTGATTTGTTTTATTGGACTAACACTAGACTAACCTTCCCTCTATGTATTCTTTGTTCAAACTTGCTAAATATACAAGATTGAGGTGTTATAAAATTCAAATTTAGTATCTACATTCCCCCCCCTAATCTAGTAATGAAATTGCTAGTTTAAATAAAAATAAATGTGTACATGGGTATGTATAACACACCTTGCCTTTCTGTGAGCCCAACTTAAGTGATTTGTTGGTGACTTACCTAAAATATAGAGCATGTTACATTATATAATTAGTGCATATGATCTAAAATTGAAAGCATTGAAATTAAAGAGAGCAAGGTTAGGAGTGCACCTGTGTATTGATGCAACCGTCTTGCCTTTTAGAAATTTGATTTGAAGAGATGATTTGTTATGATTCTTTGGAGCTGAGATTAGGATAAATTTAAATTTGTAAGTGTGTGTATATATAGATTCTTTCCCCAACCTTGGTGAAAAGGTGAGTTTCCACCTGATAGTTGAGTTAATTAAATTGTGCAACCCAATAATACTTATATATTGGTGAGTGTGAGTGATCCAAGTCAACTCACACTATATATCTGGTGAGGGTGGATGATTTAGTCACTTCATCCTATAAACTTGAAAAGATTGAGTGATTTAATCACCTCAACTTTTCCAAAAGTGAACCAACTACGGTAGTAGATTGGCTCAATAAAGTCTACAAAAGTCTATCCTAATTGTGTTAAATTCCATACAAGTATTTGAAATCTAGAAATTGATTTTGATTATTCAATTTAAGGTGCTCTTTACATGGCATATGCACCTCATAAATGTTTTAAATTAAAACTTAGGTATAACAATAGTACCAGTGTATAGAATTCTACCACAAATGTGTATCTACAATCATATAACTATAAAATTTGGCCAATTTGAAAAATATAGAAATATGGAGAACATGTTTTCATAACATGCCCCCATTGTAATCTAAAAATTGAGAATTGATATAAATGTGGAGAACATGTTTTCATAACATGCCTCCACTATAATCTAGATTTGTGAAAAATGTGTAAGTCATGCCTCTATGACATGCCCCCACTGATATGCCCCCCTTTTTAGTGGGGGAAGTAGAAACTTATAGTTACCTTATGTCAAAAGGATAAGATAATTGTATAATTGTGTATGTATTATGTAGCATATGGACAAAACATGTCTAGGTAGATATATAATTGAAGCACGTATATGTGAACATATAAATTCTTAAGATACATGATATAAATCATGACAATGTGTAAATAGTAATATTACAAGCTCAACAAGAAATCCAACAAACACACAAGAGCACTCAAAATAAAATCAAAAGGCAATGGTCCAAGGAGACCTCAAACAAGGGGCATTTTCAAATGTTGCATAATCTAAGGGACATGAATTAGCAAAATGACTAAAAAAATAAGCAACAACATATTTAGATGTTTGTCCATACAGTACATAATGATATATGCAAATGTCAAAGATAGGCAAACAAATACATTAGGGCCAAAAACACATGAGCATATTCAAATGCTCTAACAATCAATAAAATAGAAAACAAGATAAGAGACTCAAGGAAGTGCTTAAAAGGAAAGCATGGAACATAAACATATCATGCTAGTCCCTAGATATATGTGTTAAAAAAAATGTTATGTACATAGCATATCAATACCCTACAAAATATATAAGCATGGATAAAGGCATATTTAAGTACATAAGATTAAACATAATAATGAAAAATGATCATAGAATGATATAACCTAGGTGTATCCTAATCAAATAAGGTGCATGCCCCCAATGTCCTTATGATGTCAGTAGAGGGAAGGCCCAACATCTAAAAGTGCATATATCTTGCGTCTATGTATGTTTGTATCACACTTAAATAGATGTGTGAAACATATGTATATACAAATAGATGATATGTTATCTACCAACATTGAACTAACAACATAAATGCCAAGGAGATAATAAAACATGGAAATGTTGAAAATGTTTTTGGATTTTTTATTTTTTATATTTTTTAAATATTTTTGGAATATGTGAAAATAAAAGGCTATCCTATGATCTCATGTAAAAGATGCTCACAATTATCACCCCACTCAAAACCTGGGGCAACAAACTAGTGGTACTGCCAAGAAGCATGTTTATGAGCCAAATTTAAATCCATAAAAAATGTCATATGTTATGTATGTATAATAAGTATCTATAGTTTATTTGGATAAATAGGAATAGGAACACATTTTTTTTCTCTCAGAGAGTTTGAAAATGCATAAACTATCTAATGATCTCAAGTTGAGGATGTGAATTATCATCGAGTGGTAAATGAATAACATTCCCTAAACAACATTTACCATAGATGTGCATAGAAGAATCAAAAACTATATCCTATACCTTTGGTGAGTTTGTATTTGGTATCTTTGATTCATAGATGTTTTTCTTCACTACCAGTAACCATGGTTTTCCAAGTTTTGCATTGTATTTAGTCAAAAATAGACTAATATGCAACATAGTAAAGCATGATTTTGATCCATGTGTGACATTTCATTGCATAGATCCAATACAAAAATCAAATGCATTACTTTATTCATGTGTTCCATGCCCTATCCTAGAGATATAAAGAGTTTCTAGATACATATATTGAATTCACAAGTTGGGTCAACTATTATATTTTGACCTTGCTTTCCATCTATGCAAGGTTCAATGATTTGATGCTTTTAAGCATGACCTGTAAGTATTGCATATGTAGGCACACATTTAACATTACCTTTTAAATTCATTTCTTGCTCTTTCATGTTTTTTCCTCTTTGTGTTTATGAAATAGATATTGTTCTACTTGTTCATTTTCCTTGGACTTGATTCCATTTATAGGTTCTTGTTCTTTTCTATTAATAGAATGAATATGCATCTAATAATTTGTAGTAGTATTTATAATATACCCAAACTGTGATGGTCATTTTGATCAGATGTGGAAATAGGGCAAGTGATGCCCTGGGAATGTTTTCTCAATCCTTGACCATTATAACCAAAGTTTTATAAATATTGTTTTCTAAAACCATGTTATTTGGAGTAGACTGTCATTATGGAGAGGTAGATTTGGATCCTTTTCTTGATTTGATTTTTATTTTTGAACCTTTTCTTTCTCGATGTTTGGTATTTGTAACTATTTTTTCCCTAAATTATGTTTTGGTAACCACATTTGTTGTTTTGATACTTGTGTTTTAGGATAAGTACTCACAATGTGAGTGGTTTGCTTGAGTGATATATCAATGATGGGATCCCCACTATATTTGAGGCTTTGTATTTTATTCTGTAATGCAAAAAAATAATTGGTATAATTCCCATGAATTCTATGATATGCATAGTAGTATGTGGATCTCCTTATAGGATGTGGAGGAGGTAATTTGATGACTATGTATCAAATCATTTCTCTTGGGATTTCAATTTGTCTCCTAGTAACCTTTGGTAACATAGTTGAAATACTTGTTTTAGATGTGTTTTTTTATAGCTTTGTATTTGGATAGGAAACCTTGTTTGGTGAAACATTGGTAGATGAGAATGTAAACACATGATTAACAATACCTTATGTTGGATTATGCAGATATGTAACATGATTTTTCAATATTATGATCTTTGAACTAAAATTCTTTTACAACTCCTCTATTGACTTGATTTGATCTTTTATGGATTCAAAATCACAAACCCTAGGTACCTCAGATTGAATATGCATACATACACCATCTAGCCTACCTCTTGAAGGAGTGATATCATGGACATGGTTAGAGGGATGGTAGCTATCACCCTCCCTAGTGTTAGGAGGAAGAGGCTCAATACTATTGCAATAATAGTTGTAAAGAGAGCTTAAATTATGATTTTATTTTTATACCCTCTATTTATATTGATCAATTTAGTTACTCCTTTTAATTTATTTCACCATGCATGAAATATAACAAGTAGTAACTAACATTATGTATTGGATAATAAAGTAAGAGATGTATCTATATTGAACATGTTTTTAAAAAAAAGAAAAAATATGATTTTTAAAAATATTTTTAGTTCAAAAATAAAAAATTAGAGAAAAAAAAGAAAGATGAAGTCAAATTAGGGTTTGCATATAAAGACACAAAGGTTGGGTTCATTAAATATTTAACCCTAAATTAAAATGATAGGGTTAAGAATATAGAAATATAGCAAGATAATTAATTGTAAACATAGATAAATGATATTCTAAGTTTAAATGTTGAGATATGCTAAAAATGGAAATTACACCTATTGATTAATATAATAATGAAATGAAAATAAGAGTACTTAATTCATTTACTATTTTCATGCAAATCTGATATGGATCATATTAGAAATAGACTGGATTGGTGCCCTAGATCAGTCATCATATTCTAGAAATTTGTACTTTATAGCCTTAGACGCTTGCATAGATTCAGGAATATTACATTAACACACTTGTCAAACCTCAACGTAGGTGTCTAATATGGAATACCCACTAGATTTGGATGTGATCGCCTAGAATATTCTAGGTTTTTTTTTGCCTTCCTTTTGATGTGCTTAGATCTTGCTCATAGGCTGTCGCTCCTTGTCAAATATGAAAACCTTAGTTCTTCATATGCATAGTGACTGTGGAAAAAATAGGGTAGTGGGCTCATAGTTTCGAGCTAACCCCAAAGACCTCTCTCTAAATGGGTGATAATTACATAGCCACTACTCTGAAGAGGTCCTAACACTAATTTATTTCTCCCTTAATGTGATGTCTTGTGTGTACACAAGGGTGAAATATATGGAAATTAAGTACATACAGTGACCTGGATTCTAACTTAGCAAATAAAACTCATAGGATGATCCTTCAATAATTCAGACTTGCAGATGGGTTGTCCCTATGACTGATATTGAAATAGGAAAGAATAGGTAAGCTTTGCTCATTTGAATGCTTTATTGAATCATTTGGTAAGTTTCCTTATGAGAGATTTGAATTTGGTAGGTGAGTTATGAATGAGGATTTTCATGCATTCATACCAATATTTTTGGGAAATATCTCACACTAAATAGCTTAGGCCAATAAAAGGGATGCATTTAATTTAAATTTTTTATGACTTTAGAGCACTAGACACTTAGTTTATCATAGGACACTTGTGTCGATGTAGGCATCTAACTAGTACATAAGTGTCTAAGAAGGTGGAAAATAAGTATAGGTCCTAAAATTATAGAGGATGATAATAAGCAGGTATATAGCATTTTGAATAGAATAGAAGTCCTAGGCCATCAAGATAACATATGGTCAAACTAAGATATAAGCAATAAGTATAAAGATAGTAGATGCAAACCTTTTGGTAGAGTGAAGGTCTAGAAATTGAAGGGTACAACTGTGAGAATTACTTACCAAGTATACAAGATTGAGGTGTTATATAATTTAGATTTAGTATCTACACATTTATGGATGCATAAATTGCCTCTATGGTATCACACTTACAAATCTCATTTCTAATAGCGCACATGAAACACATAGTGGTTTATGGTGCATTGACTATGAAGTAGAAGGGCACAATAAGGACACTTTCCCTAAGCACAATTCTTGGGGACTTCTTATGTCTTGTGATATTTTTCATGAGGGACATGATGTGTGAAATTTTACTCTATTACAATGGGCCATGCATAAAAAACTATCCTTGTGGTGTAAGATATGTGAGGCCTCCACCCATGATACATAAGATTGTAAGGTGATAGATGATATCCACAAGGTATGTGAAAGGGAAGTGCGTCAGATAACAACTAATCCTTTCAACCAGAACCAAGGGAAGATGGTGGTCAATGCCCCTATTATGGAAGAATTGATGGAAGAGGTGGTAGATGGTTTCCTTTGTGCACTTGTTATAAGTGAATCTCTTAAGAAAATTATAAAAGAGATTTCCCAACGTTCCCTACTTATAGGGATTGTAAAGGTGAGCACATAACTGAATATTGCCTTGACCTCTATGCCAAAATAAAATTAAATGATAGGTCAAAGAAAGGGGAAAGGATGATCAACATCATACACCTAGTCTTTAAATGGATGCCGAAAGAGGAAGGTTTAAAAACACAAGTACCAAAGGTAAATATTATAATGTGCAATGGCACCACTACTCAACCTTAGGTCTACCAATTAAGAAGGTTCGGCCAAGATATGATCCCTAAATGGAAGAAAGGATACATTATGTAGAGCCCTCCATCACTTACCTTGATAGATTGTGCCAAGAAAAGAGATTTCAAGAATCAATTGAAATGATACAAAACTTTCAAGGTGAGATCCAATATGCTCGTGACCAAAAGGAAAATACTAGTGAAGCATTTCAATAGAAGGCTCAACAAGAACCTATGGAAAATTACCTCACTAAGATCTTGGTTATTTTTATCATACAAGGAATGATCCTTCTGATAAAAAACGGTTGATGCAACACCTCATACGAAAAATTAAAGTGCATTCTTTATGCCTCATAAGAGAGTGTGAGGTCAAAATTACACAAAACATAGATTATGATCAAGAGCTACTCATTATTATGATAATAGATGGATAATCAGTGTGTGATATCCTCATTGACACATGTGGTGAGGTCAATATTATTATGCAAAAAACATGGCATAAGGTGGGAATTTATGCATTGAGGCCTTTACCTCATTTTGTATTTATGGCCAACAAAACCCATGCACAAACTCTAGTAATCTTGAAAAATGTTTGTGTTGATGTCATGGACATGAATTTTCATGCATATTTTAAATTTATTGAGTTGGATAAAGATAAAAACTACCTAACATTACTCAAAAGACCATGGTGTTAAGCCAATAATGTCAACATGCGCATCAATAAAAGGTAATTCAACTTTGGAAATGAGAAACATTGCATTGTTATTCCTCTTGATAAAAACCATGGACCTACATATGTAAAAAAATGTAGACTTGGATGAATAATTTAGCCAGATCTATAACATTAATGCGTAGGGTGTTGAACATATAGACATGAATTACAAGGGCATTTTAGGATGGGAAGATGTTAATTCTATTTTAGATACTATAAGTGTCACTTACGATCAATGGTACAAGAGTCTTATGAAGTGACCTATCGTAAGTGTGGTTTTATGAATTCAGAATTTAGACCACCAACACCATAAGCAAATATAAGGAGTTACAAAGGCAAAGCTAGATCACTTTAATTCCATAAGATTTGGGTTTATTTCACATCACTAAAAATGAAGAGATTATCTCATCTTCGTAAGCGTAGGCTTGTTACTTTATCATGCTATGAAGGATCAAAGAACACAACATCTTTTGTTAGTGACCTAAAGGCATGTGTTCCAATAGAAAAGGAATGTTTGAGTGCATTAGTGTACACCTTGAAGAGGGTATCTATGTGTTGGTGGGTAATGTAATGACCCACTCTCCCAACTTGAGCTATGATAAAGGAAGTTATTTATACTTGATTCAAGTGCAATAACTTAAAGCGTGGAATGCCTAGTTATAACAAAAAATTAGATCTAATAGTACATTTGCATGGATATGAGGATTTATAGACATAGAATATGCATCAATTCCAAATAAGTATGTATTCATGCATTCCATGGAAAATTAAAGACTTAGGCCCATGTGTGGTATGCGATCAGTGAAATGCGTAAGGACTCTTTAAATTGTGAAACTATGAAAGTTGATTTCACCTATACATTTTCATTTTCATCATCCAAACCAGAATTTGTAAGGCTATTATAATGGATGCATCATGTGATTATGGAATATGATTCCATAATTGAAGAACATGTAAAAAATGGCACTTGATTACTAAGAGTGTTAAATAAGACCACATATCCCTATCTTAGCCCTATACCTATCATAGGGCCTATTTTCACACTTATCCAGCTTTCATGTAGGCCATAGACATCCCTAGTCATCCCTAAAGTAGTTTCAAACCCTCATTCTTGCATCTTGGCCCTTCGTACCTTAGGTCCTACCACTTGAACACTAGTATCATAATACGGATAGTAGCACCACAAGGTGCTCATGTTCCAATATTGGTTATACTATCCTTTCCCTCCTTTTTTCATAAACAGATATATTTTCAAACCTTAGACCTCCTAGGGTTGGCCTAGACCCATTTTAACACTCGCATAAGCACCAAGACAATATATACATGACTTTTATCCCTCTAACTAGTAGATGGAAATCAGATGTAAATTACATATGAAAACTCAAAACAAGTTGTGCACAATTAAGGTTATCAATCCCCATTATGTCTTACTTCTACATACTACCATCTACAACATTCATAAGCTCACATTACTTATATTTCTAGACTCAAGCACATTTAAATCACTCAGGCTACAATCATACTAGTTTCACTTGCACTTGCACTAGCACTTAGTTGGGGAGAACTACATTGCTCTTCATCCCTCTTCAGAGTATTGGTATGTAAGAAAATCCAATCATAATGGGGTGTTGAGGATGTCTAGCCTACCCCACTAGCAAACACACTTTTTTCTTGTATCAAATAAATTCCCTAGAAACATAGAGGATTAGGGTTTATTCATAAAACTAGTCAAAACAAGCCATCTAGACCTAGACACAGGTGCACCCAAAAACTCATAACAGTCATGCACAGAGGACACTACCACCAAAATAAGTACACTAGCGCTACATGACACTACTTTCTAATTAGGGTGATACAATCTTGAAAGATTTTTGACACTTGGATCTTATTTACGACACTCATAACAGCCTTTGCCTTAGTTTTTAGCCTCTAGATTATCCATCTCAATCATTTTCCAACTAAGTTCTTATTTACATTATTTATTGTTATTTTTAAAAAGGTCAAATTTAGTTAATTTTGTAATAAATCAGTGGTTGTATATATTTCACATTTCTACCCTTATTTAATATACTTAGTTCTTTACCAACATAGGATTTACATTACTTTAAGTTCTAAAAGGTTAAAACATTTGGTTAACCGGACTTACTTTGAATTAAAAAAAACCCTAACCATAGATAACCCCATGGTTTATGTTTCCATCCTTCTAAGACCCACTCTTAGATTTTAGATCCATACATCTTCTATTTTTTATTTCATATAATCATGATAATAATGGAATAATTTTATCACTTTTTGATGCAAAGTCTAATACTTTCATTTTCATGCTTGATTCTTTTAATTTAGAATGAACTCAAAAAAGACATAAACACATGTATACATGATGCTTTATATCAATTGAAATGTATGTGATATTTCATTCTTGTTGATGTAATGGATTTCACCCTTGACAGGAGGCTGAGCTCATGCCTTCCACACGCAACAATGGAAACTCCCCTCTTGCCTATGGGCCTGGCAAAACTAGGGGGAGAGTCTCTAGATAAGGGCTAGCTCCCTTTGATGTATCTCTGAGGTCTTGTATTTCCTACTACTAATAATTGGGGGGGGAGGGTGAAAAGGGAGAAGGATTAATGAAAAGCAAAACCTAAACCTAAATTAAAAGGTGATACACCAAAAAAGTTGATATACTTAGCTCAAACCTACACTTTTCACCAATGACAAGCGAACATACACTTCATTTGATATGGGAAACTCTTATGTATCAGTGAGTCAGGGGTCTATGGAGATACAAGGAGGAAGAACTACCAGAGGTGTTTTGAGATACTTTATGGTAGCCTATTCACATGCACCTATATTCCTGATGTAGACACTTCTAGCAGACCTGCGAAAGAAGAAACTTCACAATGCACTAGACATTCTGAAAAAATCCTGTGAAAGCATAAAAGAAAATGACTTAACATAGAAAAAAGGCATAGACACATAAAAAAGTGCAAGCTCAAATAGAGGTAAAAATGCTATGTCTCGATTCAAGGTAAAATTCGGCAGCGTTCTGCCTTACAAGCCCAGAGGTTTTTTGGGCAGACCTTTGCCTTACGGGCTAAGAGATCTCTTCTCAAATGAGAAGTTTACAATATATATGGAGAAGAGAGAATAAAAGGCACCCCTTTTGGAAAAGACTTTTGGTGCCCTTTTACAAGTGGCCCATGTGCATTCCCTGCCTTACGAAGAGGAAGTCACTTAATAGATAATGTTGTGTCAGCTCTTGCTTTGACTTCAGGCATTTAAAAACATAGGCCACGTCATTTGTCCACAAACAAGACCACTCCTTGAAGGCAATCATGTGGTTTGTCTACTCATAAATGCAAAATGGAGAAAAAAGGGTCGCGCCATTCACTATTTGAATCCCTTGATGACCACTTGGCAGGCACTATTCCAACTACTGGAGTAACTCTTTCCCCTTTGCCACCTGGGCTATTTTGTCTGTTTATGCACTTTGTCTCTTCCTATTTTTGTCTTCTTTGTCTCCTTCAGCCCTCGGGGCTATCTTCGTGGTAGGTCGCTGAGTTCCTTGGGCTCTTCTTTAAGCTTTTCAAAATCAACGGCTATTTCATCGCCTTAAATTTGACATTTGTGCACCCGTCACTAGGCGTTTGAACCTCCAACGGCTAGTTCATCGTGCTTGATTTTGATGTCTTCAGGCCCGTCACCCCTTGGAATTTCTTCGGCCTTTTCCTTTCCTTCGGCTTTTTGCTTTGGCCATTTTTCCCATAGACAAAATGTTCGCAAGAATTGTCTCGATCTCTTCTTTCAAAATTATCTTCGGATTTTTTTCGCGGCTTCTCTCGATTTTCTTTAGACTTTTTGTCCAAAGGAATTCCTTCAGACAAAAGTCTGAAAGAAATAATCCTTGCCTTTGCCTTAGTCTTAAGTCCTTTTTACTTATTTTCCTTCGGACTTTTTTGCTCATAGCCTTGCCAAATTTCTTTAAACTTTTTGTCTGAAGGAATTCCTTTGGAGAAAAGTCTGAAAGAAATCTTTTCCTTGTCTTTTCACGGGACTTTATTCCAAAGAATTTATTTGGACAAAAAGTCTGAGGGAATTCCTTCGGATGTTTTGTCTGAAGAAATTCTTGTTCTTTGCCTTAAACAAACTTTCAAATAAAACTTACTTTTTTAGCCTTGTTCACTTTTTTGGTCTTTTCAGGTGTTCCCTGCCCTCCGCAAGGGCATTTGTCCTTTGGGAGACTCTCTTGAAACTTCCCATTGAACCGTTCCTTTGAACCAAACGTTGAACCAGCTCATTGAACTGACTGTTGAACTAAGGCATTGGACCGAATGCTCGAACTGACTGCTTGAACCAAGCCAATTGAACCGAATGCTGAATCAAGATATTGAACCAAGGCTTGAACCAAATGTTGAATCAAGCTGTTGAACCAAATGCTTGAATCAAGCTGTTGAACCAAGGCTTGAATCGAATGAACTGAAACAACTCATTGAACCAATAATGGTTCAAAGTTTAAGTTCAAAGCTCTTTGAAAACTCAAGCCATTGGGCACCAACGTCGAACCAGTGAACTAGTTCCTCCTTTTGCCGAAAGACTTATGCATAAAATCAAAAAATTGAATTGGCTCAGAATAGCAAGGTAGAAGGAGACTGATTTTGGTCTGTTGGACCAAATTGGCGACTCCCAGGGGAAGCATGCCTGTTATGCTTAGCAACCAGTTGCCTTCGACTCCATTAGGCACGGGGTTGGGATGCAACTTAAAAAGAGTTAGCAACTACCTTGAGATATCCAATAATCAATTATGAAGCTTTCACCCCAAACACAAAGGAAAACATACATAAGGCTAAAAACACTACTTGTGCAAACAACACGTAGGAAAAATAGGAAATAAAACTGAAAGAAAACTACTATATATAGCTAACCAGGTATATTTGCCTCCCTCCTAGATCAAAGGAAAAATTTCTTAAGCCTCCTTCCTGGCAAGAAAACTTATGATGTCAGACAAGTGGCTGAATGGAATGGAGATTTGGTGACCTGCTCCTCTTGCATGCCACCTCGATTGGCTTGCATCCTAGTGGATCAGAGTCAAAAATGCTCCCAACATATATGTACTCTTCTTGTTCTTAGAATCTTGTCAAATGCTGGCTCTTCATGCTGGCATGTTTCATCAAGAAATCGATGGCTACTAGCTCATCACCATAAGCCCTTTGATATGTACAGTCCCTTTCTAGTGCATCATGGTTTGACCCATTCCCTTCTGCTTCATTGAAGACCCTATCAAACTCATCCTCTGCTCCTTCATGACTTTCTTGAATAAGGGTAACTATTGTGATGTCTAAAATAGAATCACAAACTGATTTCTCATCCCACAGAACATCATTTTTTTATTCAAAGCTCTCTTCTTCAAGGCTTTCCTCAAGATGGGCAAGCCTCTCCTTTTCTTGCTCAAAGACTAGAGTCTCTAGTTGTTCAAAGACATCCATCTGATCCTCCTCCAACTCAGGCTCCTTGGTATAGTCATCCTCCTCAACAAAGCAACAAGGAAGTTCATCAAATAAAGGAGGAGAGAGCTCACCATGCTTACGTTCCTCTTCGTATTGCTAGAACATCCGCATGTATGCATGACCTGTGTCTTACCCATTGCTGAAGATGTCTTCCGAAGGAGCCTCCATGATGATTTCATCTTCTTTGGCATTCATGATAGCCTCTTGAACAACTACAAATTGGATCTTCTCTTCCTCGCTCACCTCCTGCAAAACATGTTCCTCCTTGAGAAGGGATGGCTGATGATTAAAACCATGTGGAAGAGGAGGCAGTCCCTGAGCTAGAATCAAATGATCTCTTCCTTCCATTTGGCCAACACTTCATCTATATCAAGCGTGGCCTGATAGCTCTCTTGGAGTTGTGTAGATGGGGTGTGTTCAAACATGGAATCTGCTACGTCCATCACATGTTGGCTGAGGAATCTCACTCTGGACTCCAACTCTGCAATTTGCCTAGCTAGATCTTCTTGAAAAAGCCTTTCTTGGAGGTCACAATCATCATTTTGATGAGTATGGGTAGCTTCATCTCCTTCAAGGTTTTGAGCAAAACCTTTCTTCTCCTCCTTCCTTCCCCATGATTCCACTGTTTGATTCCAACTCATGACCTTGGGATTGGAATTTTGCTCCTGTGAACAGGCAGAAACTTTATCCTCTTCAAGGTTCTGAGCCAGTTCATGATACTCCTTCTTCCAAATTGGAATCTTAACATCATGTTGAGAGACCTAAAGATTGGTAGAAGGGGTGTCTTTTGGCATAGGCTCCTCTCTAAGGTCTAAAAACTCCATCTCTCCTTCACTAAGCAATCTCACCTTTGCTTCCAATTCCTCAATTTGATTAGCTAGATTTTCTTGAAAGAGTCTTTCTTGGAGCTCATAGGAATCAGCATAGATATGGGGAGTGCATGAAGGCTGCCATGAAATACAAGAAGCTTCCTCAGGAAGGGTGGGAGGGACTTGAAAAGGACTAACCTCATTTTGTACCTCACACTCGTGGACAATGTATTTCTCCTCCTTGCTATTCCATGACTCAACCACTTTATTCCAGCTCATGATATTAGGACTGGGCATCTCCTTTTGGGGTGATGGGGCTACAATGTGAGAGGGTAGTGAGGGTTTGAATTCCACTTCCCTTGCTGCCAAAATAAACTGCTGCATTTGAAGATTTGCCAATTCAATATGTTTATCAAGATTAGCCTTAAACACAAGATTTATTGTTTCAGAACTCTCCTCAACATGATTGGGGAAAGGAATTTGACAGGCTTGACTTGGCTCATAAGCAGGGGCTGTGTATGACTGTGATACTTGGGGTAGCAGGTATGCAGGTTGATAGACTTGGTAAGGTTGCCTCTCATGAATACTCAACCTCCCTTCCAAAGATGCAATCAAACCACTCACATCCAGCATCTCACTTGTAAGCCTTTGCCAATTGGCTCTTTCAATAGGAGTCCATTCACTCTTAACCAGATCCAGTGCATTTCTCACTTGATGGATGACATGATCAGGGATTTCTTAGCCACATCCCCTTCTGGTGTCAAGCTCTACTACATACTTTTTGTATTCCAGCAGTGCTTGTTTGAAGGTGGAAATGGGTTGATTGGCAAAGAGATTAGGTTGAGTAGAAGTGACACATTGAGAAGACTGTGCATAAGACTGATATAGCTCATGACAGGGTTGAGACTGGTCATATTGGACCTAATAAGGATCAACACAATGCTAGTAAAGATCATAGCCAAGCTGGCCAAGGACTTGCTCAAACTGAGGAAGAGGCAAAGCCCAAAATGTTTCACCAGCCTGTAAAGAGCAAAACTCATAACTGTACGCATCTTTGTTGCTTGAGGTGAGTTTATGAACAAACTGAGCTTGATCAAAACTATATGAAGGAAAACAAGGTCCATGGTTCTGAACGATGGAATTATACATACCAAAATACTATTTTTGATGGCACCAAGACTGCTTAACCAGTTGATTTAACTCGAAGTCACCATTGGTATTGATAAAAAAGCCTCCAAAGGCTGGTTGGTTGAAGAACACACCAAAATTATTTAACTTTTTGGACAAAACTTGTCCCATAATCACCTGATTAAAGGTCAGATGTTGTATTAATGGTTTGTTCTACTATACTAGGATAAACACCAATCTTGGAACTTTTTTGACTGTTCGAACGTGGTCCCATCGGGCATGCCAAAAATTGTTGACGTAGTGGATTTCACTCTCGATTGGGGGCTGAGCTCCTACCTTCCATGTGCAACAATGGAAACTCCCCTCTTGCCTGTGGGTATGGAAAAATCGGGGGGAGAGTCTCTAGACAAGGGCTAGCTCCCTTTGATGTATCTTTTAGGTCCTGTATTTCCTACTACTAAAAAATAAATGAAAAAAGGGGGGGGTGTTGAAAAGGGAGAAGGATTACTAAAAAGGAGAATCTAAACCTAAATTAAAAGGTGATACACCAAAAAACTTGATCTACTTAGCTTGAACCTACACTTTTCACCAAGGACAAGCTAACATACACTTCATTTGATATGGGAAACTCTTTTGTATCAGTGAGTCAGGGGTCTGTGGAGATACAGGGAGGAAAAACTACCAGAGGTGTTCTAAGACACTCTATGGCAGCCTATTCACATGCACCTATATTCCTGTTGTAGACACTTCTGGCAGACCTACAAAAGAAGAAACTTCACAATGCACTAGACATGCTGAAATCATCCTGCGAAAGCATAAAGGAAAATGACTTAACATAGAACAAAGGCATAGACACATACGAAAGTGCAAGCTCAAATAGAGGTAAAAATGTTGTCTCGATTCAAGGTAAAATTTGGTAGAGTTTTGCCTTACAAGCCCAGAGGTTTTTTGGGCAGAGCTTTTCCTTACGAGCTAAGAGATCTCTTCTAAAATGAGAAGTTTACAATATATATAGAGAAGAGAGAACAAAAGGCACCCCTTTTGGAAAAGAATTTTGGCACCCTTTTACAAGTGGCCCATGTGCATTCCCTGCCTTGGGAAGAGGAAGTTACTTGATAGATAATGTTGTGTCAACTCCTGCTTTGACTTCAGGCATTTAAAAACATAGGCCATGCCATTTGTCCACAAACAAGACCACTCCTTGAAGGCATTCACACGGTTTGTCTGCTCATAAATGCAAAATGGAGAAAAATGGGTCGCACCATTCACTATTTGCATCCCTTGATGACCACTTGGTAGGCACTGTTCCAACTGCTGGAGTAACTCCTTCCCCTTTGCCACCTGGGCTGTTTTGTCCATTTCTACACTTTGTCTCTTCCTATTTTTGTCTTCTCTGTCTCCTTCGGCCCTCGAGGCTATCTTCATGGTGGGTCGCTGAGTTCCTTGGGCTCTTCTTTAAGCTTTTCAAAATCAATGGCTATTTCACCGTCTTAAATTTGACATCTGAACACCCATCACTGGGTGTTTGAACCTCCAATGGCTAGTTCATCGTGCTTGATTTTAACATCTTTGGGCCCGTCACCCCTTGGAATCTCTTCAGCCTTTTCCTTTCCTTCGACTTTTTGCTTTGGCCATTTTTCCCATAGACAAAATGTCTGCAAGAATTGTCTCGATCTCTTCCTTTGAAATTATCTTCGGGCTTTTTTTTGCGGCTTCTCCCGAATTTCTTCAAACTTTTTGTCTGAAGGAATTCCTTCAAACAAAAGTCTGAAAGAAATCATTCTTGCGTTTGCCTTAGTCTTAAGTCCTTTTTACTTGTTTTCCTTCAGACTTTTTTGCTTGTAGCCTTGCCAAATTTCTTCAGACTTTTTGTCCAAAGGAATTCCTTCAGACAAAAGTCTGAAAGAAATCTTTTCCTTGTATTTTCATTGGACTTTCTTCCAAAAAATTTCTTCAGACAAAAAGTCCGAAGGAATTCCTTCAGACGTTTTGTTCGAAGAAATTCTCATCCTTTGCCTTAAACAAACTTCTGAAGAAAACTTACTTTTTTGGCCTTGTTCACTTTTTTGGTCTTTTCAGGTGTTCCCTGCGCTCTGCAAGGGCATTTGTCCTTCGAGAGACTCTCTTGAAACTTCCCATTGAACCGTTCCTTTGAACCAAACGTTGACCAGCTCATTGAACTGACTGTTGAACCAAGGCATTAAACCGAATGCTCATACCGATTGCTTGAACCAAGCCAATTAAACCAAGGCTTTGAACCAAATGCTGAATCAATCTATTGAACCAAGGCTTGAACCAAATGCTGAATCAAGCTATTGAACCAAGGCTTGAACCGAATGCTTGAATCAAGTTGTTGAACCAAGGATTGTACTGAATGAACTGAACCAACTCATTGAACCAATAATGGTTCAAAGTTTAAGTTCAAAGCTCTTTGAAAACTCAAGCCATTGGGCACCGACGTTGAACCACTAAACTGGTTCCTCCTTTTGCCAAAAGACTTGTGCACAAAATCAAAAATTGAACTGGCTCAGAACAACGAGGCAGAAGGAGACCGATTTTGGTTTGCTGGACCAAAATGGTCAACAATTCTATCTTTAACATGTTATTTTTATCTTATGCAAAATTTAATTAATAAACAAAGCCTTACACACATAAAGGATTTAGTACATAAGCTAACCACTATATTTTAAGTTTTAATGTCATATCTTATGCACAAGAAATAATCTCCTTCTCCTCGTCATCTCCATGAGGGTGATTAGTAGTTTCTCTCTAACTAGGTCCATGCTATCACCCATCTATGAGATGAAGTAGGTTATACTATTGTTACCAATACCATACTCAGCCTATCCACACCTCTCCCCTATAAGGTGTGTGACTACATGTTAAATCAGAAGTAACTAGGGTTTACACTTGTGAAACTCTAAGGAATCAAATTACTAGTATGAATAAGATAATATCAAAATTACAGAATCAAAATCAGTCATTAAGTGAATAGGTCACATCATTGGCAAATCATATTACATGTATAAATTCTTTGGAATATGTTAGTGTTCATAATGTATATATATCTACAGCTAGCAAAGTTTTGCCTCGCACTCTTTCATATCCAAATCATAAAGTAAAACACAATGCATTTATTATAAGTGATTCAAAAAGCTTACAAGGGTCCAATAGTAGCTCTAATGAGATACTAAAGGAAATGATTAAAGCAAAGTCGATCAACCTACCTCCTCTACACACGGTGAGGAGATCCAAATATTATTGTGCATATCCTAGAATGCATGGGCACCACACCAATTCATGTTTAGGATTCAAAAGTAAAATACAATAAATAATGGATATAGATGACTTACATAGTGACACAACATACAATGGCACATCTACAAATTCAAAAAGGGTCAAAATTAAAAAGAGTACAAAAGTGCTTACCAAAGCATAACTCATAATAACAAAAGCTTCACAAAGCACAATCAAAGCAATAAATAGTTCAACAAGCATAGCTATAGTAAATAAAAGATGCAAATCTACCTCTCCAAAATGAGGCTCAACTTTCAAATCAGGATGGGTTTGGTCAAAAATATCTACAATAGTTTGATTATCATGATCAAAGTGTGGGCAAGTACGCCCAAGGCATCACTACTTCTATTATAGCAATTGATAATGTTGGTCAAAAATGTTTGAGATTTCTTAAACATACTAAGGTAAATAATTTACAAATATAGTTTATCAAGGAAAAATATTTAGATACATAAGAAATGTTATAAAAAGAGAAAGAACTTAAATTTCAAAGTGAAAATCATGTTAAGCCAACAAGCATTCTCAAAAAAGGCTTTCTAGCAAAAGAGCCTCCACAGCACCATATGTCTACAATAAGCACAATTTTAAAGGGTAAAATTACAATCAATATTCCAAATCACAATTCAGAAAGGTCAACTCCACAGTATAAGGCAATTCCCTCTAGCAGTCCAAGTTCTTATGATTATTATGATTTTGATGATGAACAATACCTAGATTCATACTGAAACACCACTCAAATCCAACATAGCAATCAAACTACATGAGAGATAACCATTCTTATTTTTGAAACTTGACACATTGATAGTGAGTCTCCCATGAGACTTATCGGTTAGTATTGTTCATCCCTACTTGTACATACTTTCCTTCTCTCTTGTTCTTTGTACATAGTTTCATTTGCATGTTACTTGTACATAGCTTGTATCTAGAAAATATAGAAACAATATAATATTTAAAAAACACAAAAACATTCAAATATTACTCAGAAAATATAAAATTATAGATTGTATGCATTTCCATGTTTATATTTCTTATATTTTCTAAACACTGCATATGTTAGCTATCTTAGTATAGTCAGTTTTTATCATACATACAAGCTTCACTTGTTCTTGTCGAGTGATTACAGATTGTTATAGGACTTAGGTCCACTACATTGATCTAGATTTGTTATTATCTACCAACTAGAGGCATATACATATATACACAATTTTTTCATTTGACACATTCACCCATTTGGGGGCACCCTATACACAATTTCAATTACCAAGTTATATCTTTCTAAAATTTACATCCCAGATTTAGCATTTTTATATATTGATATTGATCATGCTACACTTACTCAAATTTTTTTCTAGATACTACTAATTTAGACTCGGTGTATGTACATCTTATCTCTTACATAGATTTATATTCAACATTCATGCATACTTTCATTTTTAGTTTTTCTAGTTTATAATTGATTGTGTCTCTATGCTTCTTATATTCAGGGGCATTTGAATATGTTATAGCTCTTTGGCTCTACACCATTTATTTTCACTGTATGTATGCTTTGGACATGTTCCCATGTCCTTGTGTGTGCCTTCCTAATTATCTATGTGGACATTTGAACATGTCCTTCTATGTGGCTCTAATCCAACTTGCTTGGTGTTTGCATATGTGGACATTTGAACATGTCCTTGTATGTTTTTATTTCTTAGATTTAGTTACATGTGCCCATGTCCCTTGTATTGTGGCCCCTTGGCCTACTTTATGTGCCTCATGTGTGTTGTATGTATACTTTCTTGTATGTTGTCATGTCCATGGCACTTATCTCTTGCTTGTTACACACTAGTTTTAGATGCCATGAAGGACCTTGTACATCTCCCCTTCCTACTCGAGTGTCGTGATGGACATCATGCCCCATCCTCCTAAGTAGATACTCAATTATTACTCAGATTTATTGTTACATACATTGTTATATCTATCTTGATAGCCTTGTGAATGCTAGACGTAGCATACATCACACCTTACAAACTTAGACTTAAATTATATTACATTATGATGTTATGTATGCACATTATATTGGATTATTATGCAAATATCATATATGCTCCAGCTAACACACATATTACAGATCTTTTTATTTTGAGGATAGTTTTTACACAGGTACAATAACTCCTCTCAAAAGAGGAGGCATTCACAGGGGTTTGTCACAAAGATCAATCTCTCAGAATGCACTCAAATTACAATTTTTAGCACACAAGCTCATATTATAAAAATCAGTCTCAGATAAACATAGTGGGAAATAATGACATAGAGATTAGTACAATTGCATAAAAATTAGTATAGTTAGACATTAGCACCCAAATTGGGACACTAGCACCACATGGTGCTACTATCCAAGATATGACACTACTATCCAGTAGCCTCAGTTTTAGAAAAAATCAGATTGGCTAAAAAATTATAGTAGGTACAATAATAATCTAGGTTTGCATAGGTTCAATTACAAATTTACTAGTTTTGGCTCAATTTAACTCAAATTCATACTAGCTTGATCAGATTAGGAGCATCATGTGTGACATGACCATTCCCATTAACAATTTAGATTATTAAAAATCAGTCCAAAATCTATATGCTCAAATATCATAGTTGGGGGCATGTATGCAACACATTATTTCTAGTTGCCTAATTACACAATGGTTGGTTAGATGGAATGAGAAATTTCATGTCATTCTCTATGTTATATACATTAGACATCATATTCTAGGTTACACACCAATTTTATGCCTTACTTCATTTGCACTAGTTGATATTCTTTAGTGGCCCAGAGCTACCTAATATACCCAAGTGGCTACAAAGCTGACATCTCTAATTAGATATCTCTAATACACATGGGTAGGAAATGATGGATTCATAGCTTACTTGAGTTCTTGAGTGACCTACATGAGAAGGTTGGACACACCATCAACCCAATCCAAGCTATTCCGAGGTCATGATCCACCAAGTAGGGGTGGGAAATGATGGATTCAAAATCAAATTGAGTTCTTGAGCCACCCACACATAAGGATTGAGCAAGCCATCATCTCAATCGAAACTATTCATTGATTGATCACTATCTACATGCACATCGAGGTTGTCACCAACTTTATGCATTAATTCACATACCTAGTGAGTTGTATTCATTTTGAACCTCTCTTATCCATGTACTAAGTTTTATCTCTTTACTCAATTTCACTTATTGACACAATTTTGTCTTTGATTTTGATATGTCTTAAGTAAAGACTTATATATGCACATTTCACTTGCAGGACACATAATGGATCATGCTTCACATACTCAGATCTAGATTCACAGGCTTCACCTCTTAGGTAAGTTTAGATATGCTTATTTTTCCTTTATCCTATTCATTTCATTTTGATTCATTTCTATAATAAAGAGGGGGAAAATTTGATCACCTAAAAATGACACTTGAGTGCTAAGAGTGCTACTTGAGACCACCTATTCATAGCTTAGCCCTAGATCTATCATAGGGCCAATTTTCACACTTATCCAACCTTTGTGCAGGCCATAAGCATTCGTAAATTAGTCCTAAACCCTCAATATTGCATCATGGCCCTTCGTGCCTTAGGTTTTGCCACCTAGACATAGTGCCATAATAGGTATAGTAGAGCCACATGGCGCTAGTGTCCCAATATTGGTGTTATTGTCCTTTCCCTTCTTTTTCCATAAATAGATATCTTTTCAAATCTTAGACCTCTTAGGGTTAGCCTAGACCTCTTTTAGCACCTGCATAAGAACTATAACAATATATATACATGAATTTTAGCCCTCTAACCACTAGATGGAAATCAGATGTAAATTACATATCAAAACTTAGAACAAGTTGTGCATAATTAAGGTTATCAATTCCTATTCTGCCCTACTTCTACATACTACCATCTAAAACATTATTAAGCTCACATTACTCAGATTTCTACTCTTAAGCACATTTAAAGCACTCAGGTCTATAATCATATTAGTTTCAATTGCACTATCACTTAGATGGGGAGAACTACATTGGGCTTGATCCCTCTTCAGAGTACTAGTATGTGGGCAACTCTCATCATAACAGGGTGTTGAAGATGTCCAACCTACCCCACTAATTAACACACTTTTCTACTTGTATCAACTAGATGCCCTAGCAATATAAAAGACTAGGGTTTGATCATAAAATTAGTCAAAATATGCCATTTAGAAGGTTTTATAACTCATGCACATAGGAACAAACCTTATAGATCTAGACATAGGTGCACCCAAAAGCTTAGAATAGTCTTGCATAGAGGACACTACTGCCAAGACAAACACACTAGTGCCACATGGTGTTACTATCCAATTAGGGTGATACTATACTTAAGGGGTTTTGACACTTGGATCTTGTTTGCAACACTTAGACCAAGCTCTACCTCAGTTTTCAGCCTCTAGATCATCCATCTCAATCATTTTCCAACTAAGTTCTTATTTACATTATTTATTGCTATTTTTAGAAAGGTAAAATTTAGTCAATTTTGTAACAAATCAGTCATTGTATTTATTTCATATTTCTACCCTAATTAATATAATCAAATTTTTAAAAACATAGGATTTAAATTATTCTAAGTCCTAAAAGGTTAAAACAATCAACAACAATTCTAGTGAGGAAGATGAATACGTGTGGTTGAATAAAAATTGGTGATGCAAGTGCATGAAAAAGAGGTGGTACACAAGGTGGATGACATGCCACCCAAATATGTCACATACCATTTAAAGCATGAAAATTTATATGGGGAGAAAAAAGTAATTAATGAGATAAGCATAATATCTACCATGAGCTGCTCAAGACTATACAAACTAACATCTATTTAGAGGAGGAACCTAAGATCGCCATGGTTGGTGATTATTGGATAGACAAATAATTGGATCGAATCATCGATCTCCGACATGAATTTAATGAAATGTCTCTGCATGGCTATAAAAAAAATGTGTGTAACCCTATTTTGGTAAAATGAAGATCAAACTCTTAGATGGTGTTGACTTCATGAGATGAACCCAATTTTGTGCACAAAGATGAAAGAACAAATAGATAACATGTTGGCCACTAGATTAATTAATTTACTAGAATATTCTGGGGTGAGTCCCATGTTCATTATCATAAAAAATATGGTCACATTTAGATATGCATTTATTTTTGACTTCTTAACACATGTGTTACCAACCCATTTCCCAACTTCATTCAATGCATAAATTTTAGTAGGGATTGTGGGTGGCGAGATATATGCCTTCATTGATGGGTTATCTTAGTATTTCTAAATCTATATTTAAGAGGAAAATCCAAAAAAAACATTCAAAAATGAATGGGGCTCATTTACCTATAATGTCATGCTTTTTGGGATAATGAATGCACTTGTCATGTTCACACGATTCATTTTAGAGGATTTCAAGGACTTTATTCATTATGTCCTCTAGGTATATCTTGATGATTAGACAGTTTATGGATTGGTCAAAGAACACCACACCAATTTATTCTTGATGTTTGGGCATCACAGATAGTTGTAAATTTTCCTAAATTTGAAGAAATACTTTTTTTATACACCGTTTAAGACTCTAGTTGGCTATGTCATTTGTAAAGAGGGCATGCTCGTCAATCTAACTAATATTTCTATTATTTTTCAATTAAAAGCACCAACCACAATGGATTGTTGCATGCATTTCTTGGTCACAAAGGTTATCATTGTAAGCGCATTAGGAACTATGCAAAAAACTTTGCATTGTTGAAAGAGTTGTTGCACAAAGATAACACATTTTTATGGACCGAGAATCAACATGAGGAATTTGACACTCTCAAGGAGAAGATCGTGAGTGCATCAATATTATGATTTCCAGAATGGAACCCCCCATTCCATGTCAATTTTAACACATTAGGAATAACTATTGGAGCCATTTTGGCACAACTAGGGGATGATAAAATTGATCATCATATATACTTCTCTAGTCAGAAGCTCACTCTAAACAAGTAGAACTACACAATAACTGATAACAAAGTGTTTATGATGGTATATGCACTTCAAAAGTTATGATAGGACCTTATGGATATACCATTTGTTTTCTTTATGGACCATGAAGCACTCATATATCTCAAAAACAAGCCAATCTTCCACAAAGAGAATTTTCCAATGGAACGTTTTCTTTAAAGAATTCTAGTTTTGAATAGTTGTGAAATCGAGCAAATAAAATTTTGGCCCAAATCTATATCTTGAATTACCACACAATAAAATGAGAAAAACATAGAGTATGGCATATCATATGTCCAATTATATAAGATACAATGAGTTCCTGAGGATCTCACTGCTATCACCACATTCCTCACTTTAGGTGTTTCTTCAAGTGATTGGAAAGCAAAGAAAAAGAAACAAATGGTAGTTTTCATAACACCTTACCAATTGATTGGTGGACAAATTTATATACTATGAATGGATGAGGTTTTATAGTGTTGCATTGTAGAGCATGAACATGTTTAGGTTTTGTGTGAAGGGAACAAAGAAGTTGCAGACAATCATGATGTTGGTGAGGCCACCATAAGAAAGATTTTGTTTTCTAGCCTATGGTATCCAACATTGATCAAATTCATAAAATACTATGCCAAAAAATGTGATGTTTATCAATGGATTGGTAAGCCCAACTGATGTGATGAGATGCCAATGATTCTAATTACTAATAAGGAATTGTTTGAGAAGTGGGAGATTGTTTTTTTAAGACCAATCTCTCCATCCATGTATAGAACTGGTACGCATTATATTATCATAACAACATATTACTTGATAAGGTGGGAAGTAGCGATGCCAACCAAAAAAATTATTATGGTGACACTAACATATTTTATTTAGGATAATATTATTGGTATTTATGGATGTCCCTTGAGCTTAACTAGTGATCTAGGTACACATTTTATGATCATGCACCATAAGATTACCCCTTACCATTCTTAGGTGAACGACATTGTTAAAATGTTTAACAAGATCATTAGCCAAACATTAATAAATATTTGTGACATGTGGCACAAGGATTGGGATGATCAAATTTTTGTGGTATTATAGGCATATCATACCACTTATAAGTGCCTGAACCAATCTACACCTTTCTAGTTAATCTTGAAGATGAAAACAAATTTTCCCTTAGAATTGTTTGTACACTTTCTCCATATTGCATGCATTGGTTAGTTTGATGACAAGGATTATCTTAACGTGCATGTCAAAGAGATCATGAAGCTCGATAAGAAGCTCATTATAGTGAGGTGGACCCAAACAATAGAGAAGGCTAGGCAATAAGCTTTACATGATTATCACATCAAAGGGAAAATATTGGATAAGTGTGCACATGTTTTGTTGTATGATTGTAAATATCTGAAGCACATAGGAAAACTCCAAATTATTTGGATGGGTCCAAACATGATTCATGATATTTTGGAAAGTAGCACATGCAAGTTGTGAAATTTAGATGGTGAGATGATCCCTAGGAATTTCAATGCAAGTAGGTTCAAACTTTTTAAAATCTAATTTCTAACTAAGCTATGACAATAAGGCATATGCCATTATTTCTTAGTTATTATTTTCTAGGTTAATCTATTTTTGTTTGTACTTTTTACAAATAAATGCATAGAGTTTGTTTTTGCACCATTAGAGTAATAATAAAGTGGACAACCTTGTAAGGCTAGTCAAATAATTTGAGCAAGGGCTTTCATTAAAATATTTACACAAAACATAAGTGATTCTTGGAGAATGTTGTCATGCCATTTTGCTTATAAAGCATGTACATCTTCAATTCATCTTTTGAAGTTGTGTGTTAAGTTTTTTTTTATATAATTTAAAGTTTTTTTGTATAATTTTCATGTGCACAGGTAACATTTAGTCCCACAAGAACACCATCATCCTTCACGTATGATTATTTTCCAAGACATTCTTCATGAATGTACTAGTTGCACAAGGCATTAATTGCACTTGTTTAGATGAATATATTGGATATATGCATCATGATATAGGCCCAATGAGGGTAAGTAAGTTGGTGATTTGGATAACCTAACACATATTTAGTGTGGGGTAGGTTACACAGGTTGCAATAAGGCTCAAATTAGTACATAAAGGAAGAAAAATTGGTTGACATGATAAAAAATTCAACCAAGTGTCCTAATACATGAGGTATGTGGGGAAAGGAAATTCGAGGCATTCCTAGGAATGTAGGGAAGAATAGAATGTGTAGGTCACTCCTAGAAGGGGTTACACAAAATAAGATAAGGAATGATGTCACCAATAGTTTAAAAAGGTATGAAAGTGACACTAACTGATAGTAATAGTATGGCTTATGATTTTAGGACAATTTAAATGTCAATGGGCATTACAAATTACCTACCACAAGTAATTTTCACCACTATCATTTTTGAATAAATTGAGATCCGTAAAACACATAACAAACAAAGCAAACAAGGCAAGTTGAATTCAACTTGTATTTGACAAAAGCAAGGTATTTAGGAATAAAATTTGTTTCTACAGAGGTTTGTGATGAGATTACAAAAAAAAATTAAGTGAAGAATGCAAAGAAAATATAGAGTTAAAGGAAAATAGGTTTTTTAGTTGGAGCAACTGCCAATAATGAGTCAAGAAGCTTGAAGTTAAGGCTAAAAACTAGTATTACAACTGTAAGGTTTTCAAAAACATGACAAGATTAGGGACTTCAGAAGAACCAATAGTCCAAGGGTGTGTTAGAGAGGTTTTTGCATGAGGATGTCACCAAAGAAGTATCAAACCACTAGGGCATTGACCAAAAAGAAGTGTACAAAATACATAAGGCTATCATCTATTTATGTGATAGTCATCAAATAAGTACATGGAGATGTACAACCTTTATAAATATAGTACCTCAAGGCATGCTTTTGCAGTGAAGAGTGGGAATAAAAGGTCCCAAAATTTAAATTGGATGATTACAACCACCAGAGGGGGAAGAACTAACAAGATTTGATGAAGGATTGCATAGGGTCAAATAGGACGTTAGGAGAGGATGGAATGATGCAGATAAATGTGAAAGTATAATTGGAATTTGAAAAGATTGGCATATTACAATTATTTAAACTACCATACTTTGGAAAACCAAAAAGACTAGTTAGGTTTCTAATTTCATGCATCCACACAAAAAGATTATATTTTATTGGGTGTCAATATGAAACTATTTGCAAGCCAAATAAGCAAATCCACTAACTTTCCATGCTCAAGTGAAGACATTAAGGTAGCAATAGCCAACAACCAAGTATTGGAGAGGGTGGGCAAGCTACTCAATTCCAAAAAAAGGAAAAGTATACTTTCCCTATTGAGTTCATTATTGATTGAGCTACAATGGTAGTAGTGCACCTTGTCAACTCAAAAATTATATATGAGTGGTAGATGGGAAAGCATAAAAAATATCTCAATTTCACCCTAATTTGGATTGTAAAAACCTGATTAAGATAGAAACTTGAATGTAATTTAGATTAAAAAGTATGGTAGTTAAGAATGAATCTAAATGTAAATATCAAGACTAGTTTGACAAGTAGCATGTGCTAAATATATAAAGTACTAAGGAGATCAAGATACTTAATTTTATTGATTCAATGACTAACTATGATTGGATTTTGATAGTGCAAAGAGGATGGAAGTAGGCTTGGGAGTCGCTCAAATCTAGAACTGCTTTTCTATACGCACAAGATCACTAACATCAGGTTAGGGAGAAATTGTCAAGCCACTACATATATATCCAGTACTCTGAAGAGGGAATTCAAGCCACATGTAGTTCTTCCTCTTAATATGAATTTGAAATTATGCTCTTTTTCTATATGAATGCAACTAGAATCTAATTTTTTCTTCAAAATATTTTGCTCTTGACTTGGCTTAGTGTGTTTGGCTTATGACTACTCCTAGCGACTGATTTTTACTTTGATAAGTGTTGACCATTTTTGGTCCAATAGGCCAAAATCAGTCCCCTTCTTTCCCTGCCATTCTGAGCTAGTTCATTTTTTGATTTTGTACAAGTCTTGAAATTTCTATGAACTCTGCAGGCCTATTTTTATGGACTCTACAGGGCTATTTCTATGGACTCTGTAGGCCTAATTTCTACGGACTCTAGAGGCCTATTTCTACGGACTCTAAAGGTCTATTTCTATGGACTCTACAGGCCTATTTCTATAGACTCTGCAGGCATGATTTCTACGGACTCTATAGGCCTATTTCTATGGACTTTGCAGGCCTATTTCTATGGACTCTGTAGGCATGATTTCTACGGACTCTACAAGAAAGAAACAAGTTCTCAACACTTAGGCGCAAAATGGACCATTCCAAGTGCCCTTGTAGAGCACAGGGGAACACTTTCAAAGAGACCAAAGAGAAGGCCGAAAGGGTAAGTTTTCCTTCGAAAAAGTGAACAAGGCAAGTTGGAATTCCCGCAGAAATAAACAAAACTAAGGTGAAGGCAGGAAATGATTTCCTTTGGACTTTTTGTCTGAAGGAATTCCTTTGGACAAAAATGTCTGAAGGAATATAGAGGAAGAGCCGTGAAAGAAAAGCTGACCAAAAAAGAGTAAGCGGGAAAGATAGAAGAAATCCTTCAGACAAAATGTTTGAAGGAATTCCTTCAGACTTTTGTCTAAAGGATTTCAGGACCAAGGACCCTGAAGGACCCTGAAGGGCAGGTGCCCTTGCGGGGGACTCTCGGCCCAAAAAGAAAGACACTTCTCCAAAGCTGGAAGGTCACCTTCCCTTCGAGAGGGTCCAAAGCAAAAGCCGAAGGAAAGGAAAACACTGAAGAAATTCTAAGGGGTGATGGGCTCAAAGATGTCAAAATCAAGCATGGCGAACTAGCCATTGGAAGTTCAAACGTCCAGTGACAGGTGCACAGATGTCAAATTTAAGGTGGTGAAATAGCCATTGATTTTGAAAAGTTGGAGGACAGGCCGCGAGTTGACTTAGCGACCCACCAAGAAGATAGCTCCCGAGGGCCAAAGGAGCCAAAAAAGACAAAGCCAAGAAGAGACAAAAGAGCCAAGCACAGGAATGGATAAAACAACCCAAGTGGCAAAGGAGAGGTGAGTTATTCCAGTGGTTGACATAGTGTCTACCAAGTGGTCATCAAGGAGCGCAAACAATAAATGACGTGCCCTATTTTCTCCACTTTGCATTTATGAGCAAACAAACCATGTGAATATCTTAAAGGAGCAGTCTTATTTGCAAAAAAAGAGGCACAACCCATGCTTTCACATTAATGTTTGAATGCCAAAGTCAAGACTAGTGATTACACAGCATGGTTCTAGCAGCCTCTTCTAGAAGGATGATATCAGCAACAGCGACTTCCTCTTCCCGATGCTATCAACGCACATGGGGCAGCTTGTAAAAGGGTGCCAAAGTCTTTTCCAAAGGGGTGCCTTTACTTCTTCTCTTTATATATATTTTAAACTTCTCATTTTGAGGAGAGATCTTCTTAGCCTATAAGGCAAAGCTCTACCCAAAAATCTCTTGACTTGTAAGGCAGAGCTCTACTGGATTTTACCTTGAATCAAGACTTAGCAATTTTTTACCTCCATTTTAACTTGCAGTCACGCATATGTCTATGTTTTCATTTTATGTTAAGTCATTTTATTTTATGCTTTCATAGAATGATTCCATCATTTCTAGTGCATTGTGAAGCTTCTTCTTCTGCAAGTCTACCAGAAGTGTCTACAATAGGAATATAGGCGCATGTGAACAGGCTGCCATAGAGTGTCTCAAAACACCTCTAGTAGTTCTTACTCACTGTATCTCCATAGACCCCTGACTCACTGATACAGAAGGTTTCCCATATCAAATGAAGTGTATCTTAGCTTGTCCTTGGTGAAAAGTGTAGGTTCGAGCTAAGTAGATCAAATTTTTTGGTGTATCACCTTTTACTTTAGGTTTAGGTTCTGCTTTTCAATAATCCTTCTCCATTTTCAACCCCCCATTTTCATTTATTTGTTAGATGTAGGAAATCTAGGACCTAAAAGATACATCAAAGGGAGCTAGCCCTTATCTAGAGACTCTCCCCCCAGTTTTTCTAGGCCTATAGGTAAGAGGGAAGTTTCCATTATTGCACATGGAAGGCAGGAGCTCAGCCTCCTGTCAAGGGTGCAATCTACCACATCAACATTTTTTGGCACACCCAGGGGAACCAACTAGGACAAGTTTTGTCCAAAGAGTTGAATAATTTTGGTGTGTTCTTCAACCAACCAGCCTTTGGAGGATTTTTCATCAACACCAATGGTGACTTTGCGTTGAATCAGTTGGTTAAGCAGTCCTGGTGCCATCAAGAAATCACATTTTTTGTATAACTTTGGTGAAGCTCAGGCTGTCATGGAACCACCTCAAACTCTAGTGTTACTTCCCTCATTGTTGAAGGGTAACTAGGAGAGTTGTTTGAGGTGATTCCATGAATAGCCTGAGCTTGATCAAAACTACATGAAAGAAAACAAGGTCAATGGTTCTGAGTAATGGGATTATACATGCCAAATATGTTTTCAATTGAAGTATCTCTTCTTGTGCATCAGCAGACCCTTCCTAGTCTTCCTCAACTTCCTCAGGTCTCTCAACATGATGGCAAGATCCTAACTTGGAAGCAAATAGTGGAATCATGGGGCAGGAAGGAGAAGAAAGGTTTTGCTCAAAACCTTGAAGAAGACAAACCTGCTCCTACTCCTCATGATGATGCTTTTGACCTCCAAGAAAGGCTCTTTCAAGAAGATCTATCCAGGAGAATTGCAAATTTGGAGTCTAGAGCGAGATTCCTCAGCCAATGTGTGATGGATGCAGTAGTTTCCATGTCTGAATACACCCCATCTACACACCTCCAAGAGAGCTATCAGGCCACACCTGATATGGATGAAGTGTTGGCCAAATGGAAGGAGAATCATTCGAGTCTAGCTCAAGGACTGCCTCCTCTTCCACATGTTTTTAATCGTCAGCCTTCCACTTCATCCTTTCTCAAGGAGGAACCTATTTTACATGAGGCGAGTGAGGAAGAGAAGATCCAATCTGCAGCTTCCCAAGAGGCTATCATGGGCAACAATGAGGAGGAAATCATCATGGATGCTCCTGTTGAAGACATCAACAATGGAGAAGATGCAGGTCATGCATACATGCAGATGTTCCAACAATATGAGGAGGAACATAAGCGTGGTGAACTCTCTCCACCTTTGTTTGATGAACTTCTTTGTTGCTTTGATGAGGAGGATGACCATGCCGAGGAGCCTGAGTTGGAGGAGGATCAGGAGGATGCCTTTGAACATCTAGAAACTCTGGTCCTTGAGCAAGAAAAGGAGAGGCTGGTTCATCTTGAGGAAAGCCTTAAAGAATAGAGCTTTGAACAAAAAGGTGATGTTCTATGGGATGAGAAATCAGTTTGTGATTCCATTTCAGACATCACAACAATCACCCTTCTTCAAGAAAACCATGATGCACTGCAAAAGAGCTATGTAGATCAAGGGGCTTATGGGGATGAGCCAACAGCCATTGATTTCTTGGTGAAACACACTAGCATGCAGGACCAGTATTCAACAAGCTTCTAAGAACAAGAAGAGTACATATATGTTGGAAGCTTGTTTGATTCTAATCCACTTGGATGTAAGCCAATCAAGGTGGCATGCAAGAGGAGCAAGTCATCAAGTCTCCTTTCCATCTAGCCACTTGTCTAGCACCATAAGTTTCCTTGCCATGAAGGAGACTTAAGAAATTTTCCCTTGATCTAGGAGGGAGGCAAATATACCTGGTTAGTTGTACATAGTAGTTTGCTTTCAATTTTCTTTCCCTGTTTTCCCTAAGTGTTCTTTGCACAGGTAGTTTTCTTAGTTTTGTGTGTGTTTTCGTTTCCTTTGGGGTAAACCTTCGTGATTGATTCTTGGATATCTTAGGGCTATTGCTGACCTTTTTCAAGTTGCGTTCTAACTCCATGCCCAATGGATTTTAAGGCAACTAGTTTCTAAGCATAGCAGGCACAAATCCCCTAGGAGTCGCTAATTTGTTGACCATTTTTGGTCCAATAGGCCAAAATTGGTTCCCTTCTCTCCCTACTATTCTGATCCAGTTCATTTTTTTATTTTTCACAAGTCTTGAAATTTCTACAGACTCTGCAGGCCTATTTCTATGAACTCTATAGGGATGTTTCTACAGACTCTGCAGGCCTGATTTCTATGGACTCTGGAGGCCTATTTCTATAGACTCTGCATGCCTATTTCTACGAACTCTATAGGCATGATTTCTATGGACTCTGCAGACCTATTTCTACGGACTCTGCAGGCATGATCTCTATGGACTCTACAAGAAAGAGACAAGTTCTCAACACTTAAGTGCAAAATGGACCATTCCAAGTGCCCTTGCAAAGGGCAGGGGAACCCTTTGAAAGAGACCAAAGAGAAGGCCGAAAGGGTAAGTTTCCCTTCAGAAAAGTGAACAAGGCAAGTTAGAATTCTTGTGAAAATAAACAAAACTAAGGCGAAGGCAGGAAATGATTTCCTTCAGACTTTTTGTCTGAAGGAATTCCTTTGGACAAAAATGTCTGAAGGAATATAGAGGAAGAGCCACGAAAGTAAAGCCGACCAAAAAAGAGTAAGCAAAAAAGATAGAAGAAATCCTTTGGACAAAATGTACGAAGGAATTCCTTCAGAATTTTGTCTGAAGGATTTCAGGACCAAGGAGCCCGAAGGACCCCGAAGGGCAGGTGCCCTTGCGGGGGACTCTCAGCCCAAAAAGAAAGACACTTCTCCAAAGCTGAAGGGTCACCTTCCCTTTGGGAGGGTCCAAAGCAAAACTCGAAGGAAAGGAAAAGGCCAAAGAAATTCCAAGGGGTGACAGGCCCAAAGACATGAAAATCAAGCACGGTGAACTAGCCATTGGAAGTTCAAAGGCCCAGTGATGGGTGCATAGACGTCAAATTTAAGGCGGTGAAATAGCTGTTGATTTTGAAAAGTTGGAGGATAGACTGCAAGTGAACTCAGCAACCCACCAAGAAGATAGCCCCCGAGGGGCGAAGGAGCCAGAAAAGACAAATCTAGGAAGAGACAAAAGAGCCAAGCACAGGAATGGACAAAACAACCCAGGTGGCAAAGGACAGGTGAGTTATTCTAGCGGTTGACATAGTGTCCACCAAGTGGTCATCAAAGAGTGCAAATAGTAAATGACGCACCCTGTTTTCTCCACTTTGCATTTATGAGCACACAAATCGCATGAATATCTTAAAGGATTAGTCTTGTTTGCAAAAAAAGAGGCACGGCCCATGCTTTCACATTAATTTTTGAACGCCAAAGTCAAGACCAACGATTACACAACATGGTTTTAGCAGGCCTCTTCTAGAAGGATGATATCAGCAATAACGACTTCCTCTTCCCGATGCTCTCAACGCACATGGGCTAGCTTGTAAAAGGGCACCAAAGTCTTTTCCAAAGGGGCACCTTTACTTCTTCTCTTTTTATAAATTGTAAAATTCTCATTTTGAGGAGAGATCTTCTTAGCCTGTAAGGCAAATCTCTGCCCAAAAATCTCTTGACTTGTAAGGCGGAGCTCTGCCAGATTTTACCTTGAATCAAGACTTAGCAATTTTTTAACTCCATTTGAACTTGCACTCACGCATATGTCTATGTTTTCATTTTGTGTTAAGTCATTTTATTTTATGCTTTCATAGAACGATTCCATCATGTCTAGTGCATTGTGAAGTTTCTTCTTCTGCAAGTCTGTCAGAAATGTCTATAGTAGAAATATAGGCGCATGTGAATAGGCTGCCATAGAGTGTCTCAGAACACCTCTGGGTGTTCTTCCTCCCTGTATCTCCACAGACCCCTGACTCATTGATACAGAAGAGTTTCCCATATCAAATGAAGTGTATGTTAGCTTGTCCTTGGTGAAAAGTGTAGGTTCAAGCTAAGTAGATCAATTTTTTTGGTGTATCACCTTTTAATTTAAGTTTAGGTTCTACTTTCCTTCTCCCTTTTCAACCACCCCCCTTTTTCATTTATTTGTTAGCAGTAAGAAATCTAGGACCTAAGAGATACATCAAAGGGAGCTAGCCCTTATCTAGAGACTCTCCCCCCAGTTTTGTCAGGCTCACAGGCAAAAGGGGAGTTTCCATTGTTGCGCGTGGAAAGCAAGAGCTCGGCCACCTGTCAAGGGTGCAATCTACCACATCAACAATAAGATTATGACAACTTTATTTAATGTGCAATAGTGTATAGCTGCTTGATATATAAGTGACAAGTGAGTAATAAGTATGGGTTTGATTTTATTTATATGAGTCCATTTGGATAATTTTTCATGCCACTAATGCGCTAGGCAAATAGGCTGACCCATAATGTCAGGATCTAGAAAGCACAATTGATTACTTTTCTATAAGCAATTAAACATGGAATTGAACCAGAATGATTAAGTAACTAGAAACTTGAAACAACAAAGAATATGAGAAACAATACTATATGTATTAACACTCTTCTTGAATACAATAAAGAAATCTTCCTCTCTTCCTCACACCTCTTGGGTGTACAGTATTCCACTCAAGAGTTCTCTCTCTTTTTCTCAACCACAACTAACTCAACACCCTGAGTTGTTATCCCCTCCTTGATAGCTTCAGCTGATCTCCTTGACCTTACACCTTGCAGATCTCCTTTGACCTTGCTTTCTTGCTTCAATGCTTTACTTGCCTTAATTACAATACATGCCTCATGGGTCTCTTAAATAGGATCTCAAGCATACAATAATTAGACTTCTAATTACAATAATTAGAAACACAGACTCAAGACTTAAATTAGTCTTTAACATGCAAACACTCTCAGACCTCTTAAAATTAGACGAGTCTAATTTTGGAAACGCGTTCTGGAAACACATGCAAACACATGCATACGCATAGGTGACTAACATTGATTTCTATTAGTGTGCTCCTGACCGACGTCGGCCGATCCCTGGTCCTTGCCTGACTGATGTTGGCAATACTGTCGATGTCGGTTACTGGTTGAACTCAACAACCTCCTAATTAGCATCCTAGTGAAGCTTTTAGCTCCAAAACTTAACAATCTCCCACTTGGAGATAAACAACTGCACCTGTACAATAACCTCCACTAACCATCTCAGGCACCTCCATATTCAAGCTCAATTTTGAAGACCAACCACCACACACCCTGTGATGGTACACCTATCATCCAAGTAACCTGCCACATCTAAACCTACATACCATGTAGAGAAGTGCTTGACCCTGCATAAATACCTACTACTGGTCCCTCTCAAATACCTGAGAATCCACTGAACTGCTCTCCAGTACTCCTTTCTCGAATTGGCTCAGAACTTTTTGACAACTCCCACTGCTTGGGAAAACTCAGGTCTAGTACATACCATGTACTTAACCTCATCATGTGAATTGGGACACTATTCTATGAACTGTCCATTCATAGGTGTGCTAACATGTTCTACATCTTGCATCTTGAAGCTTGCCACTGCCTTATTCACACAATCATCCTGACATAACATCAACCTATGATCTTCCCTGTCTCTAGACATACTTATGCCAAAGAATCTTGCTGCTCTCAGATTCTTCATGACACCCATCTAAACTAACTTTATCTTTAGCTCAACAACTCTCTGAATGTGTAACTCTGCAACAAACATACACACTACAGTAACAGGATAATGTAGCTAATATTATCCAACCTGGTAAAAGAAAACACAATGGTTAAACCTCTATTGTCCTACAGCCTACTCAAGACCATATACCCTAGCCTTCTGTCTCACGTGTCCATCCACTCTTTTCTCTAACTTGGGAATCCATTCATCTGTCAGTGCTTTTATCCCAACTGGCAACTCTACTAGAACTCTCACTTGGTTCTCTTCCAAAGAATTCATGCCATGCTCCCACTATTTCCTGGATTCTACCTGCATTGCCTCTTCACGTCTTCCTGGTTCTTGACCATCAGTAAGCAACTAGTAATATAAAGAAGGTGAACAATGAATATGAGGTCCACTTACCCTTTCATTCCTCCATATGGGCGTTTGAGATTCCTTAACAGCTTGTTGTCCACCCAACATCCGTTCCAGTGACCGATCTCGGCCATCTCTCAGTCTGCACCTGACTAGCATCGATTCCATGCGACTAATCCATCTGTCAACATCAGTTTCCCTTGACCGACGTTGGTCTCCGCCTGCCCGACACTACCGACTCTGCTGGTCTGCACATGATCGATGTCGGTACCTACCTGATCGACGTCGATTCCATGTGACCGATGTCGGTAACTGTGTTTTCCTGTAAGTGATGACTTTTTTACCTATGAGCTCATCTTGGATCAAAACCCTATCCATACTGCCCTGCTCAAAATTATTCAGCCCCTTTGACTGATCTCTGTCCATCATCTCCTCTATAAACACCAAGGCTTCCCTGTTCTTGTCAAAAACATCAAATTTCTATTTCTTGCAATGAACTCGATCTATGCCCTCCGAATCTGAACTCATACCCTTTGACTCAAGAACGTCCATTCCCTTCTTATTCATGTGACCAAGCCTACTAAGCCACATCTTCGAATCTAGAGCTAAAGTAGATAAACCAGAAGTAGAATCAGTAATACAAATAGATAGATAAAGAGTACCTACTTTCTTACCTCTTGCTAAAACAAGTGCACCCTTGGAAACCTTCCAAGAATCCGCTGTGAGGGTTACTGTGCATCTCTCATCACCCAAATTTCCTACAGAAACCAAACTTTGCTTCAGGACTGGGACATGCATAACCTCCTTCAACACCCATGTGTTGCCCGTCTACAATTCTAGCTGCACTTTCCCTTTGCCAACCATTTGACAAGGCGTACCATCCCCTAAATAAAGCTCTCCAAAGTCTCCCTGGACATATTCATGGAACAAATCTCTATTTGGGGTTGCATGAAAAGAAGCACCAGAATCTAAAACCCATGATTCTACCTGACTATCCAAAGAAAGTATGAGAGCATCTTGTGCCACAATACGTACATATTTTGCTTCTTCATTACTTTCATGTTGATTTTCTTTATCCTTCAACAAAAAATCTTTCTTTGTGTGTCCTCTCTTTCCACAAAACCAGAAGGTGATACCTCCATTTTTGGATTTGGATCTCTTTCCCATCTTTGACCTTGATTTCCCTTGCTCGACCTTCTCTCTTTGCCTTCCCCTGCTTTCAGCACTTAGAGCACTCCCTGATGATTCACCTGTGCTTTTCCTACGAATTTTTTCATTCAAGATTACACTAACCACATCATCAACTTTTAAAATTTTAGAAGCAGACACAGTATTACTTACTGCCATTACCAAACTATCCCAACTTTCAGGTAAAGAGCATAAGATTAAGAGAGCCTTTATTTCATCATCAAAAACAATATTGACTGAAGCTAACTGGTTTACCAAACCATGGAAATCATTAAGATGACTATATACTGATCCACCTTCTTGCATTTGCAAAGTAAATAACTGCTTCATAAGAAATACCTTATTTGAAGCTGAGGGCTTTTCATATAAATTTGCCAAAGATTCTATCAACTCTTCCGTTGTCTTACACTGTGATAAGTTAGAAATCACAGATGATGCAAGGCTCAACCTTATGGATCCCAGAGCCTTCCGATCAAGAACACTCCATTCTTCATCTTTCATATATGTGGGCTTGCATGCAACCCCACCCAACGGTAAGTACAAATCTTTCTGATATAGACAATTTTCTATTTGCATCCTCTAATGTTGATAATTCTTGCCATTAAACTTCTCCATTCGTAGCTTACTTTCTTCTACCATTGCTTTACTCCCACTCAATCAAAAACCCCTGAGAATGACCTGTAATCAAATAATAACCTGCTCCCTGCAACCTTGCTCTGATACCACTTGTCAGGATCTAGGAAGCACAATTGATTACTTTTCTATAAGCAATTAAACACGAAATTGAACCAGAATGATTAAGTAACTAGAAACTTGAAACAACAAAGAATATGAAAAACAATACTATCTGTATTAACACTCTTCTTGAATACAATAAAGAAATCTTCCTCTCCTCCTCACACATCTTGGGTGTACAGTATTCCACTCAAGAGTTCTCTCTCTCTTTCTCAACCACAACTAACTCAACACCCTAAGTTGTTATCCCCTCCTTGATAGCTTCAGTTGATCTCCTTGACCTTGCACCTTGCAAATCTCCTTTGACCTTACTTTCTTGCTTCAATGCTTTACTTGCCTTAATTACAATACATGCCTCATGGGTCTCTTAAATAGGATCCCAAGCATATAATAATTAGACTTCTAATTACAATAATTAGAAACACAGACTCAAGACTTAAATTAGTCTTCAACATGCAAACACTCTCGGACCTCTTAAAATTAGATGAGTCTAATTCTGGAAACGCGTTCTGAAAACACATGCAAACGCATGCACACGCATAGGTGATCAACGTCAGTTTCTATCAGTCTGCTCCTGACCGACGTCGGCAATATTGTCGATGCCGATTACTGGTTGAACTCAGCAACCTCCTGATTAGCATCCTGGTGAAGCTTTTAGCTCCACAACTTAACACATAAGACTTATTTTATTTTGAAAAATTGTCTTTGTTGGGTGAGGGATAGTAACATCACCCTGAATGCATTTTTGTCAACAAAAATTTATGAACCTAACATTAGTGTCCAGGAGTTGGGAATGTGGATTAGATGATTTGGATATGTCTAAGTAAGATATTTAGCTGATTTGACACAGACTAAGAGGTTCTTATAAGTGGTTGGTGAATAAGAGGTATATATGTGTGCACAAGTCATATATGGTAAATGTAATTAAAAAGTGACATTTTCAAGTGTATAATACCAAATTTTAATATAAATAGTATCTACAACACACATTGAATGGGTGCACACAATGTACAATTCAATATTTCCAAGTACTTAGCTCATGAGATCATAGAAGATACAGATCTACCCAAACAACTGGTGATATGTTTGAATGGTGCACGATTTTGATTCTTTTCATGATTAATGAAGTTGGCATTCCCAAGGGCTATCATAAAGGTTTTTGGTCTTATTGAGTATGGCACAAGTCATCTATCTAGAGCTATCAATAACATGTTTTTGCTAGTTTCATTAAAAAAACTACAAGATTATGATGGATAGATGGATTGATGACCTATTGGTTCTTTCAACAATGAATGACACGTAACTCGAACCTTTCTTGAGGTATATGAGGGATATGTTGAGTTCACAATAATGAGATATCATTAAATCACAAATTTTTTTTCTAAAATATACTGACATACTAAAGTCCTCGTAAGTGCTTTGATATGAACCATTGAAATATGTTGTAAATGAATTATTGGACATTGATGATTAAGTATTGTATATATTGAAGGTGTAATTATAGGATTCATAACTCCAAGAGTTGTGAATCAGGATGTTGAAGCTATATATGAAAGGATAGAAGGAACCATAACTGAAGGTGGTGAAATAGTAGTAGATGTCACATGAGGATGAATGATTCACTTTTTAGAATTGATTTAGATGACATCTCATGTTTTTTATGATGTGGGATAGGTAACTCAAAAGATGTATCACAAATACTATGCAATTTTTCACTATACACAAACTTAATAAAATGTAGTGTGGATAGTATTGATCTCATTTGATTTAGTTATGGGCATTCAAGTAATAGATTATATACATCAATATTTGAAATGCATAAAACCAAAATAATAAGGTCTTAGGACCTACTACAGTTGGTAATGTAATACCACCAAGGGGTGTATGTGTAATACCATCATAACTCCCAAATATCATAGTCCTACCAAGTAAATCTCACTATATGTTACCTTAGACTATCTAGAAATGACATTGTTATTAGATTTTGACATGAACCATTCTAAACCAAATATCCATGTGTGATCGAAGGGTGTGAATCCATAAAATAATGTATGTATAGAGGCCCATTCCTTGAATAATCATGTGGAATGTTATGGTGATAGAATATGGTATACTTGATTGTGTTTAGACTGCAATAGCTAAGTCAATTATATTTTAAAGTCCATGATCTATTGAACATAAATGACTCATATAATTTATTGTTTTTAGATTACAATATATATACTTTACCTTTCCCCCAATCCATCCCATGCCTTTAAAATTGAAACATTGTATCTTCACCATTAATCACACTCGTTCATTATTTTTAATATTTTTATAAAATTATACCTTAATAGATAAAGCAATGATACACTTTCCCATCATTTACATTAAACTACCAAAAAAATCAATTAAAATTAAAATTTCAAATCATACGATATATTCCATCTTTAAGATGAATTAAAACACATAACACAATATGAAGTGAAGGATGTAATTGATTCTCAATTTAATCATATAATAATGTTCAAGGCTCATATCCTTGTTGAACGTTCTCAATTGGTGTGATCTGAGGTTGTGTAGTGGCACCAATATGCATTGTAATATTCACCTTTGGTTCTTGTATTTTTCAACTTTCCTCCTTTGGCATCCATTTTACCTGCTAGGCATACGATGTTGATCATCTCTGCACTTTTCTTTGACTTATCATTTTTTTTTTTTTTGGTGTACACATTAGGGCAATTTTTGGTTATGTGCTCACCTTTTCAATACCTACAAGTAGGGAAATTTAGGCAATCTCTTTGATAATGTTCTCTAGAACCTCAATTA
The DNA here is from genome assembly GCA_037957365.1 of Torreya grandis. Classification (NCBI taxonomy): domain Eukaryota; kingdom Viridiplantae; phylum Streptophyta; class Pinopsida; order Cupressales; family Taxaceae; genus Torreya; species Torreya grandis. Next base: position 1,654,140 of record JARHVA010001202.1, read on the forward strand.
TAACAAGTGCATGGTAGAAATTGTCTACCACCTCATCCACGATGGGTGCACTACCCACCATCCTGCCCTTGGTTCTGGTTGGAAGGACCAATTGTTGTTTGAAACACTCCCCTTTCACGTGCCTCATGGATATCGTCTATCACCTTACAATCTTTCGTATTGTGGGTAGAGGCCTTATATATCTTACATCATAAGGATACTTTTTTTTGGGTTACCCATTACAACAGAGGAAATTTTCACACATCATGTCCCTTATGACAAATGTCATAAGACTCAAGAAGTGATTGGGATTTTTTATTTCTATGCCCTTCTACTTCACAACAATGCACTATATACCAGTATGTGTTTCATGTGCACTATTGGTAGTGAGCTTTGTAATTGTGAGGTCATGCAGGTAATTTGTGCCTCCATAAATGGACTAACACCCATGTGTACACTCCCCACAACGTATACCCTCAATGTTGCCTCCAACAATTCACACCAATCCAAAAAAGTATTCATTGATAATTTGAATTTGAATGGTAATAGTAGTCCTTCAAGAAATCATTGTGCATGTTGTATGAGGCGAATCTCAAAATATAACTTTGAAAAAATGTCTTGAATATAGAGCTATAGGCATGGACACTCTCAATCAACTCCTACTTAATCTCCTTTAAAGTAGAGATACTGTGGTTTTCAAACTCTAAGATATTGAATTCCTATAAGAATGCTTGCTTCAATTGGTCACAGTCTACGATGAACTAATTTAGGTCATATTTGCAGTACTAGATATGTTCATAATCTAATAGTGTTGTATCAAAATGGATTGTTTTCCTCTAGTGCACTAACCTCTTAGCTCACCATTTGAGTTCACACTTATGCACATGTTCTACTTGAGTTTATACTTATGCATGTGCTCTACTACTCCCCTATATTATACCAAACTCAAAGACATCTCATAAATAACCTATTGAGGATAGATCAGTTAACTATTGGTGCAATTGGAGCACTCAACATTGCTTGAGAAATTGACCCTTGGACACCACCTAGGTTGCCTCCTCCTGATCCCATCACATTTCCACCTTAGATAGGCATTGTGGCCCCTGTGCTAGCCCTAGATTGTGATGCAATTGGATTGACACCTTAGTTTGTTGTAGCAACACCAAAGGTCATGTTTCTTCTTGAGGTAATTACTACTTTTATGAGAAGGTGAATTTCCACCCCCTGTTGATGGTATTCCCAACATAGTTAGGATCTTTATCTATGTGGCTTTTATCAAGACTGGTTCTAATGGTTTATAAGGTACTATTTGCTGGAGAATACTCTTTTCTTTCTCTTGTTTCCTAAACTCAACAGTCAAAAACAAATCAACACAATCTTCACCTATTTTTGTCTATTCAAGAAACACACTAGATTGTGCTTCAAGTAGACCTTAGGTGGGTACTTCATCTCCTACAAAAAATTCAAAACCCTTATATCTCTAACCTTCTTCAGCTACTTCCTAAATGTTTACTTTCTCGTTGATGCATGCTTGAGCCAAAGGAGGAGATTGAAGCAAGAAGGTGATCACTTGTTGTATACCAAGGGTTCAAGTTTGAAGAACTTGCACCAACCTTTAAATATTCATTGATTTATTTTTAGAACAACCCTACAAAGAGTCATGTGATCAAAGAAAATATTGGAAATCTTGAGGATATAAGGCATGAGGACTCCTTGATTCAAGCCCATAATTATTGGCACCAAGAGGTATGGGATTTCGGTAATTTTTTGAGTTTTACAAAAGTTCTCAATTCTGATTTTGAAATCTTTATGGCTGATTCCATGGGAATAAATAAAAAATTAGAATTGTTTGGGGTATGGAAGAATATAGGCATGCATAGATTGACATTGAAATTTTGGCTTACAAAAAGAAGCTTCTTATTTGAATACCATGGTATTCACAAGTTTGGGGGTGTGGAAGACATCTAAACCCATGTCTATTCAACAAAGAAAGATGAGCATTATGATGGCAGCCAAAGGGATGGAGATATTGTGTTGGCAAAGGGAGGCAAGCATGCTAAGCACAAGCTAAAGTATGGAGGTCTTCTAAATTTGTTTTATCACTAGATTTTGGTCACCATGAGCAACATGCCAAGATGGATGTTAGAGGCCTTAATTTTGATATGGTTGATAAGTTATTCATTCTATACATTCAAATAAAATTCATAAGGGATCATATATGGGGTGTAGTGAATTTTAACGATTTTGTGAAGGGCCGATACACACAATTCACAAGTCACTCATTAGAACCAAAGTGTAAGTTTGTTTCCATGCAAGTAATTGTAGTCATTAAAGTGATAAATTTTCAGTTTGAGGCTACTTTTAAGGGACTTTCAATCACATTGTGTGAAGAGAAGTTCAAGGGGGCAATGTCCAAGAGAATGGAGAGTATGATGCATGAAGGAATCCATGTAGGGGTAGCAAGACAAGTGGAATTTTTTGAGTTGGAATAACCAACTCTCATGAAGAGAATAAGTCATATACATGGCATGTGGGGTGAATAAAAAGTGGTAAAAGGTTTCCCATACAAAAAATTCAATGTTGGGGGCATAGGGCAACCTCTAAGATATGAAGAGAACTTTCAAATTCTTCTTTATATGAGTTGGATTCTAAGGTATGATAAAATGTGGTTTCTAAGGCATCCTAGAGTGAACAAAGTTTTGTTGAAAAGAGCCAATGCTATTGATAGGACCTAAGTTCCCCAAAGCTCTATCACAACTTGTTAGATTTAAGAGCACACATGATTACCATTGTACAAGCAACTTAAGATTGCAGAAATAACCAGAAGAACAAATAACTATCAATGAGAAAACACATAGAATATGAGAGGCAAAACACAATTGTATTCAACTCATTACAAAGGAAATTACAATAAAGAGATCACACACTCTTCTTCCACCTCTGTGGGGCTTCCTCCTCAAGGGCTCCAAGTAATCTTCCCACCTGAGTAATCTTCTCTCATAGGTCACAACTAACAACTAACACAAGTTGTTGTTCACCTCATTGTACGTCCAGTACAACCGAGTACGAACCGGTACTCCAAGTAGATCTCACCATGATCCTGCCCTTGATGTATTGCTGTCACCTTGATCTTGCTTCCCCGCCGATCCTGTTCTGACCCTCGCATACACACATCCCTGCAGACCAACCTGATCTTAATTATCACATGTAGATCTCCACCATGATCCTGCAACACCCTACATATCAAACCTGATCTTACATACATGGGGAATCCTACTTGATTCCACCATGGGAAGAACTCTCCAAGTTCTACACTTGGGTTCTACAAGTTCAACACTTAACAATACAGCCCATGAGTCTATTATATAGATCTCATGCATACAATAATTAGACAAGCGGCTCAAAGACTCGAACTAGTCTTTAACATGCAAACTCTGCGTTCACTTAACTTACTGTTCGTCAACAACAGTTCTAACCACCACAGGTGACCGACGTCAGTCCCTGCCTTCTTGGAGGTGACCGACGCTGGCCGATCTCCTACCGATGTCGATTGCTTCTGTGCTTCCCCTGATCGATGTCGATTGTGGCTTGCCGACGTCGGTGACTGTCATGCTCAGAAATCCTCCATGTTTGCCTAAGGTGAAGCTTTTAGCTCCACACCCTAACAATCTCCCACTTGGAGATAAACAGTTGCACCTGTACCCATACCAGTACTCTATCTAATCTACATCATGGCTTGTATTCCTCTTCAAGCTCCCACTTGAAGACAACCCACCACACTCCTTGTGGTGTTAATCCTGTGCCTAAATTTCTTCATCCTCAGCTTACCTTCTTCTGCCATTGCTATACTCCCACTCAATCAGAAACCCCTGTGAGTAACCTGTAATCAACAAACCACTAACTAGATCTGGCCCATCTGTTAGTCAAACTCGCTCTGAGAACGTCCAACCTCGCTCTGATACCATTTGATAGGACCTAAGTTCCCCAAAGCTCTGACACAACTTGTCAGATTTAAGAGCACACATGATTACCATTGTACAAGCAACTTAAGATTGCAAAAATAACCAGAAGAACAAATAACTATCAATGAGAAAACACAAAATATGAGAGGCAACACACAATTGTATTCAACTCATTACAAAGGAAATTAAAATAAAGAGATCACACACTCTTCTTCCACCTCTGTGAGGCTTCCTCCTCAAGGGCTCCAAGTAATCTTCCCACCTGAGTAATCTTCTCTCATAGGTCACAACTAACAACTAACACAAGCTGTTGTTCACCTCATTGTACGTCCAGTACAACTGAGTACGAACCGGTACTCCAAGTAGATCTCACCATGATCCTGCCCTTGATGTATTGCTGTCACCTTGATCTTGCTCCCTCGCCGATCCTATTCTGACCCTCGCATACACACATCCCTGCAGACCAACCTAATCTTACTTATCACATGTAGATCTCTACCATGATCCTGCAACACCCTGCATATCAAACCTGATCTTACATACATGGGGAATCCTACTTGATTCCACCATGGGAAGAACTCTCCAAGTTCTACACTTGGGTTCTACAAGTTCAACGCTTAACAATACAGCCCATGAGTCTATTATATAGATCTCATGCATACAATAATTAGACAAGCGGCTCAAAGACTCGAACTAGTCTTTAACATGAAAACTCCGCGTTCACTTAACTGACTGTTTGTCAACAGCAGTTCTGACCGCCACAGGCGACCGACGTCGGTCCCTGCCTTCCTGGAGGTGACCGACGCCAGCCGATCTCCTACCGATGCCGGTTGCTTCTGTGCTTCCCCTAACCGACGTCGATTGTGGCCTGCCGATGCTGGCAACTGTCATGCTCAGAAATCCTCCATGTTTGCCTAAGGTGAAGCTTTTAGCTCCACACCCTAACAATCAGTTGTTGGGGAATCCAAGAACAAACACACTTGTTCTGATCCCACTTGTTAGGATCTTGCTCCTCAGAAAGAGCACAATATGATTACCAAACTTAAGCAATTAAATATGTGGAAATAACCAGAAGTACAAGTAACTAGAATTCACCAATAGCACAGAATATGAGAGACAATACACTATCTTGTATTAACATTTGTACAGAAAAGAATACAATAAAGAGACGCCACTCTCTTCCACCTTACAGAGGCTTCTCATACCTCAAGTGTACAGTAATTCTTCTTCAAAACACTCTCCTACCAAAAACGGTCCCAACACACAACTCACACACAGAATTGGTGTTCACCTCTCCAACTAGTCAGTAATAACCCTGTCAGTACCCAAGCACTCTATAGTACTTCAAGTTGGTCTCCCATGAACCTGCGACCTGCAATTCAACAGACCATACTTACAATGGAAGGATCTTCCTTGCCTTCCTTTCTAGCTCATAATGGAACTAAGAGAAACACACTCTTTGTTCTCTTCACTAGCACACTTTACAATACATGCCAATGGGTCTATAAATAGATCCCAGACTTGAACAATAACTTAGACTATTAGTTTACTATAATTATCCACGCAGCTCAAGACTCGAAATAGCCTTTACATGCAAACACTCCGTTCAACTAACTAACTGTTTGTGCAATGAACAGTTCTGGAACACACAGGCGAACGACGTCGGTCCCTGTCTAACTGGTGCTAACCGACATCGATTGACTTCTTGCCGACGCTGGTTGCCTTCTGCACTGATCATGACCGACGTCGGTCATGATGCCGATGCCGGTGCTTTTGGGTCTTCAGCAACCTCTTGTTTCTTCGTCTGCAACAAGTTGAAGCTTTTAGCTCCACAACCTAACAGCTATTGGGTTCCCAAGTTATGGAAAATTTTACTCAATTTCTATTTTCCTTGCCAATTTTGGAAATTTGTGTTTAAATTTGGTATGTTGGGGAATTAGAATTCCATGTTTGGGGAAAATTAAGAGATCTAAAAATGACTTAGGGATAAAATTTCAAGTACTTTCAGAAAATTCTAAGTATTATATGTCATTCCAGCCGATCATATAATTTGGAAACATGTTCTATAAAATGTCAATTCAATTGGTTAAAAATGCTCCAAGGTTTGAAACCAAAGAGACACTTGGTAATGATATTAATGAGGGAATAAATGGGCCACTTCCATTGAATATGTGTGCTTGGAACAAGGCAAAAAGGGGCAATGAATAACCCTCTACAAAGTCTAATTTTTCAAGAAAAGGTAAGTTTTTTTTTAGGGCAAAGTTTCAATTATTGCCTCACTCTTCCAAGGTAAGGAACGTCCACACTAGCTTTCAAAACCCTCAAGGTACACATAGAGGGCAGCCCTTTGATATTTTCTAAGTCTAAATTATTTCTTATGATCATGATGTCTCTTGTATGTAACATAGACACTATGGAGTTATTGGACAACACTTGGGTGATGAATAGTTTAACTCCAACAAATAATTGCAGGGTTATGGAAAATCAAGATAGTTGTGTGGCAAAGGATTTGGTTCACTCCAATGCTAAAGTATAAATGAATTGGTGGGTCAATGGTGGACTTGACATTCCTAGACATAAGTTTTTAGTTATTCAGGTGCATCATTGGAGGAATTTGAAGAATAAAATCAAGAGTTTATGCAGTTGTTATGAGTTGCATACAACATATTACACTTGGGGCAGCAAGATGGTAAATGGGAAAATCATGGGATGGAGGGTTATAAAGGTTGATAGGGGCTGCATTCTTCATGTCATTCATAATTTTATAGCCATACTTGCCAAACAAATATTGATCAACAACACCAAAGAGAAGGAGGAAATGATTGTTTTGACTAACATGTTTGCTTCATGTGCAGATAAGGACATAGGGGCAATCAAGGCCCTCACAATAGAAAACTATCTATCTAGAATACCATTTTACAGCCACCTTTGTGATGAAAAAATCAAGGATTTTCTTATTTCCAACATCTTAGGAGTATCTTTTGAACATGTGGTTTCAAGAGTGAGAGTTGACAACATGAGGTGCTACTGGTTCTGCATTTTCAATTTGCTTAAGCCACACAAAAAATTCATAGGCAGTTGTAGACGACATCACCAAGAGGGATCTTTTCTTTGGAAAGGGCCTAGATTCGAGTTTGACACAAGACCAACCATGGAGATAGCATTTTGGTTACTTCTATTGCTTGAGGACAAGCAATTTTGGACAGGGAGAATTGTCATGTCCCTCTTTTGATGGGGACATGGTGGAAAACCCTTAGCCTTTAAACCCTTCTCGGGGGCTAAGGGATAAACATAAAGGGAAGTAAGTATTAAAATGTTTTAATTGATTATGTGTAAAAGTACCTTTTATGAAAAGTACTTATGTTTCTTATTTCACTTAAAGAGGGACCTTTAAGAGTCTTAAGGACTTAAGTGATTTTAAGAAAAGATCATAAGGAAAGGTCTTTTAAATCTATTTTTATATTACCCTCCCTTCCTCTTTTTGGGTGCCACACTTGGAGTGCTACAAAAGTGAAGAGGAATCATTTGGTGAGGGCATGTTATGTTTTGAATATTGAAAACTTGGTCTATTAACATGCAAATGCTAAGCCAATTATTTGAAGATGAAACCCTTCAAGCAAACAAAGTTAGAGGATGAAAACCCTCCTCCTTCTTTGGGGTAACTCCATTCAGGGGTTATCATTTAATTCATTTGGTCATTCAAGGGTGTTTTAAACACCATTTATCATTTTCAGGGTGACGCCTTGCTTTTGGAAGAGTGGCAACTTGGTTGGAGGAGTGAAATCTCACTCTTTGATGGATTTTGTGTCCTAGGGGCAATTATAAAATTATTTGCAAATTTCTACAGGTGGTGATTTATCTTGTGAGGTATTTTAGTATGTTTTGAAAGATCTATTGCCCTAAAAATATTCATTAATTATTATAATATATTTTCATCATGGGCAAATTGTTTGGAGGGGTTTGAGGCTCTAAAATAATTTCAGATTTTTGTCATAAATTTTGCCTATTAAATCTATAATTTTTATGCATATTTATGAGGGTTTTAGTGGAATAATTCAGCTGCAAATTATTAATTAAATTCTAGCTTGGGGGCATCTAGGGTTTTAAAATTATTTCATGATTTTGGAAGGATAAAATTGCTTATTTGGATCAGTCAATTATTTCTAGGGTTTAGCATAATTTATGCTAATTTTTTGAAGCTAATTGGTGACTAGGGTTTGCTGAAGTTAAATAAGAAATTTCCTATTATGAAGTAGGGTGTCCAAGTATTTCTAATTTTCAGCTAATCGTCCCTTTTGGAGACATTACACAATGTTTGCACACTCCATGAGTTTTGCGCTATGCGCTTAACCAAACATTAGATATTTTATCGCATCAACATATCATGCTAAATAATAGCATGCTCACCCAAGCCATAGAGAATATGTGAAGTCAATTGGGTTAGTAGCATAGATATAACATTCATATAATCCCTATTACTCAATACAATGGGAACACATACCACTACTTGGCTTATCCCTAGTTTATATGCTTCGTATAAACTAATCACAAGATGACACCATTGTGGTTTTATACATGAAGATATTCACAACCATCTATAGACTAGAACATGAAACATTACTCATACATATTTTAAAACTATGCAATCAAAGGATAAAGCTTGTACATTTCTTCATTCAATTTCTTAGAAAATAACATAAGTTCATGTAATTTCACTAACATTAGCTTGTAGTTCCAACAACATAACGCTAACAAATCTAGTCTATCATCATCTCAAGAGTAAGACAAGGGCAGATTTTATAGAACTCAAACACCACCTTGTAATTAAATTACATAAATGCATGCATGGAAAGGGTGCAACAACCTTCTATATTTAGCAGTCGTAATTACTTACATTAAATGTTTGTCCTAATAACTCCTTATATCTACGCCACCGTGCTAGATTCACTCCAAAATTGTCATGTCTTAATGCTCTTCTCCAAAGACTTGCTCTATCAGGGTGTCATATATTTCCTTTTCTCTTACCCCATTGTCTCTGCAACCTCTTTCTCGATCCTAGGGCTCCTTGTTTCATGTCAACCATAACTTGGAAATATTCCATTGAGTGCCCCTAAATTTTTAGGTACATTTGTGCAACCTTATTCTCGAATGTCATTTCTCATTGCTAATTTTTATTCTTATGCAAGGTCTTAAAAATGCATATATACTTTGAGCGAAGTTGTCTTCGAAGCATGTGCTTCCATACTTAACCAAAATTTAGGATACAACAAAATACATTAATAAAATATGATTTTATGAAGTGTAAGAAACACAAAAACAATATCCAAAACTAGATGCATTTTTTACCTTACTCTTTTGTACTAATGTTGTGTCCCCGATCATGGAAAAACCTCATCAGTTGAAGGTACCTACAACTAGTTAAAATATTATCTTTTTCCATATGAAGAAGACAAATAACTTCACAAATAGCTAGCAAAGTATGAAATTTGTTAAGATAATAATACAAAGTTGTGTTTTTGTTATATGACACGGTTCTGACCACATTGATGGATATGGACACAAAATATGAAAGCATGGAGAAAGCACATAAACTATTTCACAAAAAGCCTCAATAGATGCATGGAATGCAACAATTGCAAGTAATGTAAAAAATTGGGCTTCTTCTTAAACCCTTGGGGATGCTCTAGCAAAATAATTCAGCATGTATAAACCCAGATGCTACAGTCAATGCCAACATCTAGCGTGTGCTAAGATAGATGGTATGGAAGAGGGTTGGAGATCAATTTTAAAAATCACAAATGATTTTTTTTGGATGTAGTTGTGAATGCCCTGGTAGACATCTATGCAAAATGTGCAAGTATACGATAGGGTTGTGTTGTGGTGACCAAATGCATCAAATAACTGTGATTTCATGCAATATAATCATTACAAGACATGCACAAAATGGTGTCTAAAAAATGTTTTGATGAGATATGGTTTATGGACTGCAATGATTGCTATAAATATAAAACTGACAGAACTAGATACATTTATCGTATCACCCTTTTGTTCTAAAAGATGTTAATTATGAACCAAAAATGTTGAAGCATACTAGAGGTTGCATTTCAAAAGCTAAGAATTCAAAGTTTGGTCTTATGGAATGCAATGATTATTTGTTATGATCAAAATGGGTATGGTGAGAAAGCGAAGGAAGGAAACATGCACCATAATCTAAGCAACAAACCATGAGTGGGACCTTCAAATTGAAAGGGATTGAAGCTATCCATTTTGATCTATTTTCAAAATGTTTTCAACTGTAAACATTAGTTTGTGCCCTGGGTACTATAAGAATATGATTGAATAAATAATTTATTTATTGTGACCAATGAATTTTTTTGAAATAACCTAATATTGTATGCATTCAAAAATTTAATACCAAATATTAAAGAATATTCCACTACATGTTCTCATGGAATATTCCTTCTAAAACTAAAAACCACATTTAAGGGAGTTAAAATCACTACATATTCCGTATATTTAATATAATTATATTTTATATAACCCTGATATAACAATAATAATCAAAACTTTCAGATTGCCAACCATCTAAATCGGTTATTTTGCCACATATACTGTAGGAAACCATAAAAGCTTCCTAAATTAGCGGGACCCAGTAGCCAATATACCATGGGATAAGCTTGATTCATAGATTTTAATATTTATTTTCCAAGTAGCGACGAAGAATCCAGGTCTAGTAAGAGAGGAAAGGCGCAAGGTTAGTCGATAATGGTAGCAAAAACGACATGAGGTCTCTCCTGTTAGAAGTCACCTCAGGCTGCGATGGCAGAGCATTGCATAGTTTACATCAAATCGGGGTGTGCATTATGAGTGAAATTGGAATTGTGTCCAGTGTGACCTTACGCTAGGCAACTAGCTTTGAAGCGGTCACTATGTTTCACCATTGCTGGACCTATTATCATCATAGCAGATTCTTTATGAATCCATCTTATCATCGATTGCCTTTAGAAGACGAGGAGAATGGTGTCACCCAAATGCAGAGTAATCCATTGGATTTGTTTGCTTCTAACGTGCATCCGATAATGAGTGAATTTTTCTCCAATTTTCACCCTGATGCGGCACTACTGGTCCGCAAGATGCAAAATATGCATCCAGTAATTCTCATGTCAAATAATTTAGAAAAGTATTTGGATGCAAAATATATATCTGCTATTTTTTTTTAAAAAAATTTAGGGAGCTGACGTAGATCTTCGACTTCTATTTGCAGGGATTATTTTTAACAAATGGAGGTTGCAAAACTTACAAAGATTTCTGAAGGAATTCCCTTGAAGCCATTGTACAGGTATGCATTTCAGGTAATTTTGAAGATACCAACCTTGAGCAAGATTTAAGTTCTCTCTACGCTAATATCTTTTGTAAAAAAAGAACAATAAATCATATAGTGACCACGGTAAGCGGACTGCAAGGCATTGTCTCAGAAGTCAAGGCTATTCTTCAAAATCCAGGAATGGTTTCTCATAGATTAAGGAGAAAAATCTTTCCCTGCTCACATACGACCAGCTGAAGTGTGTAAAATTTGTGTTCAAATGCATTCAAAACGCTTCGATTGTTCTATCTTTCAAAAATATTGATGAATTTTTAAGCTGTGTTTTCTATTTCTCAAAATTCATAGATATTGACATTGTATGTGAATTATTTTCTTACAACAATGTGAGAGACATTGTATACCTTGAGCCTCTGATGGGCGTTGACGGAGCAATCGAGGATTTTATTCAACAAATTGCCCAAGCAGTTGAAGACTTTACTAACATTAACAACAATTTAAACAATATTGTCGGCATGCAAAATGATATGCAACAAATTACATCGACAGATTCCCATGAAAACCAAATTAAATCTTCACTAAACACTCCTCCAATATTTTATACCTAAGAATTGTTAGGATCCTGTAGCTCTGATACCACTTGTTAGGCTCTAGAGCTCAATTGATTACTATTGTATAAGCAACTAAACACGGAATTAAATCAGAAGTAATAAGTAACTAGAAATTAGAAACAACAAAGAATAGGAGATATGAGAAACAATACAATCTTGTATTAAACTCTTTCAGAAGAAAATACAATGAAGAAATCTCACTCTTCTTCTCACACCTCTTGAATGTACAGTAATTCTCCCTCAAGAGTTCTCTCTCTCTCAATCAATTACAAACACAATCAACTCAATAATCGAGTTGTTGTTCCCTCCATTGACAATCAACCCAATGGTTGTTGTTGCCTACTCTTTCAGTGACAATCAACCCAATTGTTGTTGCCTACTTACTTGATTACAATACAGCCCCATGGGTCTCTTAAATAGAACCCCAAGCAAACAATAATTAGAAAAGTGGACTCAAGACTAAAATTAGTCTTTACATGCAAAGTAACTGTTCATATAAATTTAAAACAGTTCTGAAAACACATAGGTGACCGATGTCGGTTCCTGTCTGATCGATGCCGACTGACCATAACCGATGTCAGTTACTATGTAGATGAAGATAACTGATGTCAATTGGCCTGACTGATGTCAGTTACTCTGTAACCCAACAACCTCCACATTTGCACATTCAGTGAAGCTTTTAGCTCCACAACTCAACAATCTCCCACTTGGAGATAAACAGCTGCACTTGTACCTGTACTTGTACAACAACATCCTCTAATCTATTTTTGGCTTGTATCTCCATCTTCAAATTCAATCTTAAAGACCAACAATAGTTGAATGAAGATTCAACTTCTCCTTTGTTATCGGCTTTGTTAACATATCTGCAGGGTTCTTATCCTTGCTAGCCACTGTGACTGCAACAACCTTCTGCAACTCTGAAATCCAGCTAACTGTCATTCCACCAACAGTGAACACATATCTTGTGGTGTTTCTCCTGCCATCCAAGTCACCTGCCATATCCGAATCTACATACCCATGTAGAGAAGTGTTTGACCCTGCATAGCATAAATACCTGCTGCTTGTCCCTCTCAGATATCTGAGAATCCACTGAACTGCTTTCTAATGCTGCTTTCCTGGATTGGCCATAAACTTGTTGACAACTCCCACTGCTTAAGTAATATCAGGTCTAGTACATACCATGTACTCAATCTCATCATATGATTTAGGACACTATTCTTTGTTCAACTTGAACTGTCCAACCATAGGTGTGCTTACCGATTTTGCATCCTGCAAATTGAATCTCTCCACTACCTTATTCATATAATCCTCTTGAGATAAAATCAACCTGTGATTTTTTCTGTCTCTAAAAATACTCATGCCAATGATTTTCTTTGTTGCTCTTAAATCCTTCATGGCAAATGTGTGAGCTAATTTTACCTTTAGCCTAGTAATTCCCTGCATGTGTGACCCTGCAACAAGCATATACAGTACATATAATAATAGAATAGTGTAGCTACTATTATCCAACTTGGTAAAATAAACACAATGGTCATATTGACGTTGATTAAAGCCATGCTTTGTCATAAACCTGTCAAACCTCAAATACCATTGTCTTGGAGCTTGTTCAAAACCATATAACATGGCCTTATGTCTCACCTATCCATTCTCTCATTTCTTTAATCTATATATCTATTCATTTTTCAGTGCTTTCTTTTCAGCTGGCAACTCAACCAAATCCCACATTTGGTTCTCTTTCAAAAAATCAATTTCTTCATTCATGCCATGCTCCCACTGTTTTCTGGATTCTACCTGCATTGCCTCTTCAAAACTTCCTAGTTCTCAACCATCAGTGAGCAACAAATAGTATAAAGAAGGAAAATAATGAATTTGAGGCTTACTTACCCTTTCAGACCTCCTCATGGCCCAAATTTCATTCTAACAGTGACCAACCTGACCGACGTCGGTTGCCATCTGATCGACATCAGTTTCCACTTGCCCGACATCACCGACTTTGGTCTCCACCGGACCGACATTGATTTATGCCTTATCGGCGTCGTTCTCTGCCTGACTGATGTCAGTTTTTGTGTTTTCCTATGAGTGATGATTTTTACCCGCGAGCTTATTTTGGATCATAACCTTTTCCAAATTGCCCTGCTCAGATTTATTCAGCCTCTTGAGCTAATCACTGTCCATCACCTTCTCTTTGAAAACCAAGGCTTTCTATTTCTTAAATGTGTCAAAAACATCATATTTTTATTTTATGCAATAAATCCATACCTTTTTTGTAGCATCATCAATGAAAGAAACATAATATTGTGATCCTCCAATAGAAGCTCTTTGAGCTAGTCCCCACACGTCTGTGTGAACAAGCTCCAACTTGTGCTTCTTCTTTGTTGACCTAGTTGTGAGAAACCTCACTTTCTTCTGTTTTCTAAAAATATAATGCTCACAGAAATCTAGATCTATCAAATCTGAAAGCTTACCTTTTGACTTAAGAACATGCATTCCATTCTCACTCATGTGACCAAGCCTACAGTACCACATCTTTGCATCTATATCTGAAGTAGATAAAACAGAAGGAGAATTAGTAATACAAGTAGATAGATAAAGTGTACCTACTTTCTTACCTCTAGATAAAACAAGTGCACCCTTGAAAACTTTTCAAGATTCAGCTGTAAGAGTTACTGTACAACCCTCATCACCCAACTTTCCTGTAGAAATCAGATTCTTCTTCAGGATGGGTACATGCATGACATCCTTCAACACCCATGTGTTGCCATTCTGCAATTTTAGCTGCACTTTTTCTTTGCCAACAATTTGACAAGGCTCACCATCCCCTAAATAAATTTTTTCAAAGTCTCCATGGACATAATCATAGAAAAATTCTCTATTTGGGGTTGCATAGAAAGAGGCACCAGAATCTAAAACCCATTATTCTACCTGACTATCCAAAAAAAATATAAGAGCATTTTGTGCAACAATACCTGCAACATCTGCTTCTTTATTACCTTCATGCTGATCTTCTTTCAACCAACAATATTTTTTTGCATGTCCTTTTTTTCACAATTCCAGCAGGTTATACCTCTATTTCTGGATTTGGATCTACTGCCTATCTTTGACCTTGATTTCCCTTGCTTGCCCTTCTCTCTTTGCCATCCCCTGCTTTCAACACTTAAAGCATTACCTGATGTTTTTTTTGTGCTTTTTTTGCAAATTTCTTCATTCAAAATTACACTAACAACATCATCAACTTTCAAGATATTTGAAGCAGACGCAGTATTACTAACTGCCATTACCAAGCTATCCCAACTTTCAGGAAAAGAGCATAAGATTAAGAGAGCCTTAATTTCATCATCAAAAATTATTTTGACTGAAATTAACTGATTTACTAATCCATAAAAATCACTAAGATGACTATATACCGATCCACCTTCCTGCATTTGCAAATTAAATAATTACTTCATAAGAAATACCTTATTCGAAGCTGAGGGTTTTTCATATAAATTTGCCAAAGATTCCATTGACTCTACCGTTGTCTTTGCCTGTGATAAGTTGGAGATCACAGACGATGCCAGGCTCAACCTTATAGATCCAAGAGCCTTTCTATCAAGAACATTCCATTCTTCATCTTGCATATCTGTGGGCTTTCTTGAAACCCCACCCAATGGTAAGTACAGATCTTTCTGATACAGATAATCTTCTATCTACATCTTTCATAATTGATAATTCTGTGGAGCTAAAAGCTTCAACCTTTGCAAACTGAGGAACTAATGGTTGCTGAGTTCTACAGGAACCGGCGTCGGTAGCAGGACCGACGTCGGCAGAGACCAGTGCAGAAGGCCACCGGCGACGGCAGGAAGTCGGCCGACGTCGGCAGAACCAGACTAGCAGGGACCGGCGTCGGTCGCCTGTGTGTTTTCGAAGTGTTCGTTTCACGAACAGTTAGTTAAGTGAACGATGAGTTTGCATGTTAAGACCACCCAGAGTCTTGGGCTGCGAGGATAATTGTCTAAATTAAGAGTCTAAGTTATTGCTTGAGTTAGGGATCTATTTATAGACCCATTGGCATGTATTGTTTAAGGCATGAGATAGAAAGAAAGAGTTCCTTCTAGTTGTAAGATCTGTGAGTTGCAGGTTGTTGCAAGCTCATTGGAGATCTACATGTAAGTTTGGTCTTTGAATTGCAGGTTGCAGGTTCATGAGAGATCAGCTTGAAGTGCTATAGAGTGCTTAGTGTACCGATAGGGTTATTACTGACTGGTTGGTGAGGTGAACACCAATTCTGTGTGTGAGTTGGTTGTTGGGACCGTTTTTTTGTGTAGGAGAGTGTGTGTGAGAAGAATTACTGTACACTTGAGGTGTGGCGAATCTCTGTAAGGTGAAAGAGTGTGGCGGCTCTTTGATGTATTCTTTTCTGTATAGTGTTAATACAAGATAGTGTATTGTCTCTCATATTCTGTGCTATTGGTGAATTCTAGTTACTTGTGTTTCTGGTTATTTCTGCATATTCAATTGCTTATATTTGGTAATCATACTGTGCTCTTTCTGAGGAGCAAGATCCTAATGGGTGGAATTAGAACAGGTGTGTTTGTTCTTGGATTTATTTTCCCCCCCTCTCCCAACAAGTGGTATCAGAGCTTTTGGTTGGGATACTAACAGATTGGTGTAGATCTGGGTAGTGTGTTTTGATTACAGGGTACTCACAGGGTTTCTGTTTGAGTGGGAGTTGAGCAATGGCAGAAAACAGTCAACTACGAATGGAAAAGTTTAATGGCAAGAACTACTAATTATGGAAGATGCAGATTGAGGACTATCTGTATCAGAAAGATTTGTACTTACCGTTGGGTGGGGTTGCTAGCAAACCCTTGGATATGAAAGATGAAGAATGGGAGGTTCTTAATCGGAAGGCTCTGGGATCTGTTAGATTGAGTCTTGATTCATCTATGATTTCCAGCTTATCACAGTGTAAGACAACGGTGGAGTTGATGAAATCTTTGGCAAATTTGTATAAAAAACCCTCAGCTTCTAATAAGGTATTTCTTATGAAGCGTTTATTTAATTTGCAAATGTTGGAAGGTGGATCTGTTCATAGCCATCTTAGTGATTTCCATGGTTTGGTAAACCAGTTAAGTTCAGTGAATATTGTATTTGATGATGAACTTAGAGCTCTCTTAATCTTGTGTTCATTACCTGAAAGTTGAGAAGGTTTGGTAATGGCAGTTTCTAATACTGTGTCTCCTTCAAAAGTCTTAAAAGTGGATGATGTTGTGAGTGTGATCTTGAATGAAGAGATACGCAGGAAAAGCACAGGTGAATCATCTAGAGATGCTTTGAGTGTTGAAGGAAGAGGAAGGCCAAGAGAGAAGACAGAGCGTGGGAGATCAAGGTCGAAGATAGGCAAGAGATCCAAGTCCAGGTATGGCAGAATAACCTACTGGAAATGTGGAAAGCAAGGGCACTTAAAGAGAGATTGCAGATCGGGTGAAGATCATCATGAAGAACATGGAGAAGAAGCAGATGTTGCAGGTTACGTTGCACAGGATGCTCTGGTATGTTCTTTGGATAAAGTAGAATCTTGGGTATTAGATTCTGGTGCCTCTTTTCATGCATCCCCACATAGGGAATTTTTTCATGAGTATGTCCAGGGAGACTTTGGAGAAATTTGTGTAGGGGATGGTAAGCCTTGTCAGATTGTTGGCAAAGGCAAAGTGAAGCTGAAATTGCAGACAGGTGACACATGGGTGTTAAAGGAGGTCATGCATGTCCCAGTTCTGAAGCAGAATCTAATTTCTGTTAGAAGTTTGGGTGAAGAGGGTTGCACAGTAACTCTCACAGCAGACTCTTGGAAGGTTACCAAGGGTACACTTGTTATAGCTAGAGGTAAGAAAGTAGGTACGGTTTATCTATCTACTTGTTTTACTGATTCTCTTTCTGGGTTATCTACTTCAGCTGTAGATTCAGAGATGTGGCTTGATAGGCTTGGTCACATAGATAAAAAGGAGATGCTTGTTCTTGAGTCAAAGAATATGCTTTCGGATTTGGAAGGCATGGATCGTGGTTTCTGTATGCAGAAGAAGAAGGTAAGGTTTCTTGAGGAATCCGATGTTAGTGACAAGAACGGGAAAGCCTTGGTTTTCAAAGAGAAAGTGACGGACAGAGTTTAGCATAAGGTGCAGAGGAATTCTAAGCAGAGCAAGGGTGATTTGGACAAGGTTCTGATCTAAAAAGAGCTCGCGGGAAAAAGTCAGGTCTCACAAGAAAAACACAGAGACCGACGTCGGCAGGAAAACCGGCGTCGGTGTCCAGACAGGGACCGACGTCGGCTATGTGCAGCCCGACGTCGGTGACTCGGGGCAGACAGAGACCGGCGTCGGCCAGGGAAAACTGACGTCGGCAAGGAAGGCAGTCGCAGGGAATCAACATCGGTCGGTTGTAGACTGAGATGTGACCGGCATCGGTTACTGAGACGAATTTTGAGTGGATAGCTAGTTGTCATGGAGTCTCAAGCGCCCATATGGAGGACTGAAGGTGTAAGTAAGTTCTTAAATTCGTCATTTCCCTTCTTTACACTACTTGTTGCTCACTTATGGCATAGGACCAGGAAGTTATTGAAGAAGCAGAACAGGTAGATCCAGGAAACAGTGGGAGCTTGGCATGAATGAGGATGTGATTCCTTGGAGGAGAACCAAACAGGGGTTTTGGGTAGAGTTGCCAGCTGGAAGTAAGCACTGAGAGACGAATGGATGTTGAGGATGAAGAAGAGCGGAAATGGATACGTGAGATGGAAGATCAGGGTATATGATCTTGTTTTAGCTGTAGGGCAATGGAGGTTTGATCATTGTGTTTCTCTTTACCAGGTTGGATAATATTAGCTACATTATCTTATTTTCTTTATGATGTGCTTGTTGCAGGGTTACACATACAGGTATTGCTGAACTAAAGGTAAAGCTAGTTCAGGAGTTTGTCATGGAGAATCTGGGAGCAGCAAGATTCTTTGGCATGAGTGTGTTCTAGAGACATAGAGGTCTTGTTGACTTTGTTTCAGGATGATTGTGTGAAGCTGGTTAGCACGCCGATGGTTAGACAGTTCATAGAACAGGTGTCTTGATTCACATAATGAGGTTGAGTGCATGGTATGTACTAAACCTGAGTTTTCCCAAGCAGTGGGAGTTGTCACAAGTTTGGAGTCAATCCGGGAGAGTAATACTGAAGGGCAGTTCAGTGGGACCAGCAGCAAGTGCACATGCTATGCAGGGTCAAGTTCTTTATCTACATGGTTGTAGATGCAGATGTGGCAGGTAATTTGGATGACAGATTTAGCACCACGGATTTTGTGGTGGTTGGTCTTCAAGAGTGATCTTGAGGAGGGATACAAAGCCAAGGGAACAAACTAGATGGTGTACAGGTACAGGTACAGGTTGCAGCTATTTATCTCCAAGTGGGAGATTGTTAGGTTGTGGAGCTAAAAGCTTCAACCTTTGCAAACTGAGAAACTAATGGTTGCTGAGTTCTACAGGAACCGGCGTCGACAGCAGGACCGACGTCGGCAGAGACCAGTGCAGAAGGCCACCGGCGATGACAGGAAGTCGGTCGACGTCGGCAGAACCAGACTAGCAGGGACCGGCGTCGGTCGCCTGTGTGTTCCCGAAGTGTTCGTTTCACGGACAGTTAGTTAAGTGAACGATGAGTTTGCATGTTAAGACCACCCAGAGTCTTGGGCTGCGAGAATAATTGCCTAAATTAAGAGTCTAAGTTATTGCTTGAGTTAGGGATCTATTTATAGACCCATTGGCATGTATTGTTTAAGGCATGAGATAGAAAGGAAGAGTTCCTTCTAGTTGTAAGATCTGTGAGTTGCAGGTTGTTGCAAGCTCATTGGGGATCTACATGTAAGTTTGGTCTTTGAATTGCAGGTTGCAGGTTCATGAGAGATCAGCTTGAAGTGCTATAGAGTGCTTGGTGTACCGGCAGGGTTATTACTGACTGGTTGGTGAGGTGAACACCAATTCTGTGTGTGAGTTGGTTGTTGGGACCGTTTTTTTGTGTAGGAGAGTGTGTGTGAGAAGAATTACTGTACACTTGAGGTGTGGCGAATCTCTGTAAGGTGAAAGAGTGTGGCGGCTCTTTGATGTATTCTTTCTGTATAGTGTTAATACAAGATAGTGTATTGTCTCTCATATTCTGTGCTATTGGTGAATTCTAGTTACTTGTGTTTCTGGTTATTTCCGCATATTCAATTGTTTATATTTGGTAATCATACTGTGCTCTTTCTGAGGAGCAAGATCCTAACGGGTGGAATTAGAACAGGTGTGTTTGTTCTTGGATTTATTTTCCACCCCTCTTGCCCAACATTCCATTCTTCATCTTGCATATCTGTGGGCTTTCTTGAAACCCCACCCAATGGTAAGTACAGATCTTTCTGATACAGATAATCTTCTATCTACATCTTTCATAATTGATAATTCTTGCCATTGAATTTCTCCATTCTTGATTTACTTTTTTCTGCCATTGCTTTACTCTCACTCAATCAGAAACCCCTGAGAGTGAACCTGTAATCAACAAACACTAATCTGCTCTAATATTTTCTTCAACCAGGGTCTGATGAACCTGGCTCTGATACCAACTGTTAGGATCCTGTAGCTCTGATACCACTTGTTAGGCTCTAGAGCTCAATTGATTACTATTGTATAAGCAACTAAACACAGAATTAAATCGGAAGTAATAAGTAACTAGAAATCAGAAACAACAAAGAATAGGAGATACGAGAAACAATACAATCTTGTATTAAACTCTTTCAAAAAGAAATACAATGAATAAATCTCACTCTTCTTCTCACACCTCTTAGATGTACAATAATTCTCCCTCAAGAGTTCTCTCTCTCTCAATCAATTACAAACACAATCAACTCAATAATTGAGTTGTTGTTCCCTCCAGTGACAATCAACCCAATGGTTGTTGTTGCCTACTCTTTCAGTAACAATCAACCCAATTGTTGTTGCCTACTTACTTGATTACAATACAGCCCCATGGGTCTCTTAAATAGAACCCCAAGCAAACAATAATTAGAAAAGCGGACTCAAGACTAAAATTAGTCTTTACATGCAAACTAACTGTTCGTCTAAATTTAGAACAATTTTGGAAACACACAGGTGACCGATGTCAGTTTCTGTCTGATCGATGCCGACTGACCATAATCGATGGTTACTGTGTAACTGAAGATAATCGATGTCGGTTGGCCTGACCGATGTCGATTACTGTGTAACCCAGCAACCTCCACATTTGCACATTCAATGAAGCTTTTAGCTCCACAACTCAACATGAATTGTCATTTATATTGTATTTTTTTTCGTGAAAGCAATATTAAAACGGTAAACTAAGTTATATTTATGAACAAAAATGGAGGTGATTTCGTGAGTAATAAGAAAAACTAGTTCCTAATTAAATCTTTTTCATTTGATATATAATTCATTTCAAATGGTTTTACATGCAAGTTTTTAGTTATATGTTTTTCCCCTGAATAATATTGTTTATTGATAGTTTAATTTATTTGGAGCTTTCAATGATAATAGATTATTTTATTTTTTATTTTTAAAAAAATAAAACAATTTGAATCGATAAAACTTTTGCTAAAAAAGTATGGAAAGATAAATTATTAAATTCAAAAATATAATTATGAAAATGCATGAAAGTTTAATTTTATTATCTAGTAAATATGTTTAAATTAGAAATTGCATTTTATGTTTAAAGAATTATTAATGATACAATTTCAACAAATAAATTAATTCACTTGTTAGTGTAATATATATAATCCTTCATTTCTCTCAATCTATATTTGACACAAAGTTTACAAAATATTGCATAACTTATAAATAATTTGCACTATCAACAACTGTCATACTACTACATGTAATCCTATAAAATTACTTCTCAATTAAAACTATCAAAACATACTTACATTACAAAATACATATATAAACACAAGCACAAACAATACTTTATATAAAGGAAGGGACTAACGGCTACCCAGGGCTTGTTTCACCTTAGTAATAAAATAAGATTTATGAATGACCGCCCATTCGGAGGTTTCGCTAGCACCTTAGTAAGCAAACTGCAACAGAAGAGAGATTTTACCGCTGCAAAAGAAACATTCATCCCACCATCATTAGTGGATTTATAGTCCATGTAAAACTGGATAAGAAAATTTATTAATTTCAAGTAACTCAAATAAACGGGGCATTTTTCCTGCACCCAACAGAGAAAAAAGGGGAGTTCACAGTATTCAGAAGAAAAAATAAAAAATTGACGCTACCCAAGTGAAGACATGACGAAAACAGCGGTTTTTAAATTGTTGGTGAGTTTACAGTAATCCAAAAGAAAGAATCAAATTTTGACACCACCCAAGCGAAAACAAATGAAAAAAACAGGGGTTTTAAAATTGTAAGTGGAGACCCTGAAATCTTTGATTGTCTGATCCCGTGGATTCATCCTTAGGAGGAGTTTTCCTTACAATCAGTCTTGCATTCACTTCAGATTCAGACGAAAACTATTCCAACATTGCTGGAATGAGCTCATAGTGTCAATTACATCACAAGTTCCATATACGTTCAGAAAACCCCTTCAAGATAAAACAACCAGCACAGATCCACTAGAGACGACTAGAACATTCCATAGGTTTAAAAAAAGTGAAAAATAGATTATGCCAAGTCCAATTCTTTCTTTGATTGCAATTGTTTTCTAAGAATTTGTCTGTCATAAAAGCCTTTGCATGTGGACATTTTTTGTTTGATTGAAACTCTGCTTTTACACCGATTAGGTGTACAAAATGTTTCTTCAACTTAAATGTCAAAGACTGAGGGATATCCATTCCACCAAATTCGTCGAGGACAAAATCCATCTATGCTGAAACATAGTTACATGACAGAGATTTGTTAACTATATTAAATACTTTTTTCTCCAACTTTTTTATATAAGTTTAAATTGATTGAGAATAAGGCCCTATATTGTCTTGTTGTTGATCTGCCAGTCAATCAAAAACCCAATAAAATTGAAAAATATTTTTAAAATAATTTGCAAAGTAAATTTTAATTTCATGAAATACTATATTATATTCTAACTTTTATCTTAACTTTACAGTATCAATAATGTTGCAAGAATCTGATTAATTGTATTTAGTGAATGCTATATTTACCTGTGTACAGCATGCAGAATAATAAGACATTTGACAGAAAACAAGAAATCAATTCAGAGATTCGAACGACCCCAAAACAAAAGTGCAGTGAAATGTATGTTACTTGTCATGTTGGTAAAATTCTGTCATATAAAAGTATACGAGGAGTTCTAAGCAACTGAAATATTATATACAATCTATAAAAGCAAATTGGCAACAAAAATAATGATTCCAGCAATCTACAATGCAATTGCTGTAAACAATCATCTTGTCACTAGGAAACAATGTATCTCACCAAATCCCTTGTATCACAATCATAAGTAGTTCCATTATCGTAACATAAACCCAACACATTCTCCTGTAAAGTTAGATGCATCCACTCTGCTGCATTGACATCACCAAAGAGTTTTTAGTTCCAATACACATGATGATACGTACAACCAGCATCTCTCTCTAGCGGGCACTGATAAAAATGGATTTTTTCTACCAAGGAGCATGTGCTGCTGCTACTTGATGTAGCTGGCCAATATTGTGCCATCAAATCAAACAGTTGGAGGGCTTCAGATTACTCAAGGTTCATAACTTGAAAAAGGCCCTAATGAAACTCTCAAGTGAAAAATGATGATTATTGTGGAAAAAATTAGTAATAGAAGCCTCCAAGACTTAACAGTTGAGTACTTGCAGGAATTCCCATACCCATAAATGTTTCCAAGGTGAGAAACAAGTACCCAATTAACTAAAAACAGACTCCAGGTGGCATAGCCTATAATAAAGTAATAAATATATATATATATATATATATATAAAAGACTTAACAGTTGAGTACTTGCAGGAATTCCCATACCCATAAATGTTTCCAAGGTGAGAAACAAGTACCCAATTAACTAAAAACAGACTCCAGGTGACATAGCCTATAATAAAGAAATATATATATATATATATATATATAAGACTTAACAGTTGAGTACTTGCAGGAATTCCCATACCCATAAATGTTTCCAAGGTGAGGAACAAGTACCCAATTAACTAAAAACAGACTCCAGGTGGCATAGCCTATAATAAAGTAATATATAAATATATATATATATAACACTAAAGCACCCAAAATAAAACAAAATCAATTTCATGGTTTGGATGTGTTTCCTGTAGTGTGTACCCCATCCAAATCAAAAGTTGCGTGTAATATTTGGCTGCAGACAAAATCAGTTGCAGATCCCTACACCCCACACCCGAGGTAAACCATATCCATATTTAGTTGTTGAGTGGATTCAAACCCAATAACCTGAATCCAACCTTTAAACTGCTTTCAGCTCAACTATTGTACTTTTTAACTAACATAAGTAACTAAAAATATTTTATATCACTCTTGTTATACATGATCACCACTTGCAGAAAAAATACAGAAATGAAAAATAGTTCATTACAGATGGCATATCGACATATACTACTGAGGGAATCAGCAGCATTTGTAGAACTCAAGCAGAACCAATTTCACCAATGCTAAATGGAAACAAACTTGAGAGGAAACGATGATTTTTCCAATTTTTGCTTATGGGTGTGTAAATTAAAAACAACGATCCTTAACAGCAGTGTAAGTTGTCCCAATACCTGATCAGCGAATCATAAATGTTGTTCAGTTTCTATTGTACTTCAATCTTTATACTGCTCTAACTGGAAAGATCTTTGCTCAAGCGTTTTAAGTTTTAACTAAAGCCTGCATATTCTTAACTTCTCTGTTGGAATTTGCTATTGCAGCATTCTTTCCAGCCAACGACACCAAAGCAGTCTATGCTGAGACTGATTTGTTTGGAAAAAATGCTAGCAGATTCCAAACAGAGAAGTTATAAAAAAAATCTTCCCAGTTAGAGCAGTATAAAGATTGAAGTAAAATATGGGAATGATAGTGGGAATGGGAATGGGAGTATGAATGGGAATGGGAGTGTGAAATGAAAGAGAGAAAGATTGTTGTGAGCGCTCTCATACCTTATGAATAAGGTGGACACGCTCATATTGCTCCACGTTTTTTACTCTACATCGCTCTGCAAATGCAAGCCTGACCTCACACGCCGCTACCTTCATGGATGCGGCCGCCTCAGTTCCATGCGAGCCTTCTGCAGATCCCGTAGGCCACAGGTATTGTAGGATTTACATGAACTCGTTGATTGAGATTGGGATTGCCAAATGTTTAACACCCTACGCAGTAATGTTACAGATGTGGTTAATTTCTTCATCTAACTCTACACTTTCAACATATGTAGGTCCATTGGTTGTTATCAAGAGGAATGACGGCAGGATGTTTCTCGTTTCTGAGGCTCATGAACACTTCTTGAAGTGCATGCAAGTGTTATTGTCATAACATTAACATGTGTTTCAAGAAGTCCAACCTTATGTGGGTACTTCCTCTCCTACACCATTCTGAAAACTCTTAGAGCTCCAACCTTTTTCAACTACTTCCCAAATGTCTACTTTCTCGCCGATGCAAGCTTCACTTTCAATAAAGTGGGTCTCTTTAGCACAAGAGTCGTCCATATGACATCCCTATTTTTCACAAACCCTCGTGGCATCTCCCGATCTAGACTCTTCCCTCTCCCTGGGGTCCTTGGCGACAATCAGTTTCTACCAAACATCATCATACTCTCACAATCTGAGTTCAAGGTCATCTAGGTTGTATATTCTAAAGTTTTCCAACTCCCTCCTTACCAATACATGTGAATCATGCCCACCGTTTGCTTTCTACCCTCCACATAGCCCATGTGCAAAAGTACCTTGGTCGACCATGGGGAAATTCTCAATCCCATAGTTCATTAATGTCTTGATCTCCAATGGTGGTTGGGCTATGTATGAACCTCTTGGTTCACACAAAAATTGAAGTTCATCTTCCTTTAGATGGGAATAATTAGATATCGCAAACTTTAATATGTAACTATTCAAGGTAGCTCACCACCACATATTAATTGCTCTTGTTCACACGGTGTCAACGCATTACAACTAATCAATACAATTGTTTGTCCAAGGTTACTTGCGATCATAGTTTCTATTTTTTCCCATTATATATGCTACTAGCCATGCGTACAAATGACTTGATGATTCACATAATAAGACTCTATAAAGAGAGTCATACAGATTCTCTTCCACCCACTCCTTAGGGGACTAATTGCTAAGGCTAGGATGATGTAATGCAAAGTCACACTCTAGGTCTTCCAACCACCATTCAATATTTTCCAATGAAATTTTGTAGATCATCCCTGCTCACCATCTCATGGACTCATTCAACTATTTCGGCAATGAATCCAAAATGTTGGGAAATGTTTGTGCACTCCATGAGTTATGCGCCATGTGCTTACTCAAACATTAGATATTTCACGATGTTAGAATATCACGCTAAAGAATAGCGCACTCACTCGAGGCACAAAGATATTACGTTGAGTCAATTGCTAGCAGCCTAAATGTAACATTCATAGAATCTCTATTACTCAATACAATGTCAATACATATCACTACTTGGCTTATTCCTCGTGCATATGTTTAGTATAAACTAATCACAAGATGACACCCGAATGCTTTTATAAATACAAATATGCAGAGCCATCTATAGACTATAACATGAAACATGAAACATACATATTTTCAAAGTATACAATCATTGGATAAAGTTTGTACATTTCTTCATTCAAGTTCTTAGAAAATAGCACAAGTTCATGCAATTTCACTAACACTAGCTTGTGGTTCCAATAGCATAACACTAACAACTCTATTCTAGCATCATCTCAAGAGTAAGGCAAAGGGGCATATTATAAAACTCAAGAACCACCTTGTAATTACATTACCTAATGCATGCGTGGAAAATGTGCAACAACTGTCTATATTTAGAAGTAGTAATTGCTTACATTAAATGTTTTGGTCCTAACATCGGCCTATATCTATGTCACCATGCTAGATTTACTCCAAAATTTATTTTAATGCTCTTCTTTAATGGACTTTCTTTGTCAGGCTAGCATGTAATTCCTTTTCTCTCACCCCATTGACTACACAACCTCTTTCTTGATCTCGGGGCTCCTTATTTCATGTCGAACATGATTCGGTCAATATTTTGTTGAGTGCCCCTAAATTTTCAGGGACATCTGTGCAACCTCGTCCTCAAGCACCATTTCTCATTGTGAGTGTTTATTTTTTTACATGGTCTTCAAAATATGTACATACTTTACGCCAAGTTATCTCCAAACTGTACACTTCTATACATAACCAAAATTTAAGATCCAACAAAATATATCAATAAGATATGGTTTTATAAACTGCAAGAAATGCCAAAATTTAAGATCCAACAAAATACATCAATAAAATGTGGTTTTATGAACTACAAGAAATGCAAAAACAATAGCCAAGACTAGATGCATTTTTTACCTTGCTAGTTTATACTAAAAGTAGTTGTATGCCCATGCATTGAAAAAACTCGTTAGTCAAAGGCACCTACAACTATAGTTAAAATATCATCTTTTTCAATGTAAAAAAGATGAATTACTTCAAAAATAGTAAAGTCGGAAATTTGTTAAGATAATAATAAAAAACTGTGTTTTTGTCATACAACATGGTTCTGACTACGCGCAAAATATGAAAGCATGGACAGAGCACATAAATTATTTTAGAAAAAGCCTTAATTGTTGGCATGGAATGTAACAATTGTAATTAATGTAAAAAATTGGGCTTATTTTTAAAGCCTTCGAGATGCTTTAGCAAAATAATTTAGCATGTATAAAACCAGATGCTGCAGTCAATGCCAACATCTTCCCAGCGTGTGCTAAAATAGAAGCTATGGTAGACATATATGCAAAATGTGCAAGTATATGGTAGGGTAGTGTTGTGGTTGACCAAATGCATCAAATAACTGTGGTCTCATGCAATATAATCGTTATAAGACATGCACAAAATGGTGTCCGATAAATGTTTCAATGACATATGGTTTCATGGACCGCAATGATTGATAGAAATACAAAACTGGCAGAACTAGATACATTTATCGTGTTACTCTTTTGTTTTAAAAGATGTAATTATGAACCAAAAATGTGGAAGCATACCGGTGGTTGCATTTCAAAAGCTGAGGATTTGAAATTTGGTCTTATGGAATGCAATGATTATATATTATGATCAAAATGGGTATGGCGAAAAAGTAAAGGAAGGAACCCTACACCATGTAGCCAACTGATTGCCAACTTTGCTAGATGGTAGTGTCCAAATAATGCTCATAATTTAAGCAACAAACCATGAGTGGACCTTCAAATTGAAAGGCAGTGAATCTAATCCATTTTCATCCATTTTCAAAATGTTTTTAACTGTAATCATTTCAGCTTAGTAATAAAATAAAAGGAGATTTAAGCATGACCACTCAATCTGATATAAAAACTAGGAATTTTTCTTGAAGTTATCTGAGGTTTCATGAGAACCATTGTAAGCAAACTGCAAAAAAAGAGAGATTTTACCGCTGCAAAAGAAATATCCATCCATCCATCAGAAGTGGATTTACAGTATTCAGAAGAAAAAATAACAATTTGACACTACCCAAGTGAAGACATGACAAAAACAGGGGTTTTTCAATTGTTGGTGAGTTTACAGTATCCAAAATAAAGATTCAAAATTTGACACCACCCAAGTGAAGACAAATGAATAAAATAGAGGGTTTTAAAATTGTAAGTGGAGGCCCTAAAATCTTTGATTGTCTGTATTTGTGGATTCATCCACAAGACGAGTTTTCATTACAGTTAGTCTTGCATTCACTTCAAATTCAAACGAAATTTTTTCCAACATTGCTAGAATGAGCCCA
This sequence comes from Torreya grandis, assembly GCA_037957365.1. NCBI lineage: Eukaryota > Viridiplantae > Streptophyta > Pinopsida > Cupressales > Taxaceae > Torreya > Torreya grandis. Next base: position 1,682,977 of record JARHVA010001202.1, read on the forward strand.
TAATGTCAATTATATCACAAGTTCCATATATGTTCAGTAAACCCCTTCAAGATAAGACAACCAACACAAATCCAGTAGAGACGACTAGAACATTCCAGAGGTTAAAAAAAAATGTGAAATCCAATTCTTCTTTCCATTGCAATTCTGTTCCAAGAATTTGCCTGTCATAAAAGCCTTTGCAGGTGGACATTTAAGCCACACATCCTAGAACTAAAAGCATTTGTGCTGAAACATGGTTGCATGGCAGAGATTTGTTAGCTATACTAAATACTTTTTTCTCCATTTTTTTTATAAGTTTAAATTGATTGAGAATAAGGCCCTATATTGTCTTGTCGTTGATCTGATAACCAATCAAAAACTCAATAAAATTGAAAAGATATTTTTAAAATAATTTGTAAATTAAATTTTAATTTCATGAAATAATATATTATATTCTAACATTTATCTTTACAGTATCAATAATTTTGCAGATGATAAATGAATTTCATTAGTTACTAGGAATGTGATTAATTGTATGGAGTGAATGTTATATTTACTTGCCTACAACATGCATAATAATAAGACATTTGGCAGAATACAAGAAATCCATTCAAAGATTCAAAGGAATCCAAAACAAAAGTGCAATGAAATGTAAGTTGTTTGTGATACAAGGGAACATAAAATCTATATATCATTGGATGTTGGTAAACTTCTATCATATAAAAGTATAGGGGGAGTTCTAAACAACTAAAATATTATATATGATCCTTTAAGCAAATTTGTAACCATGTAATGATTGCACACTATGATATGCAATCGATGTAAACAATCATGTTATCACTAGGAAATAATGTATTTCACCAAATCTTTTGAAATGATACAACAATCATAAGTAGTTCCATTATCGTAATATAAACCCATCACATTCCCCTGTAAAATTAAATGTATCTACTCTGTTGCATAAAAAAATGACATCATCAAAGAGATTTTAGTTCCAATTGTAGACACCTAAATTACATTTAATTCAGCATCCTCGGATCGATGCTAATTGATCAAAGGTGGTTTGGTTACATTTATTAAGAGCTATCTGTTCAGTTCCCTCTCTCTCTCCCCTTCTATATATTCCATTTTTTTCCCATTGAAAAGCGCTGACTCTCGGATATTTTTCTTAGAGACAGAGATCTTATGCTTTGGCTATGCCAAATTTGTGCTATAACACCTATTTGATATAATGGAGACTGAACTCCTCCATTTGCAAGCTGAATTGAAGTGTGTCTTATGAGTTCATTGATGTGGTTAAGTGAATCCATGCTTTCCTTTGCCTCTGTCTAAATTCCCTCACCTTCATGAAGTGTTTGGTAGCTTCCACAGGGCATTCTAAGTGCATGTATAGTTTGTTGATTAGTTTGGAAGTGGACAACTACCCTCCCATGCTAGATTAATAGCCAGTTCTTTCCTTTTAGTGAAACACTTATGTGGAAGCTTTTCAAAGAGTGAATGAAGTGATGTTTAGAGATCTCGAAAGTGTCCTATAGTGTGTCTTGTGTAAGCATAAGTGTTCAAAACATTGGTGCATCACCTCCTTCTTACATGTTTTCATGCAATTAGTGTCTTTTTCTCTCCCTTTTCCAAGTTAGAGGTTAGTGTAGATGATATATCCAATAAGAAGTCGGCCTTTTTCGGAGGCTCAATCTCACCATAAGACACCCACAACCTGAGGTTGTTCCCATTTTGTGGCTTAGTTGGAGGGAGCTTGAAGAACTCCCCCTATGGGTGCAAATTAAGACCACAACAGTTTTTAGCACACTTGATGGGACCCCAAAGACATTCTCCTTGACATAGTTGAAGTTTGGAGCCGAAGAGAGGTATTTGCAGAAGAAGACATCCATCATCATCAGAAGTTGAAGATTCTTCAAGTTTCAGGGTTCATAGCATTATCCAAGCAACACTCTCATGCCAAAGGTTGATACAAGGTCAACTATTAAAGGTATTCTCTTTGAATTCACTGAGTTACCCTCTATTTCATATAAAAAATTAAGGTTTAATAAGACAAGACCTTATCCCCAAAAGAAGTATTCATCCCCTAGTCACCCTATTGTTCTACGCAGTGCATTTCTCACTACCCAAATGGCCATCAGAAATCCAGTGTTTGTCCCATTTAATAGAGGTAGTCGATTAAATTTATCCCACTTTGATGACATTCTGGTATCTTCCCTTAAGAGTATTCCATTCTTCTCAGAAGAAGATCAAACAACTGCTATTGAGCATATCCAAGATGTTGCCAACCTTTGTTCAATTCACAATGTTGTCCAAGATAATGTAGTTATTAGAGTGCTTACTGCTTCCTTCAAAGAAAAATCCTTGCAATAGTATATAAATCTCCCATTAAATTCCATAGCTACATGGGATGAGCTAGGTGCTGCCTTAGTCAGACAATTTGAAGATAAATCTAACCACCTATCATTAGTTGAACAACTGACTACTATAAAAAGAGCCCCTCATGAGCACATGTCAAATTTTAACCTTAGATTTCAAAAGACATGGACTAGGATACCTGTATTGATTAGGCCATCCCCAAAATATGCATTATTGTACTATCTGAAAGCCCTCAATTCTGATATTAGCGTAATGATATAATCAATGGGTGGTATAACCTTGCCAGATGCCTATGAGGTGGCCATAAGAGCAGCAAATAGCTTAATACAAGCTGATAAACTCTTTCCAATCCCCCCAATGTCTATATTCCCATAAGTGAAGCCTATGTCATTCTCTCAAGTCCCTCAAATTCCACCTTTAGCTCCTATTCCATCCCCACAAGCTCAAGTTGTAGCTCCTTCTAGTCAAGCTAGTGAGACTAGGGAATTGAAAAGTTTGATACAATCTTTTGGGAATGAACTAGTTCAACTTAAGAGACATCAGTACCAAGGTAGGCCTTATCAATAACAAAACTAGAACACCTATCAGTGCTTCGGTAATTAAAGGCCTCCTTATCAAGGGTTCAACAATAATAGACCACCCTACCAATCACAAGGGGTCATAACTCAAGATAAACTACATGCAACCCTTGATCCTAATGTACCCCCCAGTTCAAGAGCTATTGTTCCCACACCTCCTCAGAATAACTTGATGCAAGATGCAGGTTGGCAGCCATCTAATCCCAATGATGATCAAAATTAAGCCTTAGTGTCACAAAATATTACTATGCCACAAATGACACTGTTAACCAATTTTCACACCCAGGTTCTACATCTTTCTTTTTGGCTAAGTGCAGCATCATTATTGTTTTATCCCCATAGCAAAAATACCAAGTTTTATTTCCTTTGAAAGCCTTTATTCGGTCTTTTGCAAGTGTTATTTCGGTCAGCAAAGTGTCAAGTGTTATTTCTTTCGGCAAGGTTTTGCTTCGGGTTTTTTGTCCAAGTCTCAAAAGAATTGTTTCAGACTTTTTGTCCAAAACAAAAATTCCAAAGGAATTGGTCCATTTCAATATTTCCGAAGGGTCACTTGCAAGATTGTCGAAGGGTCTTTTCTCATGGAAGTGTCCTTTGCAAAAAGTCCGAAGGGTACATTTCAAAATTTCCGAAAGGCATCTTCAAGATTTTTGAAGAAAAAGTGTTCTTTGCAACTTTTTCGTGGGTTTTTTTCTTTCAAAGAATTGGTCCATTTCAGGTTTTCTAAAGGGTACTTTTCAATATTTCCAAAGGAAATGTTTCTTGCACTTTTCCAAAGGAATTGGCTTAAACAATTTTTCCGAATGAATTGTTTCAGACTTTTTGTCTGAAACAATCTTTTCAAAGGGTTATTTCTCAAGCAAAGGGACATTTTCAATATTTCTGAAGTGTCTTTTCTCAGATTGGTCCTTTGCTTTTTTTCGAAGGAGTTGTTTCGGACTTTTTGTCTGAAACAATCTTTTTGAAAGAATTGGTCACTTACTTTTCTCCGAAGGAATTGGGGCTCTTCCAAAAGGTCTTTTTCTCCTGAAAGTGTCCTAAATAGATTCCCGAAGGGTATATTGCAATACTCCGAAAGAAATGTCTTCTACAAAAAGTTTGAAGGGTCTTTTTCATGCAAAGCGCCCTACACACTTTCCTGAAGGGTCTTTTCTCGGGAAAGTGTCCTTTTCAAGCTTTCCGAAGTGACATTCCATGAATGCTGAAGGGCATGTTTAGGATTTCAGAGAGGCAAAATGAAAATTCCAAAAGGTTATTCTCAGCAAAAGTGTCCTTCAAAAAAATTCTGAAGGGACACTTGCAGAAAGTCTGAAAGAATGATTGTTTCGAAGAAAAGAGAAAGGGCCCAAGAGGTTAATTCTTTCAGAGAAAAGGGTCCATGAGAAAATTGTTTCAAACTTTTTGTCTGAAAAAAAAAGTTCAAAGGAATGGTCCCAATAGAGTGATGGATATATGGATGTCAACTTCAAGGTGATGAGCTAGCCATTGGTGCAGTGGGTCCTGTTGACACTTTTGCCCCATAGGGCAAAATTGTCAACCTTACTATTCGGAAGATGGTTCTTATGTGTCAGTTTGTCTTGTGAATCAGTTTTGGGTACTGAATAATGAAAAGGAAAAGGTTTTTCAAAGTTCAATCAAGCCTAAATGCATATCTACAGCGACCCAAGGAGCCATCTATAGTAAGGTATAAGCCAAGGAAAGAGCCTATAACAAAGGAAATTACAAAGGAAGGAAGATATCCTTCAAAAAAAAGTCTGAAGGAATTCCTTCAGAATTTTTGTCTAAAGGAATACTTTGGAGGGTTTGTAAACAAAGAACCCGCAGCCTCCCAAAAAGTCTGCCAAAGAATAAAGCCTAAGGAATAATTCCTTTGGACTTTTTGTGCAAGAAAATCCGAGAGTGAGAAGTCAGAAAATCCAAAGGTCTGAAGGAATAAGGACACCTAAAAAATATCCGGGTGCCCTATAAAAATCCCAGGTGTCCTACAATTTTTTTGAAAAGCCATTTCTAAGAGACACAATCCCTTGCGGATGGCACCTAGTCAGTGGCAATACCTTTGCAATTTTTTCGAAGGACATTCTACTGGTGGCCAAAGAAGATGAAGAAAATACCTTTGAATTTTTTGTCTGAAGGAATTCCTTCAGATAAAAAGTTTGAAGAAATTTGAAGAGTTTACAAAGCAAAAAACCCAACAGAAAAAGTCCAAAGGCAAAAAGAGAAAAAACAAAACAATGGAAGGATATCCTTTGGACTTTTGTCCGAAGGAATTCCTTTGGACATTTTGTCTGAAGGATTAATTCAAGAAAAGAACAAATGGGAAAAGCTTTCAAAGTAAAAAGCCCACAGAAATTCAAAAAAACAAAAGCCTGCGGGACAAGATAAGTCAAGGACAATTCAAGCGGACAATTTGTTCAAAGGAAATCCTTTAGAGGGTTTGAAAAGGCAAGGTCCGAGCACAGATAAGACGAGGGAAATAAAGCCATAGAAAAGTGAGAAGGACATAAAGCCGAAGGAGGTATCCAAAGGGAAATAAAGCAAAACAAACTGTCCGCGGGAAAGTGGACTAACAAAAGATCCGAAGAAAAATCCAAGACCAAAGACAAGTCCGCAGGAATAAACCCAAAAGCAACGCATGCACAGAAATAGAAACAGAAAATAGATAGCTAGGAAATAAATTCAACCTGAATTAATTTCTCACTCATCAAGGAGTTTTCCATGCAAGCTCTTTCGTCTATCTCAATCTTGTAATGTTCCAACAACTCAATCGGAGTTCCAAATTCAGATGTTGAGTTGACTATTCTAGATTTAAAATTGACTAATTGTTAAACGCCACATCTACTAGGAGTTTTCCATGCAAAGGAGAATAATCTCTCTGTCTAACTCAGCCTATCAAACGTTCTAACTCAGCCTTTCAATAGATCAAGTCAGAGTTTTAAAAGTGATATTGGTGTTGGATTTCGAGCATGATATTATCATCTCATACTTTCAAACATTCCAGCAGCTCACGAAAAAGCTAAAATTGACATTGGCATGGATTTCCATGCAAAGAGAGATGGGCATTTCAATATGCAAAGACAAGTCCAATTCTTCTAACTCCAAGGAGTTCCATGTAAAGACAAATCCACTTCCTCTAATGCCAAGGAGTTCCATGCAAAGACAAGTCCACTTCCTTTAGCGCCAAGGAGCTTCATGCAAAGACAAAGGGAAAACATATTTTATTGAAAGGCAAAGTCAACCTTGAGCTAATCTAAGTTGATCCTCTTCTTTTTTTTGAATGCCAATCTTTTGGCTTTTGTAATTCTCTATAAGTTGGCTTTCAGCCTTTATTTAAAATTATCCCTCTCTTGGCAAGACCAGACACTGCCATTGGTGAGTTGTGTAACCTCTTCAATCAATAGAAGGACTGTACGTTTAGATTTTAAGTGTTGGCATAGTGTATATTCATTCAACAATTTGCATATGTGGTAGATTTCTCTCCCTTCCCAAATTTTGATTCGTACCTAGTTACTAGCTTACCGTATTATGTAGGTCATGTTAAGTGTTCTTTATGTCTTTTGTTGAAGCTATAAGTGGATGTTAGGTGGCTACAAAGTGTCTTGTATCAGACCTCTCTCCATCGTTTTCCCTCATATTTTGGTCATTGGATCGAACCTTCTCACGAAATACTTATGCATAGTGGTCGATTAAAATTGAAGGTCTTCCTTTTCCCTTGTTTGTTTAGTGTTCAAGGTTCCAAGTAGAGTGGATCAATCTTTTAGTGTATCACCGTTATTAGGTAGGATTTCCCCTTAAAGTTTCCTTCTCTCTTTTCCATGGTATTCTGTAGCACAGAGTAGAGATCCTCATTGATACATCTTATAGGAACCAGCCTTCTTTGGAGGTTCTTCTCACCATTGAGGCACCTACCCTCGTGAGAAGATTCCATTGTTTCAACTAGATATAAGATTGGCCATTTCATGCACATCTTCGATTCCGGGCACAGCTCCAGGTTGACAACAGTTTTTGGCACGCCCAGTGGGACCACGAAAAAAGCTATTTACATAGAGTTTTTGCAGCATTAGAGGATATTCATTTACATCCAGTTGCAGAATTAATAACATCATTCATGCAATCCATTCATGCCAAAGGTTACCACAAAGATCAGCAAGCAAATGTTTTCCTTTTGAATTTATAACTTATAAAAGAGCAAGGTCTAGGAGGTAAAATCCATATCCTCAAAGGGAATATTTACCTCCCCCTCATCCTTTCATTCTAGACACTGCAATCAACACCATTCAAATGGCCATTAGAAATCAAGTGTTTGCTCCATTCAATAGGGGAAGTCCACTAAATCTAGCACAGTTAGATGATATTCCTGTATCTTCCCTCAAAAGTATTCCATTCTTCTCAAGAGAAAATCAAACAACCCCTATTGAGCATATCTAGGATGTGGCTAATCTTTGTTCAGATCATAATGTTGTTGAGGATAATGTTTCTATCATATTACTAGCTGCTTCTTTCAAAGGAAAAGAATTATAGTGGTATGAAACCCTCCCACTTAGGTCTGTTTCCACCTGGGATGAATTGGGTGCAGCCTTGGTCAAGCAGTTTGAGGACAAATCTGATCACTTATCTTTAGTTGAGTAATTAACTACCATACAGAGAGCTCCTCATGAGTTCATGTTCAATTTTAATCTCAGATTCCAGAAGACATGGCATAGGATACCGGTTCTGATTAGGCCATCACCTGAATATATATTTCTATATTTTTTGAAAGCTCTCAATTTTGACATTAGTGTGATGATACAGTCAATGGGTGGTAGTACTTTTCTAGATGCTTATGAAGTTGCAATAAAGGCATAAAATAGTTTGATTCAAGCATATGTAAGCTTTCTCCAAGACCTCCAATGCTTATATTTCTAGAAATAAGTTCTGTACCAGCCCCTCAAGTTCCTCAAATTCCATCCTTGGCTCCAATTCCATCACCTCAAGTTCCTATTGCAACCCCTACTAATCAATCTAGCGAGATAGGAGAGTTGAAAAGTTTACAACAATCTTTTGGAAATGAAATAGTATAGCTCAAAAGGCATAATTTTCAGTCAAATAGGCCTTATCAATAGCAAAATCAGAACAACTATTAGCCCTTCAAAAATCAAAGGTCTCCTTATCAGGGTTTTAGATAAAATAGACCACTCTATCAAACACAAAGAGCCATAACTCTAGCTAATCCATATGCTACTCTTGATCTAAATGCTCCTTCCACTTCAAAAGCCATTGTTCCAACCCCACCTCAAAACAATTTGGTGTAGGATTCAGGTTGGTAGCCCTCAAATCTCAATGATGTTCAAAACTAGAACTTGGTATCACCAAACAACACCATGCCAAAAATGACACAAGAAGAGTTCTCTTTTCAAGGGGGTCAATATCAAGATACAGGTTTAGCATCAGAAAGAGCGACTCAAGGGCAGCTTGATGCTATCAATATAAATTGGCAGGTAGATGATCATGTCATTTTTACTCAGGATGTTAAAACCAACGTTTCAAATGGTCAAGTTACAGCTATAACCTATCAGAGAACTAAAAGAAGAGCTATTGAAGAAGCCCAAGCAGTAGCAAATACTTCAAGTGCTCCTAGTATTATTGCTCAAGATACAAAAAAGAGCAGCTTGCTGCCCCCACATCCCCAAAAAATCAAAATGTCGAGGTTAGTAAAATGCAACAAATACCTCTAATTCATGAGCAATAAGTACCACATAAAGCACAATCAAAGGTTAGTCCATTTGAGTTCAGTATTGTAGACTAAATGAAGAAGTCTAACATCAACATTAGCATGTGGGATTCTTTTTCAATTCCAGGGCAAAAGGATAAACTCATTCAAGAACTTTTAGCTCTTGAATTGTTACCAAAATTAGTTGAGAAAGAAGGTGTTGTCTTGACAAATTTGGAGCCACCAACTAAGCAACAGGTGCAGCAAAGAGATAAGATATCAAAGGTGGAAAAAATTGAGGTAAAAACAAAGAAAACTCCCCCTTTTTTTATCTTTTTTTGATAGTGGGTGATGCTTTGGTTCATAATTGTATGGTCGATAGTGGAGCTAGCAGTACAGTGATACCCAAATAGATTGTAAACAAGCTTGACCTTGTTTATGAGCCAAATAATAAAGGGGTACTGCAGTTGTATAGTTCACCCACAAAAATGGTAGGCATTATCAAAGATTTGAAATTGACATTACATGCCTGTCCTAATGTTACTATTTACCAGGACATTGTAGTGGTGGACCTGCCTCCTTATTTCGCTATGTGCCTTTCTAGGGATTTCACCTCAAAGATTGGGGGATATTTATTAGTTGATTGGACCTACTCATTGTTCAGGACTAGATATGGCACAAAGTTAACAATTCATTCAGAACCTATTTTACATTTTCACATGGAGCCTTATATGCCAAGTTTGGTCAATACAAATTGTATCATCTCAGATGAAATACTACAAACTAGAGATGTAGAAAAGGACTCACCTTTGGATGGAATTCCATATTTGTTTCTTGATGAGTGGGCTTCCACCTTGCATGAGCATGATCCCTACAAGCTAATTGAAGAAGAAGGTCTTGGTGTGTATTGTCTTCATGAGAACGATGCACCAATTCCAGCCATGGTCAAAGAGGACAAATCTAATGAAGGCTTGTGGAAATTATATTTTGATGGATCAAGAAATAAGCATGGGACTAAAGCTAGAATGATGTTAATTTCTCTTACAAAACAAAGTTATTTTTCCTCTATTAAATTTTAGTTTGGTTGTTCAAACAACGTTGCTAAATATGAAGCACTAGTCCACGGTTTGCAGTGGGCTAGGAAGATGAAATCAAATTGTTTGCAAGTGTTTGGATATAGTGAACTTGTAGTCCACCATGTAAAAGGTTTAAATATATGCAATAATATGTTGCTTAAATCTTACAGACATAGAGTATGGGATTTACTTGAAGATTTTCAGGCTTTTAATACTCAGGCACTACCAAGAGATAGGAATAAACATGCTGATAGGTTGGCTGTTGTTGGGGCACAATTTGATATCCCAGCTGATGTAAAAAGTGACATTTTTTAGTCACATATAAAGATAGTTGTAAGGCCTTCCATTCTGGATAACCAAAAAAAATGGTAGTTGTTTGAAAATGACAATCAAATTGTGAGATTTTTGCAAGAAGAGGCTGACTTTTCTTTAAGAAATCAGTCAAAACGCTTATAGCAGTATGGTGATTAGATTGTACAATTGAAAACTAATAAGCTACCCAAGGGATTGGTCACTCTTGAAAATATTTTTAGTGAAGATAAGCTAAAGAAAGAGAAACCATCCTTGTCAACAAAGGAAGAACACTATGCTAATGTAGAGATTGTAGCTGGTAAGATTTTGAAATTGGGCAAGGTATGCACTCCTCCACAAAAGAAAGCTTTCATTGAATTATGCACAAATTTTGCTGATATATTCGCATGGCAGTATAATGATCTCAAAGGTTTTGTCCAAGTTTGGCTCAACACACTGTTGAGTTAGAAGATGAATCTAAGCCAGTAAGACAAAGATAAAGACAAAGGACAATCAATCTAAAGCTTGAGCCTTTGATAAAAGCTAAGTTTCACAAGCTCATAGAATCGGCTATCATATTTCCAATCAAGCACTCGACTTGGGTGGTGAACCTTGTTTCAGTATAGAAAAAGAAAGGTGATATTCGTTTGTGTTTTGATTTCTGTGATTTAAACATGGCTTTGCTTAAAGACCACTATCTATTGCCATCAATGGAACAAATTTTATAGCTTGTTGCAGGTTCAGAGAGGTTTTCCTTGTTGGATGGATATAGTGGCTACAATCAGATTTTGGTCAAAGAAGAGGACCAATTCAAGACAACAGGGGACATTTGCATACAAAAAGATGCCATTCAGTTTGTCCAATGCTGGAGTAACCTTTTAGAGAGCCATGGATATGGCCTTCCAAGGCCTTCTTAATAGGTTTGTGCTTATCTATTTGGATGATATAACAATATTTTTAAAAGATGTAGAAGACCATATGGTTCACCTCCAACAAGTTTTCGAAAGGTGTAGGCAATTTGGGATATCTCTAAATCCCAAAAAGTGTGTCTTTTCAGTGCATGAAGGTAAGCTTCTTGGACATGTCATTTCAAAGCACAATTTAAACATAGATTCTAAAAGGATTCAATCCATTCTTGCACTCTCCTTGCCTAAAAGCAAAACGGCTTTACAAAGTTTCTTTGGAAAGATCAATTTTATAAGGAGATACATTTCAGATTTTTCTATTTTAGCTAAACCACTTACAACCATGTTAAAGAAAAATCAAAACTTTAGCTGGTCCAAGGAGGCAATAATAGGGTTTGAAGATGTTAAGAAATCCATAGCAAGTGCTCATACGTTTTTAAATCCAGATTTTATGAAAGATTTCATTCTGTATATGTATGCTAATGTGGACACCATTTCAAGCATTCTTATGCAACTAAATCATGAAGATTTGGAGCAACCAATAGCTTTCTACAGCCAAGGCTTGCAGGAATATGAGACAAGGTACTCTTTTGTTGAAAAACATGTCCTTTCAGTTATAAGATCTCTAAATAAATTTAGGCACTTGTTGTCTAATAATAAAATACATCTAATGGTTTCTCATCCAAGCATCAAAGAATTTCTTCTGAACAGAGAAATAAACGAGAAGAGGGTTGGTTGGATAACCAAAGTAATGGAATATGATGTAGAAATTAAAGTTACAAAGCTGGTTAGAGGCAAAGGACTTTGTGAGCATCTAGCTCAGGACTTGTAAGAAACTAATGAAGTTGTTTTAGTGTCAAATGATGAAGATATTGTTGTTGTTCACACCTCACCTTCCAACTGGTTTTATGATTTGGTGAGCTATCTGCAAGATGGTTGTTACCCTTCTCACCTAAGTGCTTCAAAAACAAGGTATTTCAGATTGCAATCAATTCCATTCTTGCTCGTTGATGACGTTTTGTTCAAAAAGGATATCAATGGAATGTTACTAAGGTGTGTGGAGCCAAGCCAAACTCAAAGATTACTTGAATAATTTCATGATGGACTTGGTGGAGGGCACTTTTTCGCAAGAATTACATCACTTAAAATTATGAGAGGTGGGTACTATTGGCCTACTATATTTGGCGATTGCCATACATGGGTTAGGAAGTGCAAAAAATGTGCTATGTTTGTAGAAAAAATCAAACTTGCAGCCCTGCCCCTTCAACCAATTACAGTGGATCAACCTTTTGTCCAGTGGGGATTGGACTTTATTGGTCTCATTAACCCTCCTTCGAGTTTGAGGCATAAGTGGATCTAATAGATATGGACTACTTCACATGTTGGATGGAAGCAATTACATTGAAAGAAGCAAATGAAATTAGCATTCTTGATTTCTATGAAGGTTTGATCACTAGGTTTGGAGTTCTTTCGACCATTATTTCTGACAATGTAATGGCTTTTGTGGAATCTAGGATCAGCCAATGGGCTATCCAACATAGATTTTATCTCAACACTTCATCGAACTATTATCCACAAGGAAATGGCCTTGCTAAATCTACAAACAAGAACCTATTAAGGATCATACGAAGGACTATTGAAAATAATCAGAGGTCATGGCATATCAAGTTGAAGTTAGTTCTATGGGTTGATAAGATCACCTACAAGAGGTCAATATCCAACTCTCCCTACAAGCTAGTTTATGGTAAGGAAGCAAGGTTACCTATTTCTCTCGAGTTTCCAGCTTTAGAACTGATGCATCAACTTGAGTTGTTGGAGAATGAGCCTATGGAGATCAGATATGCAGAGCTTATGGAGTTTGAAGAGATAAGAAATGAAGCCATGTTAGCCATGGAAAGTCATCAGGCACAGGGGAAAAAAACATTTGACAAAGGAGCTTCCTCACGAAGCTTCAATGAAGGAGATTTGGTCCTCAAGTGGGATGAGGATCGAGCTAAACCAGAAAGGCACATAAAGTTTGATTCCCTTTGGAGTGGCCCATATACAATCTCCAGCTACAAATCCCACAACACCTTCTAACTTGTCAAGATGGATGCTCAAGAGCTTTCAATTCTAGTCAATGGGATACATCTGAAACATTGCTATTGAAGAGCAAAACTCTATGTACATAGTTACTTGTCTTTGATTTTATCCAAGTGATGTTTGAGCATAGTAGTTTGCTTCAATTTTGTCTAATAAGTGCTTATTTTCACATTCGCTTCTTAGTTAGTTTACCTGCTTTCGTGTGTTTCCCTTCTTATTTTTGAAGAAGAAGGTTAATTCAGCCATGATCAAAGGAGATTTTCAATCATAAATTTGGTTTATCATTATTTCTAGAGTTCAAATAGAATCTATAGGGTCTGAGTTCTCAAGCATAGTAGGCATGCTTCTCAGCAGAATCACCAAAAATTTTGACATTTTTGCCCCACAGGGCAAAATTGTCAACCTTACTATTCAGAAGATGGTCTTATGTGCTAGTTTGTCTTGTGAATCAGTTTTGGGTACTGAATAATGAAAAGGAAAAGGTTTTGAAAAGTTCAATCAAGCCCAAATGCATATCTATAGTGACCCAAGGAGCCATCTACAGTAAGGTATAAGCCAAGGAAAGAGCCTACAACAAAGGAAATTACAAAGGAAGATATCCTTCGAAAAAAAGTCTGAAGGAATTCCTTCAGACTTTTTGTTCGAAGGAATACTTTGGAAGGTTTGTAAACAAAGAACCCATAGCCTCCCAAAAATTCCACCAAAGAATAAATCCCAAGGAATAATTACTTCGGACAAAAGTCTGAAGAAAATCCAAGAGAGGAGAAATCAGAAAATTTAAGGTTCGAAGGAATAAGGACACCTACAAAAAACCTAGGTGCCCTACAAAAACCCTGGGTGTCCTACAATTTTTTTTAAAAGCCATTTGTAAGAGACACAAACCCTTGCAGAGGGCACTTGGTCAGTGATAGGACCTTTGCGACTTTCCTGAAGGGCATAGAGGAAGGACACAATCCCTTGCAAAGGGCACCTAGTCGGTGGCAATACCTTTGCAATTTTTTTGAAGGACATTCTGTCGGTGGCCAAAGAACATGAAGAAAATACATTCAAAATTTTTGTCTGAAGGAATTCCTTTAGATAAAAATTCAGAATAAATTTAGAGAATTTACAAAGCGGAAAACCCGACAGAAAAAGTCCAAAGGCAAAAAGAGAAAAAAAACAAAGCAAAGGAAGGATATCCTTTGAACAAAACTCTAAAGGAATTCCTTCAGACTTTTTGTCCGAAGGATTGATTCAGGAAAAAAACAAATGGGAAAATCCCGTAAAGTAAAAATCCCATGGAAATTCAAAAAAACAAAAGCCTGCGGGAAAACATAAGTCAAGGACAATTCAAGAGGACAATTTGTCCAAAGGAAATCCTTCAGAAGGTTTGAAAAGGTAAGGTTCGAGCACAGATAAGCTGAGGGAAATAAAGCTACAGGAAAAGTGAGAAGGACATAAAGCCAAAGGAGATATCCAAAGGGAAATAAAGCAAAACAAACTATCCATGGGAAAGTGGGCTAAGAAAAGATCCGAAGAAAAATCCAAGACCAAAGACAAGTCCGCGGGAATAAACCAAAAAGCAACGCGTGAATAGAAATAGAAACAAAAAATAGATAGCCAGGAAATAAATTCAACCTGAATTTATCTCTCACTCAGCAAGGAGATTTCCATGTAAGCTCTTTCATCCATCTCAAGCTTGTAACGTTCTAACAGCTCAAGCGGAGTTCCAAATTTAGACGTCGAGTTGATTGTTCTAGATTTAGAATTGACTAATTATTAAATGACACATATACTAGGATTTTTCCATGCAAAGGAGAATAATCTCTTCGTCCAACTCAGCCTATCAAAAGATACAACTTAGCCTTTCAAATGCAAATGAGGCTCATCTCACCTTTGATCAGATCATGATCTGCGTCATTTTTTATGGCCAATCAAAGGAACAAAAAGCTGAGGAGCTTTGTAAAATTTGAGCATTCGACTTGGTCAATTTGGAATGAGTTTTCAAAATATTCTGACAAATTCCATGAAAGCATACATGTATACTTTAGGCGGGTGCCTCTCCACGTCCAAACATAATGAAAGTGACTCTTCCCTATGCTGTTGCACACCTCAGCAAGCCAGTGAGAAGTTGTTAGCATCAGGACAAATCTACAACAAGTGGACTCTCATTTGCATAATCGATTGATGACATTACTCAACTGGAAAATATCTTATTTCTACTAGTGCAACCATTAGGAAAGCATCTTTGAGAGAGAAAACTAGATGTGTAACCACTTGTGGTGACATGGATGAATCAAATGGCCTAAATGAGCATCATTTGCAAAGACGATTGTAGTTGAAGATGGAGACTCCTAACAGAATGATTCCTCCTTCTGGTGTCAAAGCCCTCCTCCTCTCACTTCTTTTTTGATATAAATACAATCCTTGGGCAAGTGTAAAAACAACCACATAGTGTATGACGAAGCCCAGTTGGATTGATGTCACATTTTGCCTTTAAGCATTAGGTACCAGTCAGTTTCTTTCAAGTTTTATGAACAATTTTTTGGGTGTGTAAGAGACTTATTGTGATAGTAAGTGTTGATTTTCCATCCTTCTATCCTTTATCCTTCATGTATGAGCAGAAGTTCTTAGTCTAACATGTCATACAGAGTGTGTTCAAGTGTGTTGAATTTTTGTAAGTGTATAACTATTCTTGGAATGTGCAATTTGCCTTTCAGTTAATTTGCCTTGTATCATTTCATGCATCTCACCTCTATACTAAAATACTTGTGTTAGAAATCCTTAGAGTTTGGGAATGGACTGTGTGTTTTGGTATATTGTGCACTAGAATATGATATTCATGTGGAAGATAATATTGGTGAATCACCACTCTTAGAGTAGGTTTTCCTTTTATGTAATCTCTAACTCTTTTCCTTTCAAGAAAATTGGTTTACGTAGAGGTTGTTTTGTAGAGATACATTCAGGGAGCTAGCTCTTTAAATCTAGAGGTTCATTTCCTCTATAAGCATACCCACATGCCTAAAAATGTTCTAACGTTGCCCAAATCTAGAAGAAGATTGAACACTCTCTTATAGGGTGCAAGATTTGGAGACAACAAACACTTTAAGAGTTTTATCTTCAAGAAGGTCAATACTAAGAGGCAAGCTTGGCATCACAAGGTCAAACCCAACAAGTTCGAGGGCATCCTGATGCCATTAATGTAAATTGGCAGATGGATGATCATATAACATTCAATCAAGTTGAGACTAGCAACATAATTGGTCAAGTTGCAGCCCTAACCAGAGTTAAAAGAAGAGCCATTGATGAGGTTCAAGATGTGATTAATACTTCAATTACTCCTAATGTTGTTCCCAATAGTGTCAAAGATCAACTTATTACCCCTATAACACAAAAAAATTATAATGTAGAGGTTGGAAAAGTTCCTCAGGTACCTCTAATCCATGAATAACTAGTGATTCAAAAAGTACAACCAAAAGCCAGTGGGACTCAATTTATCATAATAGATCAAATGAAGAAATCTAATGTCAAATTTAGCATGTGGGATTCCCTAGCTATTCCAAGACAAAAGGATATGCTCATTCGAGTGTTGTTAGCCCTCAAAGTGTCTCCAAAGCCAATTAAAAAATAAGGTGTTGTCCTAACTAACTCAGATCAACCAACTAAGCAACATGATCAACATGCACATAAGGTGGTAAGGGTGGACAAAGCTGAAGAAAAGTCAAGTAAAACTCCTCCCTTCTACCTCTCTTTGATAGTTGGTGACACTTTAGTTCATAATTTTATGGTAGATAGTGGAGCCAATAGCACTATCATGCCTAAGCAATTTATAGATAAGCTTGGTCTTGTCTATGAGCCAAATACTAAGGGTGTGTTGCAATTAGATGGGTCACCAAAAAAGACAGTGGGTATCATCAAAGATATGAAATTAACATTGCATGCTTGTCCTAATGTTACCATTTAGCAAGATGTAGTTGTAGTGGACTTACCTCCCTACTTTACCATGTGTCTATCAAGGGACTTCACCTCAAAGATTAGAGGATACTTAATAGCTGATTGGTCATATTTGATTTTCATAACTAGGTTGGTACTAAGGCGACTATATGTTCTAAACCTATTGCAAGCTTCCACCTAGAGCCATGTATGCCTAGTGTTGTGAACGCTAAGTGTGTCATCATAGATGAAGTGCTAGAAAATAGTGAAGAGGAAGCTGAATCACCTTTTGATTGAGTTCCAAATTTGTTCCTTGATGAATGGGCCTCTGATTTACATGAACATGATCCTTATAAGCTAATTAAAGGACTTGGTGTTTATTGCCTCTATGAGAATGATGCACCAATTTCAACATTGATGAAGGATGATGAATCGAGTGATGGCCTATGGTAGTTATACTTTGATGGGGCAAGGAAAAAACATGGTATTGGTGCTAGAATGATGTTGATTTCTCCAGCCAAGCAAGGGTATTTATCTTCTCTAAAGTTCTAGTTTGGATGTTTAAACAATGTTGCAAAATGCAAGGCACTGGTCCATGGTTTGTAGTGGGCTAGAAAGATGAAAGTCAACACCTTATGAGTCTTTGGTGATAGTGAACTTGTAGTTCACCAAGTAAGAGGTCTTAATGTATGCAAGAATCCATTGCTTAAGTCTTATAAGCATAAAGTATGGGGCTTACTTGAAAAATTTCAAGCTTTCAATATCCACACCATATCAAGAAATGAGAACAAACATGTAGATAGATTGGTTGTCATTGGGGCATAGTTTTGCATCCCAACTGATATAAAAATTGAAAAGGTTTAGTCACACAATAAGGTGGTTGTAAGACCTTCTATCCCGGACAACCATGAGAATTGACAAGTGTTTGAAGATGACAATCAAATTGTCAGGTTTTTGCAACAAAAGGCTGAGTTTTCCTCAAGGAATCAAGAGAAGTTCTTGCAGCAATATAGTGATAAGATATACAACTAAAAACAAATAGGTTTCTCAAGGGGTTGGTCACACTTGAGAATATATTTAGTAGGGATGATGAGTCAAAAAAGGAAACATCCTTGTCAACAAAGGAGGAAAACTATGCCAATGTAGAGATTGCAGCTGGTAAGAGCCTAAAGTTGGGTAAGGTATGCAATCGTACAAAAAAGGAAGCTTTCATTGAGTTATGTGTAAGCTTTGTTGATGTATTTTCATGGCAATATAGTGACCTCAAAGGATTTGATCCAAGTCTAGCTCAACATACCATTGAGTTAGAGGATGGAACTAAGCCAATAAGACAAAGACAAAGGCCTATTAATCCAAAGCTTGAACCTTTAAATAAAAGTTAAACTTTATAAGCTCATTGAGTCAGCTATAATATTTCCAATCAAGCACTCAACTTGGGTGGCAAACCTTGTCCTAGTACGGAAGAAGAATGGTGAGATAATATTATGTGTTGCCTTTCATGATTTGAACAAGGCTTCTCTTAAATACCACTATCCATTGCCATCTATGGAATAGATCTTACAACTAGTTGCAGGTTCAGAAAGGTTTTCTTTATTGAATGGATTTAGTGCTACAATCAGATTTTGGTCAGAGAAGAAGACCAATTCAAGACAGCCTTCACCACCAAGTGGGGGACATTTGCATATATAAAGATGCCCTTTGGTGTATCCAATGCTGGAGTAACTTTTCAGAGAGCCATGGAGATGGAATTTTAAGGCATTATTAAAAAGTTTATACTTGTTTATCTAGATGACATAATAGTGTTCTCACAGAGTGCAGATGAGCATATGGCTCACCTCAAGCAAGTTTTTGAAAAGTGTAGACAGTTTGGGATCTCTACCTCAATTGTACATAGGATCTATTTTGAAAGTCTAGAGTCAATAACAAGTTGTTTTAGTCATTTTAGGGTGATAAGAGTCATTCACAAGTGTTAGGAAGTTGACAAGTTTGAATTAAGGACATTTTTGGCATTTTCTTGCCAAGAGCTTAATTTGATTTTTTAAATTTGAATGTGAAGTCTAGGAGGCTTAATGTGACTTTTTAAAAGAAGTATCATGTCATGTTTTGCCTAGGTAGGGTTCA
The DNA here is from genome assembly GCA_037957365.1 of Torreya grandis. NCBI lineage: Eukaryota > Viridiplantae > Streptophyta > Pinopsida > Cupressales > Taxaceae > Torreya > Torreya grandis. The sequence continues at coordinate 1,701,980 of JARHVA010001202.1, forward strand.
ATAAGTGTCAAGAGTGCATGACTCACTTAATGAGTCACCTTGATGGCAAGATAGCAGTTATATAGTTCTCCAACGTACCTAAAGAAGTGGAGAGTTAGTTATGGTATTTTTTGAGTCTTTTTGAAGAGGCAAGTGTAGTTTGTTGTCATCATTCATTCGAGAGTCATGGAAGATAAAAAGAGAGGTTGGATTCAAAGAGAATATGTTGAAGAACCCCATGTAATGAAAAAAGTTTTCTTGTTTTTTAATACAACAAATTGTGATCCCTATTTTTGTGTGTGGGTAATGCAAATGACTATGTTACAACAAATTTGATAAAGAAAGCTTTGCAAAGATATGTATTTTCATCCTTGAATAATATTAAGTTACTTTCATTCTATGAGTGAGTTTTTTTACCTTCTATAAAGATTGGTTTCAAATATTTGGGTGAGGAAATAAGTTGTAGACCATGTTTTCTTTATATTGCTGAAGCCTGTGTTGTGTGAGTATTCATAGAGAAGAATGTATTTGGTGAATGTTGAGAGCATATGCACATTTGACAAAATGGTATAATAAACCCTTGAGAGATTTTACATATTGTATTCATTTGTTTATAAAGAACACCTTGAGTTGATCATCCTAAACTCTATTTTCTGAGTAGGAAAAAATGAAAGAGCTCTGCATTTTGAGAAAGGATTGAAAAGGAAGATTGAAAGAAAAGTCATTATGTGTTGTTGAGTATCTATAAGGCCTATATAAGGTTATAATATGTTTTGAACATGTGTCTTTTATCACGAGTGTGAAGACAGTGTCATCTGTATTGGATTGTTGTTCAATCCATAGTGGTAAAGATTTTGAATGCATGTGTTACAGATGAAGTTAACGGACGTATTTGTTGATAAGTAAGAGATGAGTTGGGTTGTTATGAGTCTATAATAACCTTGTCTAAAGGTGGAAAAACGTGAATGAGTATAATGACTTTCAACAAGACACAATCCTATGTTTTCATGATTGTGTAATAGAATAACAAAAAACTTGTTTGAGAGCGTGAATAGCCGTAATGCAATTTGTGTCTTACATTTGGAGAAGGTGTATTGCAGATAGATAGAGTTTATAATAGTCATTGGAATATTTTAAAGTACTATAAGTTATTTGGAAACCATATTGATCCCTCTTGGGCTTACAGAGACACATAAAACATTAGGAATAAGCAACAAGCTTCAAAAATGGATATCTGAGCAAAGTAACCAGTGAATCCTCACAAAAATTTGTAATAAGATGTATTTCCATATATATAAAGAGATTTCAAGGTTTTTAAAATGGTTCAATATGTATCTGTACCACGATAGAGGTCTGTGTTGATACAAAGTCCTAATAGACCTATGAGGAACCGAGCAAGGTGTAAAAAGTTGCCTTAAGAGTGGAATTTGGTATTGAAATCTTGTAGACCACTAGAGTATGAAAAAGGGTATCTAAATGTGAGGTCAGTTTTACAAATTGAATTTTTACATAGTCATACAAGTAAAATTTGCTCAGAAAAAGACTACTAGGGTTAAGCATCAAAGAGACAGAGTAGTATGAGATAAGTCTAGAAACAAAGTAAGGGTTACGATTGATTTGAACAAGGGAGTATAGATATTTGAAGCCTATGGAAAGCACAACCTGTGTATAAAGAGGCATAATACAAAGATTGAGGTATTTAGGATATTGAGTATATAACATAGTGAGAAGTGGTATGTGAAATACTATGAAATAGAGGATTGAAGTGAACAAAATGTGATATATGAATGCATGAAGGAAATATACAGTCTAAAGGCAAGAAGAGTGAATTTAAGAAGCATAGAGATCTTGATAGAAAATGATAGGGAACCAAGAATGAGAGATGACTAGCTAGTAGAGATTTAGAGTTGCTGATGCATAAATGGTTTTTTATAGGTTTTAAGATTGAATTGGGCAGAGAAGCAATTTGCTCTACATCATGTGGTATCAGAGCAGGAATATTCTGTTGAAAAGGTATGTTTGAGTTTAGCTTGAAAGCATTGATTTTGTTTGTACATTGTGTTGAGATTGATTGAAATTGTGAGATGATTAATGAAGAATGTAGGGATGAAATGAGAAGGCTGCAAGTATATTAGAGGCAGTAATAAGTTAAAAGAAAGTGAGAAGATAGGTGGCATAGCTCTTATCCAAAAAGGCTTGAAGATAAAGAGAAGATCTTCTCATGAGAGAAGCTCATAGGTGAGCTTGAGAAAGTCCTATAGGTAGGACAAAATAAGATAGAGTCCTAAGTGAGGACAAAAGAAGAGATTGAATCCAAATGAGAGAGTCAAGTGAGAGACCAAGTGAATGGTCAAGAAGACAAGATGAAGGGATTGTCAGAAAGAATAATAGGTCCAAATGAGGCCAGAGAATTGATAGGCATCTTAATTGAGATAAGAAAAGAAAAAGAGAAAAGAAAAAAGGGCAAGGTTGAGAAGAGCCACCACAAAGATAAGATGGTGCATGAAGACACCACGAAAAGGATTGATATGGAAAAAGAGATAAGTGAGATGAGGCAACAAATAGATGAGATGCTAACCAAGATAGAGTAGCTGAGAGAGATTGTGAACCCACATATTGGGTGGGTCATGAGGAAGAAGCCAATCAAATGGTCAATCAAGTAATTGGTGGAGAAGAGAAGAAGACAAAAGATGAGGATGAAAACAAGGAAACATAGAGAGAGAAATAAGGAAGCAAACCAACCTCGAGTGATTATAACTAATGATTTCTTTGAATGCTTGTATACAAGTGAAGGATTGTGTTGATGCAAGGGATTTCACCCTTGACAGGAGGCGGAGCTCCTACCTTCCATGCATCAAAATGGAAACTCCCCTCTTGCCTGTGGGCCTGGCAAAACTGGGAGGAGAGTCTCTAGATAAGGGCTAGCTCCCTTTGATGTATCTCTGAGGTCCAGGATTTCCTACTGCTAAAAAATAAATGAAAAGGGGGGGGGGGTTGAAAAGGGAGAATGATGCTAAAAAATAGAACCTAAACTAAAACGGTGATACACCAAAAAAGTTGATCTACTTAGCTTGAACCTACACTTTACACCAAAAACAAGCTGACATGCACTTCATTTGATATGGGGAACTCTTCTATATCAATGAGTCAGGGGTCTATGGAGATACAGGGAGGAAGAACTACCAGAGGTGTTCTAAGACACTCTATGGCAGCCTATTCACATGCGCCTATATTCCTGCTATAGACACTTCTGGCAGACTTGCAGAAGAAGAAACTTCACAATGCACTAGACATGTTGGAATTGTTTTGTGAAAGCATAAAATAAAATGACTTAACACAAAACAAAAACATAGACATATGCATGAGTGCAAGTTCAAATGGAGGTAAAAAATTGCTAAGTCTTGATTTAAGGTAAAATCCGGTAGAGCTCCGCCTTACAAGCCAAGAGATTTTTGGGCAGAGCTTTGCCTTACAGGCTAAGAGATCCCTGCCTTACAAGCCAAGAGATTTTTGGGCAGAGCTTTGCCTTACAAGCTAAGAGATCATCCTTTCTCAAAATGAGAAGTTTACAATATATAAAGAAGAAGAAAAGACTTTGGCCTTTCTGGAAAAGACTTTGGTGCCCTTTTTTACAAGTGGCCCATGTGCGTTGAGAGCATTAAGAAGAGGAAGTCATTGTTGTTGATATCATCCTTCTAGAAGAGGCCTGCTAGAAACATGCTGTGTAATTTCCGGTCTTGACTTTGGCATTCAAACATAATGTGAAAGCATGGGCTGCGCCTCTTTCTGCAAACAAGATCACTTCTTAAAGAGATTCACGTGGTTTGTCTGCTCATTAATGTAAAGTGAAGAAAAATGGGTCGCGCCATTCATTGTTTGCACCCCTTGATGACCACTTGGCAGATATTGTGTCAACCATTGGAGTAAATCCTTGAGTCGACACCTTCCTTTGCCACTTGGATTGTTTTGTCCATTTATGCACTTTGTCTCTTCCTGGCTTTGTCTTTTCTGGCTCCTTTGGCCCTTGGGGGCTATCTTCCCAGCTCTATTGGCTCCTTGGGCTCTTCTCTCAGTGGTTCTTCTTTTTAGCCTTTTAGGCCTTTTTATGTATTTGGGTCTGGGCTCAAGTCTTTAAAAGATCAACGGCTATTTCATTACCCTAAATTTGACGGCTTCTGGGACATCACCAGATGCCTGGATCCCAACAGCTAGTTTGCGATGTTTAATCTTGACGTCTTCGGGCCCATCACCCTCCTTGGCAATTCCTTTAGCTTTCTTGTTTGATCCTTCCCAAAGGGGGGGTGCCCCTTCAGCTTTGGATAAGTGTCCCTTCATTTTTGGTTGAGAATCTTCCGCAAGGGTACCTGCCCTTCGGGGTCCTTCGGGCTCCTTGGTCCTCAAATCCTTTGGATAAAATGTCTGAAGGAATTCCTTTGGACATTTGTCCGAAGGATTTCTTCCTTTATTTTTTTCGCTTATTTCCTCAGCTTTTCTTTCGGCCATTTTTCCTGTGGACAAAATGTCCACAAGAATTATTTCAATCACTTACTTTGACCTTCGAAATCCTTTCCTCGGGTTTTTTCCCCATGGCTCTTTCTTTGAATTTATTTGGACTTTTTGTTAGAAGGAAATCATTTCCCACTTTTGCCTTAGTCTTTTTATTGCCGCGAGATTTTCTTCCAGAGGACATTGTCTTTGCCTTATGAATTTCTTCGGACAAAATGTCTGAAGGAATTCCTTCGGGCATTTTGTCCGAAGAAATTCTCTTGTCCTTTGCCTTAAACAAATCCGAAGAAATTCCAACTTTTTTGCCTTGAACAATTTCTTGGAAGAAAAACTTACCCTTTCGGCCTTCTCTTTGATCACTTTGCAAGTGTTCCCTTCCCTCCGCAAGGGCGTTGGTCCTTTGGGAGACTCTCTTGAACCTTCTGATTGAACCGTTCGATTGAACCAACTGGTTGAACTGACTGATTGAACCAACAATGGTTCAACGGTTCAATGGTTCAATACTGTATTCTGCTCATTCAATTTGTTGCTTGAACCAACCGCTTCAAACCATTCGATTGAACCCTTTGATTGAACCATTAGATCGAACCAAGTCATTGAACCAACTATTTGAACTGACTGATTGAACCAAAGATCAAACCAACTGATTGAACCAAATGATTGAACCATCCTGTTGAACCGACTGCTTGAACCAACTCGTTGAACCAATAATGGTTCAAAGTTTAAGTTCAAAAATTCTTGGAAAGATCATGCCATTGGACACTGACGTCGAACCACTGAATTGGTTCCTCCTTTGCTGAAAGACTTGTGCAAAATCAAAATTGAACTAGCTTAGAACAACAAGGGAAGAAGGGGACCGATTTTGGCCTGTTGGACCAAAAATGGTCAACAAATTGGTGACTCCTAGGGGAAACATGCCTGCTATGCTTAGAAACCAGTTGCCTTAAAGTCCATTAGGCATGGAGTCAAAATGCAACTTGAAAAAAATTAGCAATAGCCCTGATAGATCCAAGAATCAATCATGAAGCTTTTACCCCAAACACAAAGGAAAACACACACAAGGCTAAAAACACTACATGTGCAAACAACACTTAGGGAAAATAGGGAAAGAAAACTGAAAGCAAACTACTATAAACAGCTAACCAGGTATATTTGCCTCCCTCCTAGATCAAAGGGAAAACTTCTTAAGTCTCCTTTGTGGCAAGGAAACTTATGGTGCCAAATAAGCGGCTGAATGGAATGGAGATTTGGTGACCTACCACCTTGATTGGCTTGCATCCGAGTGGATTAGGGGCAAACATGCTCCCAGCATATATGTACTCTTCTTGTTCTTGGAAGCTTGTCTAATGTTGGCTCTTCATGCTGGTGTGTTTCATCAACAAATTGATGGTTGTTGGCTCATCACCATAAGCCCTTTGATATGCACAGTCCCTTTGCAGTGCATCATGGTTTGACTTGTCCCCTTCTGCTTCATTGAAGACCCTGTCAAACTGATCTTTTGCTCTTTCATGGCTTTCTTGAAGAAGGGTGACTGTTGTGATATCTGAAATAGAATCAAAAATTGATTGCTCATCCCACATAACATCACCTTTTTGTTCAAAGCTCTCTTCTTCAAAGTTGTCTTCAAGATGGTCAGGGCTCTCCTTTTCCTGCTCAAAGATCAGAGTGTCTAGTTGTTTAAAGACATCCATATGATCTTCCTCCAACTCAGGCTCCATGGCATGGTCATCCTCCTCATTGAAGTAACAAGAAAGTTCATCAAACAAGGGGGGAGAGAGCTCACCATGCTTACGTTCCTCCTCATATTGCTGGAACATCCACATGTATGCATGACCTGCGTCTTCTCCATTGCTGATGATGTCTTCAGAAGGAGCCTCCATGATGATTTCATCTTCATTATTGCTCATGATAGCCTCTTGGACAACTGCAAATTGGATCTTTTCTTCCTCACTCGCCTCCTGCAAAATAGGTTCCTTCTTGAGAAGGGATGAAGTGGAAGGCTGATGATTAAAACCATGTGGAAGAGGAGGTAGTCCTTGAGCTAGAATCAAATGATTCTACTCTTTCCATTTGGCTAGCACTTCATCTATATCAGGTGTGGCCTGATAGCTCTCTTGGAGGTGTGTAGATGGGTTGTGTTCAAACATGGAATCTGTTGTTTGGTTTGAACTGTCCATCACACATTGGTTGAGGAATCTCACTCTGGATTCCAACTCTGCAATTTTCCTGGCTATGTTTTCTTGGAAGAGCCTTTCTTGGAGGTCATAAGCATCATCATGATGAGTAGGAGCAGCTTTATCTTCTTCAAGGTTTTGATCAAAACCTTTCTCCTTATCCTTCCTACCCCAAGATTCCACTGTTTGCTTCCAAATCATGACCTCGAAATTGGAATTTTCCCTTATTGTTAAAGGCAACTAGGAGAGCTGCTTGAGGTGATTCCATTAAAAACCTGAGCTTGATCAAAGTTATACGAAGGAATACAAGGCCCATGGTGCTGAGCAAGGTTATACATACAAAAAATGTGATTTCTTGATGGCACCAGGACTGCTTAACCAGCTGATTCAACTTGGAGTCGCCATTGGTGTTGATAAAAAAGCCTCGAAAGGCTAGTTGGTTGAAGACACCAAAATTCTTCAACTCTTTGGATAAAAACTAGTTGATCCCATTGGGCGTGCCAAAAATTTTTGACACAGTGGATTGCACCCTTGACAAGAGGTTGAGATCTTGCCTTCCACACGTCAAAATGGAAACTCCCCTCTTGCCTATGGGCCTGGCAAAACTGGGGGGAGAGTCTCTAGATAAGGGCTAGCTCCCTTTGATGTATCTCTGAGGTCCTGGATTTCCTACTGCTAACAAATAAATGAAAAGGGGGGGGTTGAAAAGGGAGAAGGATGCTAAAAAATAGAAACTAAACTAAAATGGTGATACACCAAAAAAAGTTGATCTACTTAGCTTGAACCTACACTTTACACTTCATTTGATATGGGAAACTCTTTTGTATCAGTGAGTTAGGGACTTGTGGAGATACAGGGAGGAAGAGCTACCAGAGGTGTTCTAAGACACCCTATGGCAGCCTATTCACATGCATCTATATTCTTACTATAGACACTTCTGGCAGACCTGCAGAAGAAGAAACTTCACAATGCACTAGACATGTTGGAATCATTATGTGAAAGCATAAAATAAAATGACTTAACACAAAATGAAAACATAGACATATGTGTGAGTGCAATTTCAAATGGAGGTAAAAAATTGCTAAGTCTTGATTCAAGGTAAAATTTGGCAGAGCTCCACCTTACAAGCCAAGATTTTTGGGCAGAGCTTTGCCTTACAGGCTAAGAGATCCCTGCCTTACAAGCCAAGAGATTTTTGGTCAGAGCTTTGCCTTACAGGCTAAGAGATCATCCTTTCTCAAAATGAGAAGTTTATAATATATAGAGAAGAAGAAAAGACTTTGGCCTTTCTGGAAAAGACTTTGGCGCCCTTTTTTACAAGTGGCCCATGTGCGTTGAGAGCATCGGGAAGAGGAAGTCGTTGTTGTTGATATCATCCTTCTAGAAGAGGCCTGCTAGAAACATGTTGTGTAATTGCTGGTCTTGACTTTGGCATTCAAACATAATGTGAAAGCATGGACCACGCCTCTTTTCTGCAAACAAGACCACTTCTTAAAGAGCTTCACGTGGTTTGTCTACTCATTAATGTAAAGTGAAGAAAAATGGGTCTCACCGTTCACTGTTTACGCCCCTTGATGACCACTTGGCAGATACTTTGTCAACCGCTAGAGTAACTCCTTGAGTCAACACCTTCCTTTGCCACTTGGACTATTTTATCCATTTTTGCACGTTGTCTCTTCCTGGCTTTGTCTTTTTTGTCTCCTTCGGCCCTCGGGGGCTATCTTCCCAGCTCTGCTGGCTCCTTGGGCTCTTCTCTCGGTGGTTCTTCCTTTTGGCCTTAAGGCCTTTTTATGTATTCGAGTCCACGCTAAAGCCTTCAAAATATCAACGTCTATTTCATTGCCCTAAATTTGACGGCTTCTGGGACGTCACCGGATGTCTGGATCCTAATGGCTAGTTCGCGATGCTTAATCTTGACATCTTCAGGCCCATCACCCTCCTTGGAAATTCCTTCGGCTTTCTTGTTTGATCCTTCCCAAAGGGGGGGGTGCCCCTTCGGCTTCGGAGAAGTGTCCCTTCATTTTTGGCCAAGAGTTCCGCACAAGGGTACCTTCCCTTCGGGGTCCTTCGGGCTCCTTGGTCCTCAAATCCTTCGGACAAAATGTCTGAAGGAATTCCTTTGGACATTTGTCCAAAGGATTTCTTTTGTTTTTTCCACTTATTTCCTCGACTTTTCTTTCGGCCATTTTTCCCATGGACAAAATGTCTGCAAGAATTATTTCGATCACTTACTTTGACCTTTGAAATCCTTTCCTCGGGTTTTTTCCCCGCAGCTCTTTCTCTAAATTTCTTCAGACTTTTTGTCCAAAGGAATTCCTTCAGACAAAAGTTCAAAGGAAATCATTTCCTGATTTTGCCTTAGTCTTTTTATTGCTGCGGGATTTTCTTTCGAAGGACATTGTCTTTACCTTATGAATTTCTTCGAACAAAATGGCTGAAGGAATTCCTTCGGGCATTTAGTCCAAAGAAATTATCTTGTCCTTTGCCTTGAACAAATATGAAGAAATTCCAACTTTTCTGCCTTGAACAATTTCTCAGAAGAAAAACTTACCCTTTCGGCCTTCTCTTTGATCCCTTTGCAAGTGTTCCTTGCCCTCCGCAAGGGCACTAGAATGGTCCCTTTTATGCTTGACTGCCCTCCACAAGGGTACTGGTCCTTCGAAAGACTCTCTTGAACCTTCTGACTGAACCATTCGATTGAACCAACTGGTTGAACTGACCGATTGAACCAACAATGGGTCAACGGTTCAATGGTTCAATACTATATTCTACTCATTCAATTTGTTGCTTGAACCAACTGCTTTGAACCATTTGATTGAACCCTTTGATTGAACCAACCGATTAAACCATTCGATCGAACCAAGTCATTGAACCAACTCTCTGAACTGACTGATTGAACCAAAGATCGGACCAAATGATTGAACCAAATGATTGAACCTTCCCATTGAACCGACTGCTTGAACCAACTCGTTGAACCAATAATGGTTCAAAGTTCATGTTCAAAAATTCTTGGAAAGATCATGCCATTAGACACCGACGTTGAACCACTAAATTGGTTCCTCCTTTTGCTGAAAGACTTGTGCAAAATCAAAATTGAACTGGCTCAAAACAACAAGGGAAGAAGGGGACCGATTTTGGCCTATTGGACCAAAAATGGTCAACAGATTGAAGCAAGAGAAACAAGTTAATGATGAGGAAATTGATTGGATGGATGAGTATGGGAACACAATCATATGTTATCCTGAAGCAAGTGAGTCATTAGATGAAGATGAAGAAAAGAAAGAGGTTGCAGCAACACCATGCCTCATGGTGAGTCATTATGAAAAAAGTTTTAGTCAAGAAAGATTAGAGGAGAGCCAAAAGGTACAAGATATTCATTTCAATGTCATTTTTAATGAATATATGGATATAGATGTTGTTGAAGATGAATTGTATGTAAGTACATTGAGGCTAATGACTGTGTTGGTGGAAGGAAAAGAAGGTATAGCAACATATGATGAGGTGTTTGACACATGTGAAGATGCAGCAGCAGAGAAGGAAGAGAAAGCACACGTTGAAGTGCTTGACATTACAATAGGTTGAGGTGTTTTTTTTGACACCAATGGAAGAAAAATGTAATGTGGATAAGTGTTCAACAAAAGAAGAGAAGTTATGTCAGAAAATAATGGCAGAATCTGATGATATAAGTCTCATAGGAGAAAAGAATAGCATCATGGCAGCTGAGTTGGCATTAAAGAGAATATTGAGCCAAGAAGAAGAAGAGTTGGAAAGCAATGAACAAGGAGAACTCCAAGGGAGCAAGCAAGAAGTGGTTTTAGTTAACATGTTTGTTTTATGTGCAGGTCATTTGAGGAAAGATAATGAACAACAGTTGCCAAAGATTGGGAAGATGCAAAGCAAGAGGAGGAACAAGAGAAAGCAGAATAAAGGAGGAGCCATTATGAGCAAGCATCACAAAGGTTTAAATGTTTAAAATAGGCCTTGGGATCCAGGTGGGCATGATCTTGGAAGGAAGATGCTATAAAGAATCATCAACGCTAAAAACTTTTATCACTTTCATGGAAAGTTTTTTGCTCTTCGATAGTATGATGCAGGAGTATCACTACCTCAATTGTATATAGGATCTGTTTTTCAAGTATAGAGTCAATAGAAAGTTGTTTTAGTCATTTTAGGGTGATAAAAGTCATTCAGAAGTGTTAGGAAGTTGACAAGTTTGAATTAAGGACTTTTTTGGCATTTTCCCGCAAAGAGCGTAATTTGAATTTTCAAATTTGAATGTGAAGTCTAGGAGGCTTAATGTGACTTGTTAAAAGAAGTCTCATGTCATGTTTTGTCTAGGTAGGGTTCAATATGTGTCAAGAGTGCATGACTCACTTGATGATTAACCTTGATGGAAACATAGCGGTTATATAGTTCTCCAACGTACTCAAAGAAGTGGAGAGTTAGTTATGGTAATTTTTGAGTCTTCTTGAAGAGGCAAGTGTAGTTTGTTGTCATCATTCATTTGAGAGTCATAGAAGAGAAAAGGAAGGGTTGGATTCAAAGAGAATATGTTGAATAACCCCGGGTAATAAAATAAGTTTTCTTGTTTTTGAATACAAAAGATTGTGAACCCTGTTTCTGTGTGTGGGTAATGCAAATGACTGTGTTATGTAAAAGTTGATAAAGAAAGCTTTTTAAAGATATGTATTGTCATCCTTGAACAATAGTAAGTTTTTTTCATTATGTGAGTGAGGTTATTTACCTTTTGTCAAGATTGGTTTCAAATATTTGGGCGAGGAAATAAGTTACAGACCTTGTTTTCTTTATATTGTTGAAGCTTGTGTTGTTGGAATTTGAGTGAAGGTGAGTATTCATAGAGAGTAATGTATTTGGTGAACGTTGAGAGCATATTCACAATTTAAAAAATGGTATAACAAACCCTTTAGAGCTTTTACATATTGTATTCAGTTGTTTATAAAGAACACCCTGAGTTGATCATCCTAAACTCTATTTTTTGAGTAGGAACGAATGAAGGAGCTTTGTGTTTCGAGAAAGGATTGAAAAGGAAGATTGCAAGAAAATTCAATATGTTTTGTTGAGTATATTTAAGTCCTATATAAGGTTATAATATGTTTTGAACATGTGTGTTTTGTCACGAGTGTGAAGACAATGTAATTTGTATTGAACTATTGTTCAATCCACAGTGGTAAAGATCTTGAATGCATGTGTTACAAAAGAAGTTAACAGACGTATTTGTTGATAAGTAAGAGATGAGTTGGGTTGTTAGGAGTTTGTAATAACATTTTGCAAATGTGGAAAACCCTGAATGAGTGTAATGACTTTCAACAAGACACTTACAGTCCTATGTTTTCATGGTTGTGTAACAAAATAACAAGAAACTTGTTTGAGAGCATGAACAAAAGTAATGGAATTTGAATCTTAAATTTAGAGGTGTATTGAGGATAGACAGAGCTTATAATGGTCATTGGAATATTTTAAATTACTATAAGTTCTTTGGAAACCATATTGAGCCCTCTCGAGCTTACATAGACACAAAAAACCCTAGGAATAGGCAGTAAGCTTCAAAAATGGATTTTTGAGCAAAGTAACTGGTGAATCCTCACAAAAATTTGTAATAAGATGTATTTCCATATATATAAATAGATTTCAAGGTTTTTAAAAATTTTCAGTATGTATTCATACCACAACAGAGATCTGTGTTGATACAAAGCCCTAATAGACCTAATAGACCTATGAGGAACCTAACAAGGTCTAAAAAGTTGCCTTAAGAGTGGAATTGGGTAATAAAATCTTGTAGACCACTAGAGTATGAAAAAGGGTATCTGAACGTGAGGTCAATTTTCCAAATTGAATCCATACATAGCCGTACAAGTAGAATTTGCTCAGAAAAAGACTACTAGGGTTAAGCATCAAGAAGATAGACTAGTATGAGAAAAGTCTAGAAACAAAGTTAGGGTTAAGATAGAGTTGAACAAGGGAGTACAGATCTTTGAAGCCTATAGAAAGCATAACTTGTGTATAAAGAGGCAGAATATAGAGATTGAGGTATTTAGGATATTAAGTATATAACATAGAGAGAAGTGGTATGTGGAATACTATGAAACAAAGGATTGAAGTGAATAGAATGTGATATGTGAATGCATGAAGGAAATATATAGAGTCTAAAGGCAGGAAGAGTGAATTTAAGAAGCATAGAGATCTTGATAGAAAATGACAGGGAATCAAGAATGAGAGATGACTAGCTAGTAGAGATTTAGAGTTGTTGATGCATATATGGTTTGTTGCAAGTGTTAAGATTGGATTGGGGAGAGAAGCAATTTGCTCTACATCACATAACAATGTTCTCAAAGGGTGAAAATGAGCATATGGCTCACCTCAAGCAAGTGTTTGAAAAGTGTAAGCAGTTTCGGATATCTCTAAATCTCAAAAACTGTGTCTGCTCAGTTCATGAAGGTAAGCTTATTGGACATGTGATCTCAAAGCATGGTATGAGTATAGATATTGATAGGATAGAGTCAATTCTTGCACTTTACCTACCCAAACACAAGAAAGATTTGAAAAGCTTCTTAGGCAAAATCAATTTCATAAGGAGATATATTTCAGATTTTGCCACTTTAGCCAAGCCACTCAAAACTATGCTAAAGAAGAATCAGAGCTTCAACTAGACCAAGGAAGGAGTGAAGAGTTTTGAAGAGATTAAGAGAGCCATAGATAGTGCTCCTACACTCTTGAACCTAGATTTCACAAAGGATTTCATCTTGTACACTTATGCTAGCATCGACACCATTTCAAGCATCCTCATGTAGCAAAATCAAGAGGCTTTAGAGCAGCCAATAGCCTTCTTCAGTCAAGGCTTGGAAGAATATAAAATAAGGTAGTCTTTTGTTGAAAAGCCTGTACTTTCAGTTATAAGGTCTCTCAAGAAGTTTAAATACTTGTTGTCTAATAATAAGATACATCTAATGGTTGCCCATCCAAGTATCAAAGAATTTCTATTGAACAAGGATATAAATGAGAGAAGAGTTGGTTGGATAACCAAAGGAGTGGAGTATGATATGGAGATCAAGGTCACAAAGTTGGTGAGAGGCAAGGGACTTTGTGAACATCTAGCCCAAGACTTGCAAGAGGCTAATGGGGTGGTTATGGTGTCAAATGATGAAGAAGTTGCAACTGATCACACCTCACCTTCCAGCTGGTTCTAAGACATGGTAAGATACCTCTAGGATGGTATTTATCCTTCTCATCTAAGCCCTTCAAAAAGAAGATATTTTAAATTGTAGTCAATTCCTTTTCTTGTTGATGGTGCCTTGTTCAAGAAAGATATCAATGACATGTTGTTAAGGTGTATAGAGCTAGGCCAAACACAAAGATTGCTCAAGTAGTTTCATGATAGACATGGTGGAGGACACTATTCTACAAAAACCACAACCCTTAAAATCATGAGAGCGGGCTATTGTTGGTCTAGCCTATTTAGTGATTGTCATGCATGGGTTAGGAAATGCAAACAATGTGTTATGTTTGTAGGAAAAGTCAAGCTTGCAGCCCTACCTCTCCAACCAATTACAGTAAACTAGTCATTTGTCTAATGGGGACTGGACTTTATTGGTATCATTAACCCCCCTTCAAGCTCAGGACATAAGTGGATCCTAACTGCTACTGATTACTTCACTAAGTGGACAGAGGCAGTGACATTGAAAGAAGTAAACGAGTACAATGTTTTGGATTTGTATGAGGGTTTGCTTACTAGATTTGGAGTTCCTTCAACTATTATTTATGACAATACTATGGCCTTTGTGGGAGCCAAGATTAGCCAATGGGCAGTTCAACATAGTGTCTTTCTCAACACTTCATCAAATTATTATCCACAGGGTAATGGCCTAGCTAAGTCCATAAATAAGAATCTATTAAAGATCATAAGGAGGACTATTGAAGATAATTAGAGGTCATAGCACCTCAAGCTGAAGTTAGTTCTATGGGCTGATAGAATCACTTACAAAAGATCCATAGCCAACTCTCCATACAAGTTGGTGTATGGTAAGGAAGTGAGATTGCCTATTTCTCTTGAATTTCCTGCTTTAGAACTAATGCATCAACTTGAGTTCTTGGAAAATGAACCAATCGAATTTAGGTATGTTGAGCTTATGGAACTAGAAGAAGTTCAAAATCAATGGTTGTTGGCCATGGAAGTTCATCAAGCACAGGTGAAAAGATCCTTTGACAAAAGAGCTTCTTCAAGAAGTTTCAAAGGAGACTTGGTCCTCAAGTGGGACGAGGACAAAGCTAAGCCAGGGAAGCATACAAAGTTCAACTCTCTTTGGAGTGGCCCATACACAATCTCTGGCTATAAATCCCATAATGCCTTCCAACTCGCAAAAATGGATGGCGAGGAGCTTCCTATCGCAGTTAATGGGATACATTTGAAACGTTGTTATTAAGGAAGCTGAGTTCCCTGTACACAATTAGCTATCTTGTTTTCCTATAAGTGCTCTTTTAGCACATTAGTTTACTTTATTTCATCCCAAATAAGTGCTTTGTTTGCACAATTGCTTTGTTAGATTAGTTTCCCTATTTTCTATGCTTTCTTCTTTGCCTTGGTGGGATTGTTATATTCTTTCAATCAAATAGGTTTCTTGTAATCATGGACCAAAATTGTGTTTATTCATGAGTTCAAGAGTTCGTAAATAATCTGAGTTCTCAAGCATAGCAAGCATGCTTCCCAGCTGAGTCACCAAAGATGTTGGCCAAATTCAGTGTACATACGAAACTTTGATGGGTTTGGGGTAAGAAGCTGAGTAGGTTCTTGATTGAAGAGTAATCCAATGGCACAAGGAGCAAACAGGTTGTAGGGAAGATTAAGTCACTTACAAAGCTTTTGAAACACTTTAAGTAAGATTAAAGTGTAACTTTGCATGAGCATGATGTACTTTGTCTCAAGATCATCCCCTGTAAATTTGATGCCTTGATGAGTCTTTTATCTCAAGATACAAGTCTTCAAAGTTGAACTAGTAGAATGAGATGTGCGCGGGGACGTCAAATTAAAGCCATGGGAAGTAGCCATTTGGATTCAAATGTTCTTGAGGATGAACATGGAGCTGACAAGTGCCAATATCTCAGGGGCTTGAGTTTAGATCTAATGGTGCACGGTGACCAACGAGTTAGTGGGTCTAGACAAATCAATGGAGTGCGTTCAAGCAGATCAATGATGTAGATCAAAGGTGGAAAAGTCAAGGAGCCTAGATCAAATGTGAGGTCACCATGTGGTGAAAGCACATGAGCTAGATGGGGATCTGACTGTGGGGTCCATGAGATGAATGCGAGGTCACCAAGTAGTACGGTCTAAAGGGTAGATCAAGGATTGATGGTCGATGATGAAGGCTAAAGTTAGAGGACTCTTGTGAGGATAAACAAGGTGAATTTGATCAAGTTCCATGGAAGCATAGGGTGTAGACTCGTGTCTAGGCTCGCAACGGTCAGGTGTTTAAATAGAACAAATAACCCAAGAAGATGCCATGAAGGCAGATACGTTGGACAAAGGATTTCACCACCCCGAGGAGGTAGAATATATAAATGCAAGATCAAACGTGATCTAAGTTACTAGGAGCAGACCTTGCAAAGCCATCTAATGTCATTAAAGATCTGTAAAACTTTTCAAGAGCTTCTAGACGTAGTTTTACGTCTCATTCAGATTCAAAAAACCCTAGCCTATGGATCTTCATTTGCAATCATGACTATATGAAAACCAATAGGGTGATTGGTTTTCATCCATAATAGATCCAAACTCAGGATTTTGAAACAATGATAGAATGGTGACTGTGCAAGAAATGTTAGAAGGAACATCAAGGAGCAAACCCAAGTAACTGCCTGATAACGTGAAGAACATCAAGCATGATTGAGGAAGACAGTAGGGCATTTAGTGTTTCAAGGTCCGTAGAGACTTGTTCCTGTTTGATGGATTATGACTCAACATCCTCAGATCGATGCTAATTGATCAAAGGTGGTTGGGTCACATTTATTAATGGCTATCTATTTAGTTCCCTCTCTCTCTCCCCTTTCTTCTATATATTCCATTTTCTTTCCCTTTAAAAAGGGCCAACACTCGGATATTTTTCTTAGAGGCAGAGACTCTTATGCTTTGGCTATGCCAAATTTGTATTGTAACACCTATTTGATATAATAGAGACTAAACTCCTCCATTTGCAAGCTGAATTGAAGTGTGTCCTATGAGTTCATTGATGTGGTTAAGTGAATCCATGCTTTCCTTTGCCTTTGTCTGAATTCCCTCACCTTCATGAAGTGTTTGGTAGCTCCCACGGGTCATTCTAAGTGCATGTATAGTCTATTGATTAGTTTGGAAGTGGACAACTGCCCTCCCATGCTAGATTAATAGTCAGTTCTTTCCTTTTAGTGAAACATTTATGTGGAAGCTTTTCGAAGAGTGAATGAAGTGATGTTTAGCGGTCTCGAAAGTGTCCTATAGTGTGTCTTGCATAAGCACAAGTGTTCAAAACATTGGTGCATCACCTCCTTTTTACATGTTTTCTTGCAAGTAGTGTCTTTTTCTCTCCCTTTTCCAAGTCAGAGGTTAGTGTAGGTGATTTATCCAATAGGAAGCTGGCCTTCTCTGGAGGCTCAACCTCACCATAGGATACCCACATCTTGAAGTTGTTCCCATTTTGTGGCTTAGTTGGAGCGGGCCTAAAGAAATCCCCCCATGGGTCCAAATTAAGATCACAACAGTCCTCTCTAAATCCTTGTAAAGATGCTCAATCTTAGACTGCCTATCGAAAGAAGTCTTTTCTTCATTACTCAGTTGAAATTTAAGCTATTCAATGACATTTTTTGTGTCATCAAGTGCATTCATTTCCTCTAGGCCTCCACTTCAGCAGCATTAAGGGCTGCCACTTTTTCTTCAATAATGACAGTAATAGATTTCATCTTACCTTCTATATCTGCATGTCTTTCTTCTGATTCACATAACCTCTTTTCTATTTCCTTTATTTCATCCCTGAGACAGAATTTCAACTTCATTCACTTCTCTTTCCCTCAATATGCTATTCAACTTAGAATCCATTTCCAAAAGCTGGTCCTCATTTGACCTTACTTCACTATCTATATCCGTGAGTTTCCCCACTCCTATTGCTTCATCTTCTTCCTTTTCAGCTAGTTGTAGTTTAGTGTCTAAGACTTCATTTCTAAACTGTTCAACTGTAATTTCAAATTCAGATATTTGGTCTTCCTTGTCTTGAAGACATGACCTAGCTTCCTCCAGCAAACCCTCCAAACATTGGATTTTCTTTTCAGCATCTAATAGTTCTTGGTGAAACACCGCACCGTGTTTTATCTTTTCTTGCAATTCTGT